>JAOTOL010001643.1:207500-482500 GCA_034440575.1 Imbricaverruca yamaguchii
GCTGCACTTGACACGCCCGCCTCGTGCCGCCAGAGGTGAAGGTCGGCCGGTGTCCGGGCATCCGGCCGGGAACGTACCAAGGCTCTTGCCAACACGAGTGCAAGTTCGACTCAGAGTGCCGCAAGGGAAAGCGCTGCTGCGACACCGGCTGCGCCAGGGTCTGTCTGGAGCCCACCTTCCGCAAGTCCTGCGCCGACCTCCGCTGCCCCAGCGGGCACGAGTGCATCGACGACCGAGAACAGGACCCCTTCTGTGTCAACACAAGTGAGTCCAGGTCTCAGGCGTACTTCTGTGCCGGCGGCACAGACGACGTCTTATCAGCTCGCTTGTGGAGGGGGACGTAGGTACATACTAGTTCCAATAATTAGGAACAATTGAAGGGAGGGATGGACGGGAATTACATGTCGCATAATATGTGGTGCGACGTTGAATCTGTAGCATCAGAAATGATCCGACGTTAGATATGTAGCATTAGATGCAGCCCGACATTAAATCTGTGGCATCAGATGTGGTTCGACCTTATATCTGTACCATGGAAGGAATCGGATTGGGTATTGATGGGACGAATGGGGAAATCTCCTTCCCAAAGCGCATGAATGGCTTTCACTGCCTTTTTCATCGAACCAATCACAGCAGCGCCGCTAGTTTTGTGTTATTTCTTTGGAGGACTGGATAGCTCAGTTGCTTGTTACCTCCCTTTTAAAGTCAGTCATGCGGCTGTGTATAAGTACCGTGCCGGCTGTGATCTGTTGTGATCCCCAGTTATGATCCGCTGTGACAGTTGCAATCACCAGCCCATTAATAATCGGTTTAATAATAGCTTAGTACTGTAAGACTGGTACCTCTCGCCAAATAATGCAGCTATATAGTTCATTTCCTTATCCCACCTCGGTATTCAAACCACGGGAGCACGTTTATAGTCGTTCCAGTCTATTTGTACTGATAGTTGATAACTTAAGTTTTTTTTTAAAGTGGCACTCAACTTATATTTTACAGCAATGCAGTCAGACATTCTGCGGACAACTCTCAGAAAGATCCAACACACTGTTTCGGAAATATCTGCTTTCTCCACACGAATCTGGGCACCACGCATCCACCCCATATTTCTCCTTCCGAAGCTATGCTTATCCTCTTCTCACATGCAGTTTATTGTTGCTATCCATGGTCGCCTTTCAAGAATCATTCGTACTCAATCATATTCAGCTGCACGGTCCCCAACCCCGGTGTAACATGACGTCACCATTTCTTATTCTCATATACTGACTTTTTCGCATTGACATTCCGGGACATATTTTTCTACATCAAATCATAGCTGTCCCATGCTACCTAGCTAGTTAATGCTCCTCGTCTCCTTTTACTTTCATTAGATCAGGCGTTCACACCTAATTTTTAACTGTGGGTTGAAGTAAAAATTATGTGAGAGAAGCAGAAGTATCTTGCCCAACCGTCATGTTGGATCCGCGCTCGCGTCGGTGACCGCGACCGCATGACCTTGACCGTCACGACCCGCCTTGCGGCCGCGCCGTGTACCGGCCGCTGATTGGCCCTCGTACGTGACGTGGCAGGACCTGGCCGCCACTCTGTTCCGTCGGGGATCCAGGATGGGACTAGAATACGGTGAAGCGTGATATGTAGCGCGGGTTGTTTGACCGCCGCGGACGCTTCACGTCTCACGTGAATGGAAATTTTGCCAGAATGATTCGGTGAAACCAGGGCCTGATATAAGGGAGGGGAACTGGAGGCATGTGCCCCCCTCTCCATGGGAGGGGGCGTCCCTCCGGCCGGTAAAGGCATCCATCTGGGAATCTTCCATTACACGCCCCCTCCAATTTGTCAGCCATAGGCGCCTGTCTGAAAGGAGTAGGTCATCGGCCAGGAAGAAGAAAAACGAAGAAAAGGCGCGGTATCATGAAGGTTCAAGTGCATCCCCACCTTGAATTTGTCAGCCAGAGACGCCCCTCGAAAGGCAAAACCGCCCAGCGCCCCTCCAGGTACTTCCGAAGTGGCGGCCCTCCGGACATGTGCCCAGATTACAACTCCCGGATCTCCCCTGGGTGAAACCGCATACTTGTACTGCCGTGTAGAAACACTGTCGCCCAACACGATGAAGCAGCGGGCGGAATGACGCCTGGCCGGGTGCGCCCCCGCTCGTGGCCCAGCCGCTCCGGCTGACCTGGCGCGACATCGCCGCAGGCACCAAGCCCGGCCGCTGTCCGACGGCCGACTTCTGGCGGGAGCAGCGTCTCACCTGCCAGGACGAGTGCCGCTACGACCTGCAGTGTTCGGCCGACGAGCGGTGCTGCGACAACGGCTGCGCCCGCGTCTGCGTGCCGCCCGAGCTGCGCCGCAGCTGCGCTGACCTCAGCTGTCAGCCGGGCTACGCCTGCGCCGACGACGGCGTTACCGACGCGCGCTGCGTCAGCTCAGGTCGGTGGGGTCACCCGCGCTGCGTCAGCTCAGGTTGGTGGGGTCAGTCGCGCTGCGTCAGCTCAGGTCGGTGGGGTCAGCCGCGCTGTGTCAGCTCAGGTCGGTGGGGTCAGCCGCGCTGCGTCAGCTCAGGTCGGTGGGGTCAGCCGCGCTGCGTCAGCTCAGGTCGGTGGGGTCAGCTGCGCTGCGTCGGCGCATGCTTTTAGCGTCATCAGCGTCGACTGCGCGACGTTAGGCTAGTGGTGCCATCTGTGCGTGCCAGGTGTGGCTGTGCCTGTCATTGTCAGCTGCATGACGCTAGGTCAGTGACGTTACCTGTGCGTGTGTGATATCGTTATATCGGTCATTGTCAGCTGCGTTACCTTAGGTCAGTGACGTCACCTGTGTGTGCCAGGTGTGGCTGTGTCCGTCACTGTGTCACCAGTGCCAGCTGCGTGACCTTTGGCCAGTGACGTCACCTGTCAGTATGCCGAAAATATTGCGAATAATTCTGCTGTGTATGCAGATGCTGTGTCGTGTAGACGGGCACGAAGGATGACCCGCGGCGGTACTGCGTTGTGGTACAGCACCGCCGCTGTGCCCGTCTGCTGTGTATGTGATTGGGAACGGTCTGTGCATATGATGTTGTAGTTGGCGTATTGTGCTGTGAATTGTAAGAATAGTTGTATTTCTGGGTGTGTATATGCGTTTTTCGGTTTGTAAGTTATGAGGTGTGTCTTGGGTGCTGGTTGTTTCCACCATGCGATTGGTGATGGGTGTGGTGTTGTTGTGGGCAATGTCATGTCTAAAGTGTTTGCGAGTCTTTGTATGCGGCAGCCTATTGCAGTTTTTTAGTGGTGTTGCTCTCATGAGTTGGTGCATGCGTGTTGTGCAGAGTTTTGGTGCCTGGGTGCATGGGTGTGGTTTAGTGGATTGTGTCTTGTGGTATCAAAACAGTGCTTCTGTGCGTCTGTGTTTGAGTTCTGGGATGTGGTTGTATATATGAAGGGCAATATAGGGTGGTGTGATGTATGCTCCAGTGCCTATTTTGAGGCATTGGTGTTGAAGTGTGTCTATAATTTTGAGGTTTCAATGGGCTGCGTTTTCGAATAGTGGGGATCCGCATTCTGTGATTGGCCGAATGATTGCTTTATATAGTATCAGTAGTGAATTTCGATCGGATACCCAGTGTGTGCCAGAAAGTGTTCGTAGTACGTTTATTATTATTTTTACACGAGTTTTTGTATGTCTAGGATGTGTGGCCGGAAAGATAGCAATGGGTTTAATGTGATACTAAGAAAATTTGCTCTGGTGATAAATGGAATGGATGATTTGTCTATTTTGTGGTTGTAGGTTTGTGCGTCTGTGGTAGCCGAAAATCATACATTTGGATTTGTGAGGTGCGATGTGTAGGTTTAGTGTGGAGAGTTTGTTGTGTAGTTCTGTTGGTGCCTGTTGCAATATTCTTAGTGCATGTGTTGGTGTTTCGTTGGATGTCCATAGTACTATATCGTTTGCGTAAATTTCAATTTTGGTCGAAAAATTGTCGGTGATGACTGAATTTAGAGCTAGAATGAAGAGTAGGGGAATTAGAACAGAGCCTTGCATTAATCCGTTTGTGGGGAATTTAGTGCCTGAAGTGTGGGGCACAACTTTCATTTGAAATGATCCGTTGAGTAGACATAAATGTAGGTAGTGTATCAGTTTTCCCTGTATGCCTAGATTGCATAAGTGTTGTAGTAGGGTTGTTATGTTGATAGTGCCGTAGGCTTATTTTTAATCCAGGAAGACGGCGACCATGGGGCGTTTCCTTGCCACCGCTTCCTGGATGTGTGTGATTAGGTACGTAAGATTGTCTAAGAATATTCGATTAGGAAGGAAGCCCGATTGTGTTGCAGAGATTATTTTTGTGTTTTAATGATGTAGGGAAGGATGTAAACAAGGCTTTCGAACAGTTTGTGGCAGCAGCTAGTGAGGGCAATATAATAATAGGAGGTACAAAGAGTTGAGTCCCTGTCTGGTTTAGGTATAGATATGAGTAGAGCATATGACCAGGATTGTGGGTATTTACGTGTGATCCATGCGGTGCTGTAAGCTTCTAGTAATGTGTGTAGTGCTGATGTTGGTAGGTGTTTGAAGAAGGAATAGTGTATGTTGTTTGGTCCTACACTTATGCTACCTGTATGTGCGATTGCTGATTGTAATTCTGTGAGTGTAAATCTAGTGTTATAAAGGTGTGTACATGTGTGTCTGATTGAAGGTGGGGATGGAGTTCGTGGGAGTGTAGATGATCTAAGATGGTAGTGGTGTGCGAATACGTTTGCTACTGTTTGTGGGCCTGTTGTGGTGTTGTTGTTGTTTCTAAGTGTGATGGCTTTGATTGGGGGCCTTTGTCGGTGTTGGAATGTTTTCGAAAGTGTCCAAATTTCGCCGAGATGTGTAAATCTGTTAAATTTAGCGCAAAATGTGTTCCAAGAGTTTTTTTTTTGAGTTTTTGATGGTTGTTTTACGTTGTGTTCTGAGTTGTTCGTATATTGTGAGTGTTTCTAGTATGCGGTGTCTTTCATATTTGTATCTTGCATGGTTCCTCGCGCGGATCGCCCGGTGGCATTCGTCACTCCACCAGGGAGCCGCGCGAGGCTTGTGTAGGTGTTGTGGTTTTGTTTGTGGTATGTGTTGATGTGCTGTGGTGATGAGGATGTCTGCGAATTGTTCTGGTGATAGTTGAGCATTGTGGGCTGCTTGGGCTGCCAGGGATTCTGAGAAAGGGGTCCAGGAAGCTTTTTGAAGTTCCACCGACCAGACTGGGGATTGGGTGGGCCAGCGGTCGGGATTTGGTTGAAGGTAATGGTGATTGGTGCGTGGTCGCTGAAATGTGGGTCTATATCGGCTGTCCAGGATATGGTAAGGGCTAGGCGTGAGGATGCGAGGGTTACGTCTGGGGTGTCGAGAGGCGGGAGCTAATTGGAACGAGGTAGGTTGGTGTTCCGGTGTTGAGTATTGTGAAGTTGTGTTTGGTCACCAATGTGATGAATGTGAATGCTCTGTTGCCGGGTGCTTTTGTGCGTGTGTTCCATAGTGGGTGGTGTGAGTTAAAATCTCCAGTTAATATCACTGGGGTGTTAATTTGGTCAAGAGCTTTGTCTCGTACCGAGAGAGCTCCTGTGCTCCGTGAGGGGGCAGAGTCGTATATGTTAATGAGTGTGTAGGTTGTGTTGTGGAGGTGTATTTCGGTTAATAGTATGTCTGCTCTGGTGTTGAAGTGCATCAGGCGGCGTGGTGTTGTGTTCTTAACCCTCGCCGTCTTTCCGGTCAGATCCTCACACCCCGTCTCGGGGGGTGGGGCGGATATTGCCGCCTAATAAAGTTCAAACTAAGCGTCGCATGAAAACGAAAGAGGTGGCATCGGAAAGCGCTCGACGAGTAGGGTCCGGGTCCACCACCCAAAACAATTTCCCCAAAAGTGACGACACCAAGGGGGATAGATTTTCACGACTTTTCACGACTTACATTATGTTTTTGTCTCTGGGGTGTTCATTTTGGGGATATATGAGAAAAAAAAACTTGGAATGAGAAAAGGACAGCGAAATCGACCAGGGCCATGCGTTTTGGCCCTCTAAAAATAAATGCCATTTTTAAAATTTTGACATTTTGAGTTTTCAAGCTTTCTTTAATTATCCTTTTCCAATGGGAAGAGCGGGCCGAGAAACTTTGTTCAAAGTCAACCTGCTCTTGTCAAAAGTGCTTACTTTAGCCATAATCTTCTATTTGAACTGCAATTGGCAAATATGAAAAATTTATACGTAGTCAAAAACGAAAAAGAATGAAAAATTCCACTCGTACGTTTTGTTGCATCCCTAAAGATAAGCAAACTCTGAAAATTTCATTAAAATATCTGTATCCGTTAAAGCGTGACGACTGGTTGAACTTTTTTGGAGGTGACCTCACTTGACGCTGACTAACTCGTTGACCCCAAATGACCTGACCTCAACATTTTGAATCGGCATGCCAAATTGATGTGGGAAAAGGTATTTCAAATTTGGGCGCGCTGCCGCGCGTCGTTCGTACACTGTCTGGGAAACACCTGAGGGGAGGGCGGTTGAAGACCCCCCCCACGAGACGTGACGGGTTGATAACATTACGCTTATGGGTGCAAAATGGAAAGAATGCATCTGCAAGCGCTAATCTCTCCTACACCATTTTGGCGTGGCAGAGCCGATGTTCCTTAGTATTGTTGAAGGGTGGAACTTTACTTTTCGTCATGCCACCGCTGGGCGGCCCTCCGGATCCTCTGGACAGCAACCGTCGGTGATTGACGTGTATGGAACCATGACAGAACCTGAATAATGCCGGAAAGCTTCATGTCAAAATATAAAAGTGACATGGTTCGATATGAATAAAAGTAGTCGGGTGTGGTATCGGAAGGGAGGTGATTTGATGTCGGTTTATTTGAGACCATTCGAAATTATTTCGCTCATGTGGAACACCTGCTACACAGATAAAAGTAATACCATGAGATAATTCGCAGAAAGAAATCCTGAAGTTGAGTGCAAATATAACAAGGTTAGATATTTATAAAAGTAGTCGAGTATTGCATCAGAAGGCAGATGATTTGATGTCGGTTTATTTGAGACCATTGGAAATTAATTCGCTAATGTAGAGCAACTGACATACAATTTGAAGGTGTAGCATGTGATAATTCGATACACAAATCCTGGAATTGAGTGAAAAAATGACAAGGTTACTTATTTATAAAAGTGGTTGTGTATGGCATCAGAGGAGAGCTGATTTCATGCCGGTTTATTTGAGACCATTGGCAATTAATTCGGTTATGTAGAACATCTGATATACCATTTCAAGTAGTACCATGCGATAAGTTGGAACACAAATTCTTGAATTTAGTGCAAAAGTGACAGGGTTAGATCGTCATAGAAGTTATTCAAGATGATATAAGAATGTAACAGGTTCGATTTTCGTTTAGTTAAGAACATTAGAAATTGCCAGCAGAGCACAAGTGATGCGTTTTTATCACAAGATGTTGAGTGGCCAATTGCTCCCATTTCACTTTAAGGGCAAAGTGACACCTCTCCTCGATCTCCTGCGGAGCACCTCTCGCTCCGCCATCCACCGAGCGCAGGACCCATCCGATGACAACAACCATTCTCTGTGTAGGATATTGTTATAATAGCATGTCTAGGTCCTACCGTAACCAGATATGATAAGTATTATCTTAATGGGCATACATTTATGTGCCACTCGAGCCGACTCAAAACAGGCTGGCTGTACCCACACCTTTCGATGAAGGCGGAGACAAACATTTGCCTTCGCATGTTGTGATTTTAGTGTGTTGTGTATGTGATGCTGCTTAACTCGCGCCGTCTTTCCGGTCAGATCCTCCCACCCCGTCTCGGGGGGATGAAGATCCCCCTATAAAATCCAAACTAAACATCGCACGAAAACGAAAGAGGTGTCATCGGAAAGCGCTCGACGAGTAGAGTCCAGATCCACCCTCCAAAACAATTTTCCCCCAAAAGTGATGTCACCAAGGGGCTAGATTTTCACGACTTATCACGACTTACATTATGTTCTTGACTCTGGGGAGTTCATTTTGGGGGATATATGAAGAAAAGATATTTGGAATGAGAAATGTACAGCGAAATCGACCAGTGCTATAATTTTTCTGGCCCCCCAAAATAATTTTTTATAATTTTTTGAAATGTCATAATTTTAAGTTTTCAAGTTTCCTTTAATTTTCCTTTTTTAATGGATAGAGCAGACCGAAAAACGTTGTTGGAAGTCGACTTGCCCTAATAAAAATGCTTACTTTAGCCAGAATCCTGTATTTAAACTGCAATTTGGCAAATACGCAAAATTTATAGGTAGTCAAAAACTTTTTTTTTTTTAAACTAGAAATTCCACTCGTACGCATTGTTTCATCCGTAAAGATAAGCAAACGCTGAAACTTTCATTAAAATATCTGCATCCGTTAAAGCGTGACAACTGGTTGAACTTTTCTTTAGGTTACCTCACTTGACTTTGACTAATCAGCATATCAAATTAATGTGGAAAAGGTACGCCAAACTTGGGCGCGCTGCTGTGCTCCTTTCGGCCGCAATCCGCGAAAAACCTGAGGGGGGCAGCGGTTGAAGACCCCCGAGACGGGACGGGTTAATAAATAATGCATTTGGGACAACGTTTGTTCCATCACCTCCGCCACATATTATCACCTCCGCCACACCATCACCACCACCACACCATCACCACCGCCACACCATCACCACCGCCACACCATCACCACCACCACCACACCATCACCACCGCGACACCATCACCACCGCCACACCATCACCACCGCCACACCATCGCCACCGCCACACCATCACCACCGCCACACCATCACCACCGCCACACCATCATCACCGCCACACCATCACATCCGCCACACCATCACCACCGCCACACCATCACCTCCGCCACACCATCACCACCGCCACACCATCACCACCACCACACCATCACCTCCGCCACACCATCACCACCGCCACACCATCACCACCGCCACACCATCACCACCGCCACACCATCACCACCGCCACATCATCACCACCGCCACACCATTACCACCGCCACATATTATCACCTCCGCCACATCATCACCACCGCCACACCATCACCACCGCCACACCATCACCACCGCCACACCATCACCACCGCCACACCATCACCACCGCCACACCATCACCACCGCCACACCATCACCACCGCCACATCATCACCACCGCCACACCATTACCACCGCCACATATTATCACCTCCGCCACATCATCACCACCGCCACACCATCACCACCGCCACACCATCACCACCGCCACACCATCACCACCGTCACACCATCACCTCCGCCACACCATTCACCACCGTTTACCATCACCACCGCCACACCGTCTGACCGTCCGTCCTCGTGTTTGCAGAGCCGCGAGAGGGCAACTGCCCGATCCAGTCCGCCGCCGATTGCGCCGGCGAGGCAGACTGCACGTACGACAGCCAGTGTGGCGACGGGCTCAAGTGTTGTGACTCGCCCCTCTGCCGCCGCTGTCTGCCCGTCGACGGGCTGCGACGCTGCATCGACATCAGCTGCCCGGACCAGTACGCCTGCGTCGACAGCGTCGCCGACCACGCCCAGTGTTTCTACACAGGTCAGTGCCGGCCGGTGGTGTCAGCCGGTGGTGTCAGCCGGTGGTGTCAGCAGGTGGTGTCAGCCGGTGGTGTCAGCCGGTGGTGTCAGCCGGTGGTGTCAGCAGGTGGTGTCAGCCGGTGGTGTCAGCCGGTGGTGTCAGCCGGTGGTGTAAGCAGGTGGTGTCAGCCGGTGGTGTCAGGCGGTGGTGTCAGCCGGTGGTGTCAGCCGGTGGTGTCAGCCGGTGGTGTCAAATCATTGTGGCCTCCAAATCAAAACACACATAGCTTTAAACAAAACAAATTATGCGCGAACCGTAGAAAGCGTTCCACCCAGGCTGAAGTGACGAGGAATTGTGTGACCTGGAAGCACGATTCGCACACATCGTGCTACATTATACCACATGAACCGTCATGTCAACCGTCGCGAAATCCGGTGTAAACTGCATTACCACCGAACAGCTCCTTATTCATGTCACCTTGAAAAGCCACTGGCTGACGCAATGTGTTAGCAAAGCCAAGACTGCGGATGGTTTTGCTTTTTCCTTGCTGACCTCAGAGCTTTAGCAAATCCGTAAAGAACATGGTTACCATGCTCGAATGATAAGTCACCTAACATCTTACTTACCTAACGCAAGTACGTCAAACCGAATGCCGTCGGATTGGATATGCTTGCAAAGGGCAAAGCTATATGCCTGGTTCTGCTTCGTTGTTCTAGTAAGCCAAGTCTGTATTTGTGAAGTCTTAGGGCTTGTTTCTGTCCCGTTGTACAGCCGAAGTTTCTAGGATACCCAATGTTGACGAATCACTTCCCTGCAAGCTAGGAATTTGTTGAAATTATTTCAGCATGCAATAAAACAGAATACTGTTATTGCCATTCACACGTTTCACTCTGTTTCAAACAGAAGTTGCCGGAATTTCGGTAAGATGAAATCCGCAGCCCCCGGTTCGCTTCACTTCCCCATGTTATTCTGCACTACCAGATGAAGCTTGCATAACTCAGCAGAACGCTGGTGATGCTGTCGACATCTCCACGTAAAGCTATGCCGGGTCTGTTCGATATGCCACGGTATTTCACACTTTGGCTTATTCTCTGTACCATGCAGTGCACTCAGGCACGGAACCAGGAGGAGATGTGGCCAGGCGTCAACCCCTATTTATTGTTGTACGAAGGACTATTTTGCCTTCCCAACCCATTATGCAGGCCATTCATGTATGCACGACACGACCTATGTAAGACATACGTACACGACATACATTTTACTATCCACGGGATCCTTTCCGGCACCAAACAAAGTTGATCCTGATTAAATCCTGATAAAATCGTGATAAAATCCTGATAAAACATGCGACGTACGCTTGATATTGGTACAAGGTGAGACCATTGTTAAGCAGCAATGTTTTTCATGCAACTTTGATCAAGAAAATCCGCGAATCCCCTTGGTGCTGATGACGTCGTGACAGCAGCGGTGTCATCTCCCGACCGACAAGCTTGTTATGCACCCAACGGTGTCATCTCCCCACCGACAAGCTTGTTATCCACCCAACGGTGTCATCTCCCCACCGACAAGCCTGTTATCCACCCTACGTCATCCCGACGTAGCAGGCAGGCTACATACGGCAGCCAGCGAACACCTGGAGTTGCACAGCGAAACTATTCCAGATCGTGCCGGCCCGGCGCATGCAGGTGTCACACCACACTGCTGAGGCCTGCAGCGGCCAGCGGGCGTGCCGAGCATGAGTACCGCCCTCCCACCATCACCACAATCGCGCCCACTCTCCCACCGTGCCGGAACTCGCCGCTAAAAGAACTCCCGTCCGACGTGTGGTGCGGCCCACAGAGCCCCGCTGCTGCCGCGCAGCTGTCGATACCTGCTCGGATTTGTCGCGCACGGAAAATCAGTGGGCACATTTTGTTGCTCACGAACGTGGTGAGCAGCTGAAATGCGGAAAATGGTCGGATTCGGAGGTTTTGCATTTCTTCTATGGTTTTGCACGAAACCAAGATACCTAAAACCCCTCTCTCGATCAGAGATCCATGGCGTCACTTAATCATCTGGTGTCATAATTTCCGGCTGACCAATGTTCGAGAACAACAAGCATGTCGCCTGATTAACAACACATTGTCACCAACGCCAGGTACTAAGCTACTGAAAAACAAATGCCTGTTGTTGTACAGAAACGATGAGAAAAAACACGTGTCTGCTGTTGTAGTACAGAAAAGGTGTAAAAACAGATGTGTGCTATTGTGGAAAAGGTGGAAAAAGAACAAATGTTTTCTGTTTGCAGAAAAGTCGCAAAAACATATGTCTGCTGTTATGCAGAAAAGATGCAGCAAACAGTTGTCTGCTGTTGCTCAGACAAGATGCAACAAACAGATGTCCACTGTTGTGCAGAAAAGGTGTAAAAACAGATGTCTGTTGTTGTGCAGAAAGGTTGGAAAAACAAATGTCTGACGTGACATGAGAACCATCCACAAACAGCAGAAGTTGAATGGCTATTTATAGTCACATCAGGCTAGCCCTATCATTTGTGGTGAGACGTTTGTGGCGAGTGTTTCATCGTGCGAATGTTGAAGCAGCATTGCGTCTATATTGTTGTGCTTCATGTCAGCTCCACCGTAATTTTGTCTTGTTGCAGCCTACTTTTTTGCGTAATGCCCGGTTGCGGACGTAATTCTAACTTACAGTTCCGAACAGTTTTTGGTATGGGCTAAGCACCCATAATTTCTTTTCAGGGTTACGTTGAGTAAAAATCAATCTAAGCAAGCTAATAATCTGCAAAACTGCATTTTTTCGAAAAAGGTGAATGTAGCCGTGCCGCCGATGGTACCGGCCGTACCGCCGATGGTACTGGCCGTACCGCCGATGGTACTGGCCGTACCGCCGATGGTACCGGCCGTACCCCCGATGGTACCGGCCGTACCGCCGATGGTACCGGCCGTACCCCCGATGGTACCGGCCGTACCCCGATGGTACTGGCCGTACCCCCGATGGTACCGGCCGTACCGCCGATGGTACCGGCCGTACCCCCGATGGTACCGGCCGTACCCCCGATGGTACCGGCCGTACCTCCCCCGATGGTACCGGCTCCCCGATGGTACCGGCCGTGCCGCCGATGGTACCGGCCGTACCCCCGATGGTACCGGCCGTACCCTCGATGGTACTGGCCGTACCCCCGATGGTACCGGCCGTACCCCCGATGGTACCGGCCGTACCGCCGATGGTACCGGCCGTACCGCCGATGGTACCGGCCGTACCCCCGATGGTACCGGCCGTACCCCCGATGGTACCGGCCGTACCCCCGATGGTACTGGCCGTACCCCCGATGGTACCGGCCGTACCCCCGATGGTACCGGCTGTGCCGCCGATGGTACCGGCCGTACCCCCGATGGTACCGGCCGTACCCCCGATGGTACTGGCCGTACCGCCGATGGTACTGGCCGTACCGCCGATGGTACCGGCCGTACCCCCGATGGTACCGGCCGTGCCCCGATGGTACTGGCCGTACCGCCGATGGTACCGGCCGTACCCCGATGGTACCGGCCGTACCCCGATGGTACTGCCGCCGATGGTACTGGCCGTACCGATGGTACCGGCCGTACCCCGATGGTACTGGCCGTACCGCCGATGGTACTGGCCGTACCCCCGATGGTACCGGCCGTACCCCCGATGGTACCGGCCGTACCCCCGATGGTACCGGCCGTGCCGCCGATGGTACCGGCCGTACCCCCGATGGTACCGGCCGCGCCGCCGATGGTACTGGCCGTACCCCCGATGGTACCGGCCGTACCCCCGATGGTACTGGCCGTACCCCCGATGGTACCGGCCGTACCCCCGATGGTACTGGCCGTACCGCCGATGGTACCGGCCGTACCGCCGATGGTACCGGCCGTACCGCCGATGGTACCGGCCGTACCCTCGATGGTACCGGCCGTACCCCGATGGTACCGGCCGTACCGCCGATGGTACCGGCCGTACCCCCGATTCCGCCGTACCCCGATGGTACCGGCCGTACCCCCGATGGTACCGGCCGTACCGCCGATGGTACCGGCCGTACCGCCGATGGTACCGGCCGTACCCCCGATGGTACTGGCCGTACCGCCGATGGTACCGGCCGTACCCGATGGTACCCCGATGGTACTGGCCGTGCCGCCGATGGTACCGGCCGTACCCGATGGTACCGGCCGTGCCGCCGATGGTACCGGCCGTACCCCGATGGTACGCCGTACCCCCGATGGTACTGGCCGTACCCCCGATGGTACTGGCCGTACCCCGATGGTACTGGCCGTACCGCCGATGGTACTGGCCGCCGATGTACTCCGCCGATGGTACCGGCCGTACCCCCGATGGTACCGGCCGTACCCCCGATGGTACTGGCCGTACCCCCGATGGTACCGGCCGTACCCCCGATGGTACTGGCCGTACCCCCGATGGTACTGGCCGTACCCCCGATGGTACTGGCCGTACCGCCGATGACACCGGCCGCGCCGCCGATGATACCGGCCACACCGACTGTCGCTCCAGCGGACGGCGCTAACACGGCGTCTTGCGCGTCGGCAGGGGAGAAGACCGGTGTGTGTCCGAACACTGGTGTGCCGCCTGGCGACTGCGTCGACTCGTGCCGGTACGACGCGCAGTGTGAAAACTCGGCCAAGTGCTGCTCGAACGGCTGCGCTCGCGAGTGCGTGCTCCCCAGGCCGACCGACTGCAAGGCCATCGAGTGCAAGGCCGGCTACAGGTGCACTAAGGACCGCAGAGGCGCTGCAATCTGCACCGCCATACGTAAGTGGTGGCGGGCTGCGCAGTGACGCTGGCGATTACGTAGGTCGGCGAGCTGAACACGTAATGTGCTTGTCAACAGGAAATCGTCCATGACGTACAAAAAGAACAGTGTAATATCTTGTACGCAACATATCGACGATTATGATATTTAGGCAACATGGCCATGTCCGATCGCTCAGATCAATGAAGCGAAATCAATAGGATATTTTCATATTTGACAGACAAAGACTAATTCCATGTTATTGATGTGACATATTCTAACATGTTGTGATGAAAAAAGCAGGGGAGGGAGCATTATATACTTCAGACGGAACAGGAAAATCGATCAAGAACATCAAGCAAGCCATTAAGGCATGAAGAAATGAAATTGGTGCGCGCCGTTGATATTTCATCCTGACATGCTCTTGCGTGGCCTTCAGGCAGTTTTTCCTTTTTTCTCTCGATAGCTTGCTGTAAGATTTCCAAAACCTCCGCCTTTTTCATCAAGGCGTCAGAAATTCAGAGCCAAAATAACAAGTTGTGGCCCTATAATTAGAGAGATTGGTCATATTCCGTCAGGGAGGGTGCAGATCCGGTCTCCAGTATCGCTTTGCTTGCTCACCCAATTCCGTTTGTCTGAACGCCATGCAATTTTTCTAATTTCCCTAGAATTGATATACACAACCCAACAACACTAAATGACATCGGTTCATCAGAGATGGTTTCAGACAGTCGTTTTTTGAAGACTGTCTACAGTGGGTGGGGCAGAAGAAACACAGAGGCACATGACAAATTCTCCATCATATGCTTAGACAACGCCAATATTGTGAAGCTATATGTGAAGCCGATGTAAATAATGAGTGCTGAATATAAACACAAAAATAATTAGCAAAGGCGCAATCCTGTACTCAAGGCAGGATGAGCGCATGGTGCTCACTTAACATTAGCATCATCTCGCTCTTTTTTGTCCCCACGGATTTGAGTTGATGTTGTTTCCATATAATCATGTACTAGAATCCATGCATGCACTGTATATTTATTTGATTATTGCCAGGGTCCGGACGATGCGCAAGACATTGATCCTTGAACAAGTATGCTGCTCATATCGCATTGAACAAACAGCAGCATGTTGCACGTGCGAGATCTCGGGATATATAACACGCATTTATACTTTGAGTGAATGCATGTTCTCTCAGGTCCCTTTACGGGTCATTTTTTTCGGTAAGCTATAAACATGTTATGTTCAATCATTGCCCGTGCAAACACTTGCGGCTGGTGTGAACACTGCGCTCAAATTTTCATCTTATTTCCGAAATACTATCGAAAAAAGCACTGTTTTGCGGTACCAGATGAGGAAAAGCAGACGCTTAATTCTAGGTCTAGAGTTTACATCAACCACAGAGTGGCCCATAGCATCCAAAGGTTACTTCAGATCAATTTAGATACTTAATCTAGAAAGACCCTAAAAACAATAATCTATGGAGGCAAGCTAGATGAGTTGTACTTCATCCCTTCGTCAATCCGTGGTAATTTGAAGGCAACACGTTAGAGAAGTCGCGATTTTTGTTCAAATAAAAAGGAATGATGCGTGTTGTGACGTCACAGGTCAGTAACATGAGTCCATGACATACATCTTCCAATTGTTTGCAGCATAAGGTCGTTAAGGATGTCCCATCAGGTATGCCAAGCGGTGGCGTGCTGACGTTCATAGTTATTCCGTGGTCACAAAACGACCTCGCGTGTGGTTCGCAACAACCCTCCTGCACGGACATGAGCTAACTGAGAGCCGTGTCGCTGGGAATAAAATGTTTAAATTCTCACAAGATTCTCTTTGTCTTGGCAGGAGCAGAGGGTTAGCATACGCACATAATGTGAACCGGAAGAAGGGGGATCGGATTCCACCTCCCACGTCAGTCCTTGGGGATTGCTGAAGCTATATAAAAGCAAAAATTGGCGGGAACATTACGGTTGTATGATCTCTCGGTAGCGTAAGTTTTGCGACTCTGGGGTCAGGCCTATGGGATGAAATGAGATGAGCCTATGTGCGGGCGTGTCGCGTTGCTGCCCCACCTCGCCGACGAACCCGCTCTGGCAGCCAGCCGGCGGTCGGTCGGTGACGTCTGCACCCCAGCAGTTCCTACATTTATCAATGGATTAAGAAGTATATTCTTGCAAAATAATTGGCCAACTACCAAATCAAAACCATTGGATGTGATGACCAATTGTCAACAAAGCCACAAAATTGCATTACAATACCATTGTCCAGTTTTGAGATATCGTTAAAACATAAGAGTGGATGGACTCCACCCACCCCTCCGATGCGTGGTGGAGTGAGCCGATGACGTGACAGAACGGTTAGGATAATCGAACAGGGTTAGGACGATGTTTTTAAATACGAATGGGAAGTTACCCATCAACGCTCGTTTGGTGCGGAAGTGAAATTATGCAGTGAATAAGGGTATTCAGAAAAATGGCCTTCAAAGTTCATTCTGAAATGATACTACTTCCAATGATAGTCGCATCAAGCCTACGCACAGTCTGCGACTGAGAACGCTACTGGCTTAGTTGTTTGCATCTTTGCATGAAATGCATACTGGTGAGTAAGTGCAAATACACGGGATGTTAATGCATGGCCTGAACAAAACCAAATCTCACTTCGGTCTATTAGGTTTATTTTTAATGAAATCATGAATGGTACCGGCATGACTAAATATTCATTTGGCTTCACTGCTGATCGGTGGATGTGCATTGAATTCGTAAATCA
Organism: Imbricaverruca yamaguchii; assembly: GCA_034440575.1. NCBI lineage: Eukaryota > Metazoa > Arthropoda > Thecostraca > Neoverrucidae > Imbricaverruca > Imbricaverruca yamaguchii. The sequence goes on from JAOTOL010001643.1 coordinate 224,607, forward strand.
CAAAATCATTGTCTATCTGTGCTTGAAGTGCATGACACGATGGTCGCCGTTCTATTCGTGTTTCTTAGTTATGCACGTCTCCTGCACGCTGCACACGAGCATCACGCACGACGCCAGCTGCAGAACGACATGCACGTCTTGACTTAGTGCACTGTTTTTAGGTGGCTGCGACCGCGAGAACCCCGCTTGTTCCTTCTATCCTCCATTGCTCGACGACGCAAGCTTCGCTGGAGGGAAGAGACGTGGCGGTGCCCGATGGTGGGGAGATGCCTACTTGCCTCCCTACGGGGACTTCACTCCAGGCTTCTTCAAAAACGGCACGCCCATCGCGGTCGACGTGGACAGCGACGATGCCGACACGCTGCACGCGTTCGAAAACGCGGACGGCGGTCGGCGTCCAGATATTCTGCTGGTCGGCCTGGATGACGGAGAGAAGGGTCCCGGCCTGCCCGGAACGGCCAGGGCCACAATCGCCTCCCCAACCGACACCCTTGTGCCACCAGACACCTTCCTCACGAACCTTAACATCCGCAACCGCAAAAAACAGCCAAAGATTGGCGGCCCAACCGCTGATCGGGATGAGGGAAATCCCAGGTCCCAGGTCACAGGTACCGGAAAGTTACCAAAAACTGAACCAGCAGTCGACCGCAGCATCAGCAGACCGAGAGAAAGCCAGACATCCCGAAGTGGTGTTAGTGACAGCGCAAACGCAAATGTAAAATCAGGAAGCACTTCTGGTGACGGAAGCAATGGTAGAAAGCCATCTTCACGGGGAAACCCTAGCATTTTGAGACCAGGAGGATCAATCTCTGGTGGTTCAAAACGTCCGTCACTGAGAGTTACTGCTAGTAGGCCACTGGGAGGTTCTACCTATGGCGATTCTAGTAAGCCTTCACAGAGAGTGCCTAGTAGCGATAGACCTGTGATTTCCACTCCCGGTAGTCCCGATACATATTTACAGAAGACTTCTAGTGGTGTGAGACCGAGAAACTCCACCTCTGATGGCCCCACGCGTTCTTCACAGAGAGTTCCTACCACTGGAACTCCAGGAGGTTCTACTCCTGACGGCCCTGATAAATCTTCACTTAAAGTGCCCAGTGTTACGAGGCCTGCACTTTCCACTCCCGGTGGTCCCGGTGCCTATTCCCAGAAGATTCCTAGTGATGGAATACCGAGAGACTCCACCTCTGATGGCCCCACGCGTTCTTCACCGAGCGTTCCTACCAGTGCAACTTCAGGAGGTTCTACTCCTGACGGTCCTGATAAATCTTCACATAAAGCGCCCATCGTTACGAGGCCTGCACCTTCTACTCATGGTGGTCCCAGTCAATATTCACGTTCTGGTGACACCGTTGTGCCACCAGACACTTTTCTGACGAACCTTGATGATCGCAACCGCAAGAAACAGCCAACGATCGGTGGTTCGGCGGTGTATCGGGATAAGGGAATCCCAGGTGCCGGAAAGTTACCAAAAACAGAACCAGCGGTCGACCGCAACATCAGCAGACCGAGAGAAAGTCAAACATCCCGAAGTGGTGGTAGTGACGGTGTAAACGAAGATGCAAAATCAGGAACCACTTCTGGTGACGGTAGCAATGGTAGAAAGCCGTCTTCACGGGGAAACCCTAGCATTTTGAGGCCAGGAGCGCCAATATATGGTGGCTCAAGACGTCCTTCACTGACAGTTCCTACCAGTAGACCACCAGGAGGTTCTCCCTATGACAGTCCTAATAAACCTTCACAGAGGGTGCCTAGTGGCGATAGTCCTGTGATTCCCACTCCCGGTAGTCCCGATAAATATTTACAGAAGACTCCTAGTGGTGGGAGACCGAGAGACTCCACCTCTGATGGTCCCACGCGTTCTTCGCCGAGTGTTCCTACCAGTGGAACTCCAGGAGGTTCCACTCCTAACGGTCCAGATAAATCTTCACAGAGAGTGCCCAGTGTTACAAGGCCTGAACTTTCAACTATCGACGGTCCCGGTAAATATTCACAGAAGACTCCTAGTGGTGGAAGACTGGGAGACTCCACCTTTGATGGCTCCACGCGTTCTTCGCCGAGAGTTCCTACCAGTGGAACTCCAGGAGGTTCCACTCCTGACGTTCCTGATAACTCTTCGTATATAGTGCCCAGTGTTACAAGGCCTGAACTTTCCACTCCCGGTGGTCCCGATAAATATTTACAGAAGACTCCTAGTGCGATTGGTGAACCAAAAATATCTTCACAGGGGATCCCTAGTGATGGAAGGCCGGATCATTCTACCCCTACCAGTCGTAAACCATCTTCACGGAGAATCTCTGGAATTTTGAGACCAGGAGCATCAATATCTAATGGTTCAAAACGTCCTTCGCTGATAGTTCCTATTGGTAGGCCACCAGGAGGTTCTACCTATGACAGTCCTAATAAACCTTCACAGAAGGTGCCTAGGGGCGATAGACTTGCAATTTTCACTCCCGGTGGTCCCGGTAAATATTCCCAGAAGATTCCTAGTGATGGAATACCGAGAGACTCCAACTCTGATGGCCCCACGCGTTCTTCACCGAGCGTTCCTACCAGTGCAACTTCAGGAGGTTCTACTCCTGACGGTCCTGATAAATCTTCACATAGAGCGCCCATCGTTACGAGGCCTGCACCTTCTACTCATGGTGGTCCCAGTCAATATTCACGTTCTGGTGACACCGTTGTGCCACCAGACACTTTTCTGACGAACCTTGACGATCGCAACCGCAAGAAACAGCCAACGATCGGTGGTCCGGCGGTGTATCGGAATAAGGGAATCCCAGGTGCCGGAAAGTTACCAAAAACAGAACCAGCGGTCGACCGCAACATCAGCAGACCCAGAGAAATTCAAACATCCAGAAGTGGTGGTAGTGACGGTATAAACGAAGATGCAAAATCAGGAACCACTTCTGGTGACGGTAGCAATGGTAGAAAGCCGTCTTCACGGGGAAACCCTAGCATTTTGAGGCCAGGAGCGCCAATATCTGGTAGCTCAAAACGTCCTTCACCGAGAGTTCCTACTAATAGGCCACCAGGAGGTTCTACCTATGACGGGACAAATAAACCTTCACAGAGAGAGCCTAGTAGCGATAGTCCTGTGATTTCCACTCCCGGTAGTCCCGATAAATATTTACAGAAGACTCCTAGTGGTGGGAGACCGAGAGACTCCACCTCTGATGGTCCCACGCGTTCTTCGCCGAGTGTTCCTACCAGTGGAACTCCAGGAGGTTCCACTCCTAACGGTCCTGAGAAATCTTCACAGAGAGTGCCCAGTGTTACAAGGCCTGAACTTTCAACGACCGGTGGTTCTGGTAAATATTCACAAAAGACTCCTAGTGGTGGAAGGCCGAGAGACTCTACCTCTGATGGCCCCACGCGTTCTTCGCCGCGAGTTCATACCAGTGGAACTCCAGGAGGGTCTACTCCTGAGGGTCCTGATAAATCTTCATATAGAGTGCCAAATGTTGCAAGGCCTGAACTTTCCACTCCCGGTGGTTCCGATAAATATTTACAGAAGAATCCTAGTGGTTGGAGACCGAGAGTCTCCACCTCTGATGACTCCATGCGTTCTTTGCCGAGAGTTCCTACCAGTGGAACTCCAGAAGGTTCCACTCCTGACGGTCCTGAGAAATCTTCACAGAGATTGCCCAATGTTACGAGGCCTGAACTTTCCACTCCCGGTGGTCCCGATAAATATTTACAGAAGACCCCTAGTGCGATTGGTGAACCAAAAATATCTTCACAGGGGATCCCTAGTGATGGAAGGCCGGATCATTCTACCCCTACCAGTCGTAAACCATCTTCACGGAGAATCTCTGGCATTTTGAGACCAGGAGCATCAATCTCGAATGGTTCAAAACGTCCTTCGCTGATAGTTCCTATTGGTAGGCCACCAGTGGGTTCTACCTATGACAGTCCTAACAAACCTTCACAGAGGGTGCCCAGTGGCGATATACGTGTGATTTCCACACTCGGTGGTCCCGGTGCCTATTCCCAGAAGAGTCCTAGTGGTGGAAGACCGGGAGACTCCACCTCTGATGGCCCCACGCGTTCTTCACCGAGCGTTCCTACCAGTGCAACTTCAGGAGGTTCTACTCCTGACGGTCCTGATAAATCTTCACATAAAGCGCCCATCGTTACGAGGCCTGCACCTTCTACTCATGGTGGTCCCAGTCAATATTCACGTTCTGGTGACACCGTTGTGCCACCAGACACTTTTCTGACGAACCTTGATGATCGCAACCGCAAGAAACAGCCAACGATCGGTGGTCCGGCGGTGTATCGGGATAAGGGAATCCCAAGTGCCGGAAAGTTACCAAAAACAGAACCACCAGTCGACCGCAACATCAGCAGACCGAGAGGAAGTCAAACATCCCGAAGTGGTGGTAGTGACGGCGCAAACGAAGATGCAAAATCAGGAACCACTTCTGGTGACGGTCGCAATGGTAGAAAGCCGTCTTCACGGGGAAACCCTAGCATTTTAAGGCCAGGGGCGCCAATATATGGTGGTTCAAAACGTCCTTCACTGACAGTTCCTACCAGTAGGCCACCAGGAGGTTCTCCCTATGACAGTCCTAATAAACCTTCACAGAGGGTGCCTAGTGGCGATGTACCTCTGATTTCCACCCTCGGTGGTCCCGGTAAATATTCACAGAAGACTCCTATTGGTGGAAGACCGACAGACCCGACCTCTGATGGCCCCACGCGTTCTTCACCGAGAGTTTCTACCAGTGAAACTCTAGGAGGTTCCACTCCTGACGGTCCTGAAAAATCTTCACAGAGAGTGCCCAGTGTTACAAGGCCTGAACTTTCAACTATCGGTGGTCCCGGTACATATTCACAGAAAACTCATAGTGGTGGAAGACCGAGAGACTCCACCTCTGATGGCTACACGCGTTCTTCACCGAGAGTTCCTACCAGTGGAACTCCAGGAGGTTCTACCAATGCCGGTCCTGATAAGCCTTCACGGAGAGTGTCCGGTGGTAGAAGGCCTGAAGTTCCCACTCTCAGTGGTCCCGGTAAATATTCGCAGAAAATTCCTAGTGGTGGAAGACCGGGAGACTTCACCTTTGATGGCCCCACGCGTTCTTCACCGAGAGTTCCTACCAGTGGAACTTCAGGAAGTTTTAACAATGACGGTCCTGAAAAGCCTTCACAGAGAGTATCCAGTGTTACAAGGCCTGAACTTTCCGCTCATGGTGGCCCCGATAAATATTCACAGAGGATTCCTAGTGATGGAGGTGTCGCACCCGCTTTCGCTACCAAATCTGGAAACGGCTTCAGCCATAGGAAAGATGACGAAACTCCTGTGGATCCAGATGGCAAGATTGTAGGAGCAGCCAGTACGCCAGGTTCACCAGATAGAGACCCGATCGGTAGCATCCGCAAAATCAGCACTCCTGCACTGTCTGGGAAAGGCCTTGGTTTCAATAGCAAAGTAAGGATTCCCTCTGCTGGAATACCTTTTATTTCCAATGGTTACCTTCCACCAGTTGTTGAGTTTGGACCTGACCGGATGTTGACGAAAAAAACAGTAGATAACAGGGATAACTATAAGTTAGCTACATTTTCTTTGCCATCGATAGGTAGCGCGTTTGTTTCTTCTGTATCTCCTGGAAAAAACAGTGAATGTGAAAGTGGTGGAAACAATCCAGAATGTAGTAGTTCCGGTTCATCTAGACCTGTCGCTTCGGGCCCTCAAAGTGGTCAAGATATTGATGGGTTCAAGGAGGAAAGGAAGCCACCCGCATCTGGGGACGTAAGAGGTCTATCTAGATATAAGGGAAGTGAAGATCAACTAGAGCCTACAGCTGGTACTAGTCCATCTGGTGCTGGAGCTTTACAATTTGGAGATGATCGTGGTGAACCTGAATATGAACGTGGAAGATATCCATCTCGGTCTGGGGGCAATCAAAGATATCGCGATAGAAGCGACATATCTAGATCTACTGACGATTCTAGCGAACCAGAGATTAAAAATGGAAAAGGGCTTCCAGATGGGGAAAACCCCAGAAGCATAAGCCTTCCATCTGGAGGAGATGATAGTTCTAGAAGGCAGGGATATACAAATTCAGGAATTCAATTAAGATCTCCAGCATTTGCATTTAAGGTTGGACAAGATAAGATAGATTCGGGAGATCGGAGTGGATCATCTACATCTCGATCCTTAAAGTCGGGAGATGGTAAATTTGGACAGGAAGGCAAAAGACTGCAAACGGAATCCAGAGTTTCGAAATTGGAAGTTGGTGAAGATAAACCAGAATCCGAAGATAAGAAAGATGAACAGGTACGTGGTGGTAGCGAAGGCACACCTCGCTCTGAAGAAGCAAAGACATTTCGTGATGGAAGCAGTCCTTCTCGACCTGAGGCTGTTTCAAGCAGGCAGTCGTCTGTGCCTGGAAGAGCTCCATCAGGACCTGGAGGTCAGAGATCAGATCCTAGTTTTCGAAAATCAGACTATCGGGGCGCTAAACGGCGAGCATACTTTCGACCTTCGGAATCTGGGGATGACCAGGGCAAACCTGAAACTGGATACAACCAGCTTTCGATTGAACTTGGAGGTACCCGTGGTCCCGAAAGTGATAGTGATTCACCTGAATCTGGTAATACCTCCAACAAAACGGATTATGCAAGTAAAAATTCATTTGGATTTGGAGTTCGAGGATCAGAATTGAGTCCAGATAAACCAACATTGGAAAATAACCAAGGCGTAGGCGAATCTAAAAATATACGGTCTGGAGACAGTCAGCCGATATCCGGGTCGAGAGGTAGTCATAGTGCATCTGTACCTGGCCATGGAGATGGATTCCTAGGTGGAAGCATTCCACGCGGACCTGAAAGTAGTCTCAGCAATCCAAGATATGTTGATAAGAGCAGCCCCTCATTCACGCCTGCTTCTGGAGGAAAACATTCTACAGCACCCAGCGCTGCTCAATCAGGAACCTCGAACCTTCCAGGAAGGAACTCAAAAGGAAAAACTGGTGGCATATCAGAAAACGATGGTAAAACTAACTCCCATCAGTCCTTTGGTTATGTACAAACTCCATCTCCAGACAGAGATAGAGGGACTGGTGATTATTCACCAGGCTCCCGTCGTAACGTGGGCTTTTCTGGGCAATCAGGATCCCTTGGCAAATATTCTCCTGGATTCACAGGCTCCCCTGGAAAGGTAGCAAACCCATCCACAAACCCAGCTGCAGGAACTGTAAGTGATTCATTTGGTTCTCTTGGTAAAGTGGGCTCTTCTGGGGAATCAGGGTTCCATAGGAAAGGTTCTCCTGGATCTCCGGACTTCCCTGAAAATGCACAAAAACCGTCCCCATACAAAGACACAGGAACTAATGATGATTCGCCAGACTCTCTTGGAAAACTTGGCTATTCTGGCCAGTCAGGGTCTCCTGGCAAAGGTTCTTCTGGATCTCCAGGCTCCCGTCGCAAAGGCTCCCCGAACAAAAGTTCTCCTGGATCATCAGATTCGTCTAGCATTGCAGCTTCCCGTGCATCTTCAGGCAAAGAACCCCCAGGTTCAGCAGGCAAAGGATCCTCAGATTCTGAGGGCAAAGGATCGTCGGACTCTGCTGGTGCAGAACCTCTGAGTTCTCCCGTGTCTGTATCCGCAAGTACTATAGGTGAGGGAACACCGGGCTTTTCCAGCCAAGGATTTTCAGATTTCCTAGACATAGAACTAGCAACCAGACGACGGAACAGCAATGGGGAACAGATCAACGCCAACGCCGTTCCTCAGCCGGCGCCAGCAGTCCTGGTACGACGAAGGAAGCCAACCGAGCGTCCCTTCCTCGCGGTTCCTTCTCCACCGTTGTCCGAGCGAGCCAAGGCTCGGAGTCGTCTTGATCCCCCGTCGACAGCCCAAGAACGTGACCGAGGAGGAAACCGACCAAGCCTGCCGGCCTTCGATGAGGATGCCATGCCTGAGTACAGTCCAGAATTCGGCATGCGCATGGTGCCAAAGGCGAAACCATCAGCTAAAGTGACACACGTGTACAACGGGTATCTGCCGCCAAGCCCGTAGCCCTTCTCTATGCACTTGTTAACAAATATCGGAGTCTTCACATGCAATTGGTCATGACGATTGAACAAAAAGCAATGCGAATGTGCTAGACAAGTATTTACTGATGATGTCTAGCGTACGGAATATTGCAAATGTTCAGCAGTCTAATTTTAGTCTGTTGTTAATATGCTCGAACTGCTTCCGTCGATCTCTATTTTTATTTCTTTATCTGTCTTTCTCTCTCTCTTTCACCTCCCCTCTCTCTCCCACCCTCTTACTCTATTTCTCTCACTCTCTTTCTGTTTCTCCCTCGCTCTATCTCTCTCTCGTTCTTTCTCTTTCTTCATTGCTCACTCCCATACAGTCGATTCATTTATATATGCAATAACTTCGTGCACTTAAATTTGTAAATAAACAGATGGAAGTTAGCTGTATTTCAAGGCACTACAAATGCAGGCTAAGGGAAGAATTCTACCAAGACAGCACCTGGGGAAAGCTATAAACCTAGTTGTAAACTCAGGACTAGGATCATTCTCATACGATTTTCTTCCTAATATCCATTGCACGGAAGTGCTGATGGAGCAAGTCTGTATCGTGTTCTGGATACTGATTTATTGTTTTCGAGTACAGCAGTCAGAGCAAAACGAACGTCATAAGTAGTGTCTGTTGTGCCCGGTGAGTACAACAGTCCAAGCAAAGCCAATGTCATAGGTATTGTCTGCTGTACCCGGGGAATACAACAGACCAACCAAAGTCAACGTCATAGGCATTATCTGTTATACCCGGTGAGTACAGCAGTCCGAGCGAAACTAACGGCCTAGGTATTGTCGACTCATCATTGACAATTAGTTAGACACTCCCAAAGGTGACGTTGTTATTGACTTACCTGATTTTAGAGAAGCCCACGAAGCGTGTTCTCACGTTATTTAGGCCGAGCTGAATGACTTGTCATATGAGCTGAATATGGACAAAAATGATTTGATTTTGTAAAGCAATACACAGCTGGAAATCACACTGGAGGTATACTGTAACACAAGTGCCTACGTTACGTACACCTAAACGGCCCACGTGGAGGTGTACTGTAACACAAGTACCTACGTTACGTACACCTAAACGGCCCACGTGGAGGTGTACTGTAACACAAGTACCTACGTTACGTACACCTAAACGGCCCACGTGGAGGTGTACTGTAACACAAGTACCTACGTTACGTACACCTAAACGGCCCACGTGGAGGTGTACTGTAACACAAGTACCTACGTTACGTACACCTAAACGGCCCACGTGGAGGTGTACTGTAACACAAGTAACTACGTTACGTACACCTAAACGGCCCACGTGGGTTGTTACGTGGAGGTGTACTGTAACACAAGTACCTACGTTACGTACACCTAAACGGCCCACGTGGAGGTGTACTGTAACACAAGTACCTACGTTACGTACACCTAAACGGCCCACGTGGAGGTGTACTGTAACACAAGTACCTACGTTACGTACACCTAAACGGCCCACGTGGAGGTGTACTGTAACACAAGTAACTACGTTACGTACACCTAAGCGGCCCACGTGTGTGACGGCAAAGCGCCTTCAACAAGAGTAGACAGGTGGGAGAGGGTAGATTAGACAGGTGGGAGAGGGTAGATTAGACAGATGGGAGAGGGCAGAGTAGACAGGTGGGAGAGGATAGATTAGACAGGTGGGAGAGGGTGGATTAGACAGGCGGGAGAGGGTAGATTAGACAGGAGGGAGAGGGTAGATTAGACAGGTGGGAGAGGGCAGAGTAGACAGGTGGGAGAGAGAATAGAAAGATGGGAGAGGACAGAGTAGATAGGTGGGAGAGGGCATATTAGACAGGTGGGAGAGGGCAGAATAGACAGGTGTGAGAGAGTAGAGTAGACAGGTGGGAGAGAGTATACTAGACAGGTGGGAGAGGACAGAGTAGACAGGTGGGAGAGGGTAGAGTAGACAGATGGGAAAGGACAGAGTAGACAGGTGGAAGAGGGCAGAGTCTGCAGGTGGGAATGGGCAGAGTAGACAGGTAGGAGAGGGCGGAATGTACATGTGGGAGAAGGCGAAGTGGGTATTATAAGGTATATTTTCACCACCCGCATCAATACAATGTGGCACAAACCAGAGCAAAATTGTAAAGGAACTTCGTTGCTTATTGCTTCAAGATTATGTATTCTACGTGATAATACATTATGCATGATGCATGAAATGCATGAACATTTGAGTCTCTCAAGAGGGCACAATGGCTCCGTCTATATGGTCATGCCCTTTCCTAAAAGTGATCCAGTTTTATGAAAACATGCTCCGTCACGAAAACGTGCTCACTGCAAATTGGGTGCCCGATTTCATTTCAGTCTACAGTAGTCTGCAGCCACCGCGATGCCCGCAGTTGGCTAGCTCATCTGTTTCACCTCACGCACCGATCGAGTGTGTAAGCTTGATGGGGGCCCACTTTTCCTCGGCCCACTCCATGCACCTGGAAGATAGCGATAGTTGTGGAGTGTTTGCCGTGTCATTGGTTTAAGGTTGATAGACCAGCAGTCGTGCAATCGAGCTTACGTGCACGCTCTGCCTTTAACAAGCGCCCTGGAGGGGGAGCGAAATCCGCCCACCACTCCAGTTTTTCGTAGATAACTCCAGCTTTTACCAGCCGATATACGCCATTGTTTGTGTACCTACTAATAAAGGACCGGCGCATTGTTTAAAGTAAGACAAATGAAAATCGACCGAAAATTTTTCGAGTTAGCGGTCGCTAAGTTCAAAACATTTTCTCAGCGCCAGACCACAAATAGCGGCGCTGATGCGCTTCCCATATATTGGCAAAACGGAAGTGTTCTTGTCAAAACTAGCGACTTGTTTGACGTACATTGTCATGCTACATTGTTTCAAAGTCATGTCAAGTCACCGAGGTCAACCCAGGTCAAGTTCATGACAGGCTAACACACGCCCTGGAGGGGGATGGCGAAATCCGCCAACCCCTCCGATTTTTCGTACATAACGTCATACTGTACCGGCCGATATACGCCGCCAAGTTTTTGCGTACCCGCTTAGAAATGACCGCCGCATTGTTTAAAGCAAGAAACATGAAAGTCGGCCGACAAGTTTTCTAGTTAGAGGCCGTTAAAGTAAAACAAAATTCGCAGCGCCAGACCACAAAAATCGGCGCTGATGCGCTTCCCGTGTATTGGCAAAAGGGAAGTGTTCTTGTGGGCAACACTAGCGGGCAACAATAGTGACTTGTTTGATGCATATTGTTATGCTATATAATTTAAAAGTCATGTTAGGTCGCCGAGGTCAAGTCAGGTCAAGCTCATAATAGGCTAATGGAACCAAACTTGGTCAACTGGAATGTGCCATAAATGCAAATGACTGCCATGCAATTGATGTCACTTTACATGTTACTCTATACACATCCCGAAATCTACTGTTTGTCATTGTGTGCCTAAGCGTTTCCATACTTTATTCATGTATTTCACTCCTTTCTTTGCGAGGCCGAATGTGCCGAGCCGCCCAACGGAGCAGTCGGGTTTGGAGCCCGGTTCTGGCAACTGGAGCAGGTAATGGCCTAATAAAGTGCTCCTAAATAGGTGACCTGAGGTCAAATGGCGGATCTGAAATCTGTATTGCATCATTAATAATGTATAAAACATCATGAATGCCAATTTTGGAGCACTTAAACACAATCACAGCGATCCATAACAATGACAAGCCAAGCCACGCAAAACCAGAAAACTTTGCTATTTTGACCTCATTTGACCTTGAAGATATTGACCTAAGTACCTTGGTATACAATAGAGTTCACTGTCATGCCCATCCACCCTGTGAATTTCGTTGCTCTAGCCTTCATAGGAGCCGAGATCTTAGGAGGGGGTCGGAATCCGCCCCCCTCCCTCCAGTGCGTGTTATTTTCAGAGGCTTTCCAGGGCGCGTGTTAACCCGGCAGTCACTGAGGTATTTTCTCTCACACGAATCAATGCGGAATCATTTTTGGTCGTGTATCTTTGCAACCAATGAACGGGTTGCGCAGATTCCAACCTTACATTTTATAGCCCTACATCTTTAATCGAGATTAAATAATTTCTGTTTCCTTGAAGGTCACTGGTAAGACCGCAGGTTGTGCAAAGTAAAACGATTTGATTGTTTTTGAGACCTCATATTTTGAGCGTAAACAAGAGCATTGGGGGTAATATAGAATATCAACTGTAGTTGCTGCATGCAGTGTGCCCCGAACACGTCCATATCAATGCTTTCTGTTCTCGGGTGAAGTACCGTCACTTGAAGCGAAAAGTCTAAACTGCCGTTTTGATTCAGCACATAATGCAATGTATTTTCTACGCCGGGCTTTCTTTATGGGTTTTGAAAAAAATTGACAAATGTGTCTAGACATGCTATGAAGTTGTGCGCATCTGTGAAATCAGGCATGGCGTCCACGAATCACAGTTCATGTCAAGTGGAAATATTTCACTGATTGGATGATCAGTCAGTCAAATCAGTCAGAAAAAATACGCTGTCACACGTCAGATGACCTGCCCAAACATATGGAAGCGTATTCTTATCTGAGCTATCGGATATCTAGTTCAGCCAAACTGGACGCAGTCGAAGGCAGGTCAAACGTCGTTTGCAGGTAGCGAGGAGTGACAGGAGCCCACTGGAGCAAGCTGTTTCGACGCAATCGAAGGGAGCTTGGCTGATTTAACCCACCCCCAAGAGAGCATATTGTCCGTATATATGGTCATCAAAGTGAAGTAAAAATACAAGACCCAGTAATATGTAAAGACCAGTATGGACTACTAGAGGTCGCACGACAGACATTGTCCTCTAAAAATAATGACAATTAGATTGACCTGGTATAATTCGACTAAATTACATCGCATGGAAAAAAAACGTTTCAGAGTGAAGAGTTTGCGAAGTATTGCACTACGATTTGCCATTGCATTTGACAGCAGACATGTGTATGTTTGACATAAGATGCCTCACGTTTAAGGATGCTTTGGAAACCGATGTTTCGACTTTATAGCAACTTCGCCACAATAACGTATTTTATACTCTTAACCCTTTCCGGTCAAATCCTCACACCACGTCTCGAGGTGGGGGGGGGGGAGGGGCGGTTGAAGACCACCCTCTAAATCCAAACTAAGCATCGCACGAACACGAAAGAGGGGCTATCGGAAAGCGCTCGACGAGTATGGTCCGGGTCCACCCCCAAAACAATTTCCCCAAAAGGGGGTTATGTTTTTGGCTCTGGGACGTTCATTTTGGGGATATATGAAAAAAATTATTTGCAATGCGAAAAGGGCAGCGGTATCGACCAGGGCTATAATTTTTTTGCCCCAAAAAATTAAAAATTAAATTTTTTTTTGAATTCTCAAACTTTCGAGCTTTCAAGTTTTCTTCAATTTTCCTTTCCCATTGGGTAGATCAGACCGAGACACGTTGTTGGAAGTCAACTTGCCCTAATAATAATGCTTACTTAAGCCAGAATCCTTTATTTGAACTGTAATTTACCAAATACGCAAAATTTATATGTAATCAAAAACGAAAAAAAGATAATAATTCAACTCGTGCGTTTTGTTGCATCCCTAAAGATAAGCAAACGCTGAAAATTTCATTAAAATTTATGTATCCGTTAAAGCGTGACGACTGGTTGAACATTTTTGGAGGTGACCTCACTTGAACTTGACTAACTCGTTGACCCTAGACGACCTAACCTAAACATTTCGAATCAGCATGTCAAATTGATGTGGGAAAAGATATGCCGAATTTGGGCGTGCTGCCGCGCGCCGTTCGTTCGCTATCCACGAAAAACATGAGGGGGCGGTTCAAGACCCCCCGAGACGGAACGGGTTAAGTGGGCATACATTTACATATATTTATACATTTGAATAAAGTAAATAATATACTAATAACAACCAGAATGACCTAGGACAGGTCGCACGGCAACAAAACGACCTCTGGTACACCAACTGCAACCTATATTTAGTTGCTAGTGTACATTCGTCCCATTGTATCTCAACAACACGAAACCGTTTGAAACGTTAAAAACAAGACCTTCGAACGACTTTATGGCGTCAAGTCTATTTTATGACAAATATATTTGAAGTACTCATTTGAAGGTGCTGAAAGTATCTAACTGCTGTTTCAATTGATTCGACTGTCATCGCAGACAAACTAAGGGAGAGGGGGCAAAAAGCTCCCCCCCCCCACCAGTGACTCACCGGTCAAACGGATCCATCGATCTGATGGCACGCCCCGACGGCACGGCCTGGCCTAATCTCACGCCAGCACTCTTCTGTTCAGCAGCCCCGACAACTCAGGATAGCTGATGTGCGCTCAAAGTGCCACAACAGAGAACCTGAAAACAAAACAAAGGTCGCAAAGGTACCGGAAACCGAAATGTTTACAGCGCACATTTTGTGGTTATGCTTCTGCATGTGCATGGCGCAATAATATCGAAGTAGTGAGCCGTGAGCGCAGCAAACAAGAACGTGTTTAGAAAATAGGCGAAGGGGCCCGATATCAGATTCAAACATATTCCAATTCTGACGGTTGTGGCAGTGCCAGGAATTGCATGCGCTCGTCAATGTAATATTTCTGGGTTTTTCATAGGATGGTGTGCACTCTGACCTAAACAGGCAGTTGTTGAGATGGGGGAAGACACATGTAGCTTTCCTCTAGGCAAGTCTATGCGAAATATTTACAACCCCTAGAATATGACGACACTACACCAAAAATGCTATATGCTAGATTTTCGTAAAGTGGAACACCTTCGCACAAGTGAAATTACGCAAAACTATTTTTTTTAAATAAATGGCTGGGATTGTTTAAATTTGCTGCAAGAGCAAATGTTCAGCTTTACCAGATCACTAGATCAATGTGGGTATTTTGGCACGGCAAAAAAAATCAGCGGTCCGTTGTCGGCCAGCTCCAACGCCGGCACAGGGCGGCTGGACGCGACGCTGGATGCTGATACTCTGCTGCCATCTATTGGTAGAGCGCACCTGCCACCACCTGCCGGCACGACAGCGAACCTCTGTCGAGCAATGGGGAGAGTGGTCGCGCGCCACGAGCACGCCCATTAGTGGATCAATCGCCAATTTGAATACAGTCTTAACCCAATCTGAAGTGAGCCGACTTCTGGCCGTTGACCAAATTTCATCATCCTACGCGCAGCCGTTGCCGATTTATAGATGAAAGACGTACGACATCGGGGGCAGCGGTGCCGCCAATAGATTGCTTACGTGGTGTCTTATATTATAATATAGAATCCTCAACCCACCACTACCGACCAGTAAAAGCCCAAGATCATGGAAGCAGAGCATCCACAGGAAGCTCGACATTCTCCTTAGAGTCGCTTTCCTGGCAGTGCACATATAGGCCAATGCTGAGGAGATTGTGTTATCAATATATGAATTGAGTAACATGAGCCCCAACATGACCTGAGTCAGGTCATGATATCAGAAGTTGTATAATGTACAAGGCTGCTTCAGCATCATATACATTGTTTTATATTACATCTTATGCTTCGAAAGTGTCGCTATGGGATATTCAAGCCTGGGACAATTCGCGACCATTTCCCCATACCGCGTGACCTAACCTGACCTTATGGTCCTCCAATGTTGATCAAATACACGCATTTTTGTTAAAAGGTTCTACTGAACGGAACCGGAACATGCATGCTGATGTTTTCCAGGTAACTTCCCCACGGGAATGTGCATGTGGCTTGATTGACCTCCTATGACGCTTAGTGACCTCAGCATGGCCAAACATGAACACGTAAGATGCGATATGGGTCCTGAACTATCTTAGTTTGACAATAACATCTTTCCTGCGCCCACGATGCATTGTTCGGAAGTTGAGTTTTAAACCTGGTTCTGACCTAGCATGCGACCTAACCCATTATCGACACTTTTTTCCTACAATTTAGTATAAATTCATTCATGTATGTTGGTCCTTTAAAACAACGTGGGAAGAAGACAAACTAAGCCTTTTTTAATAATTTGCGTTGATGTATGCATACGAACACAATATGACATTTGGTGACCTCATTATGAGCTCAAATGCAAATGCAAGGTTCTCTTCGATTTCCACTTGATCAAGGCTTTGGAACGGTGTCCTGCATTCCATCCTAGCGTACGTAGACCAGAAGTTGGATGGCGGCTTTCAAGAGCCCCTCCCCCTCTCCCGGCCCCGGCTGAGTGGCCCGCACAGGAGTCAAATACAAAACACCGTCAGCAAGTTCTGGTCGTGGAAAACCCGATGCATGCCTTGTTTTGCAATTTTGGTTTTTGTATCCATGGCAATTTTGCAATAGATGTATCAGCAGATACTGAAATTTGTGTGCCTCTGCGTCTACCCATTCACTCACTATCCCATGAAAAACCTGACGGTGAGAGCTGTCGACGGCCCTAGCCGAGACATATCCCTCGATGCGTTATCACGTGCCCTGGAAGACCTCTTAAAATTACGCGCACTGGAGGGGGAGGGGGATTCCGCGCCTCCTAAAATCTCGGCTGCCAATAAAGCTGGAGCAACGAAATTCACAGGGTGGATGGGTACGGTAGTGAATCCTGTTGTGTGCAAATTTTGTGACCTCAAGCCAATATCTTTAAGGTCAAATGAGATAAAAATGTCAAAATCTTCTGGTTTTGCATGGCTTGACTTGCTATGTTTTGGGGATCGTTGTGCTTGTGCTTCAATGCTCCAAAATGGGCGTCAGTGATGTTTCGGGAATTACTAATGATGCGATACAGATGCTAGACTCGATATTTGACCTCAGTTCACCTATATAGCAACACTTTATCAGGTCATTACCTGCTCCAGTTATCGGAACCGAGCCGCCGCCAGACTGCTCCGTTAGGTGGCTCGGCGCAATCGGCTTCGCAAAGAAAGGAGCGACGTATATGAATAAAATATGGAAACGCTTAGGCACACAATGATAAACAGTAGTTTTCAGGATGTGTAAAGAGTAACATGCAAAGTGACATCAATTACATGACAGTTACTTGCATTTGTGACAACATTCCAGTTCACCAGGTTTGGTTTCATTCACCTGTCATGAACATGACCTGACTTGACGTCAGTGGTCTAACATGACTTTGAAACCATATAGCATTACAATATGCATCAAACAAGTCGCTAGTGCTTCTAAGAACGCTTCCCTTTTGCCAATATACTGGAGGCGCATCAGCACCGTTTTTTGTGGTCTGGCGCTGGGATTTTTAAAACATTAATGCCCGTAACTCGAAACATTTTTGGCATATTTTAATTATTCTTGCTTTAAGCAACGTGCCGGCAATTTCTAAGTAGGTACGGAAATAATAACCTGCTCCATAACGTATATCGGGCCGTAAAATCTGGAGTCATGGACGAAAAACCGGAGGGGTGGGCGGATTTACCCCCCCCCCCCACCTCCATGACGCATGTTACATCCTACCGAGGTCACCATCGCCCGGCGCCTGGCCCGACGATGGCTATGCCATCGTGCCTTGTTCACTTACATCGTCTTGTCATCTATGTTGCTGATGGCAATGCTTATTCGGCGGAAAGTTATAATTCCCGACGAATTGCTATTTTTCAAAATCATCTCGGTACCGATACCATACCCACAACCATACTTAACATTGGCATAGCACTAGATTCCCAGCCCTCTGTATGCGACATACCCTTCAATAATTTATGAACGTAACTTCTGACTAGCAGCCTGGACGGAAACGCAAATAATTTCCTTAGAATTGCAAAAGATGGTATTAATCTGAATGATGCTCGTCTATTTGGGGTAAGACATTGGCGTCATCAATTCTGATTGAACGGGAAGAAGTACTATACAGTTAAACATCAAAATGTTTTCAGTCAAATGGAGGTTGATCAATGGAATATGTTGCCTACTTATGTTGTGCAGAGTCCATCATTGAATGCATTCGAAAATAGGATCGATAGGTATTTAGGTCGGAAATCTTGTTTCAGTTATAATTTTGCAGTATGAGCATGAAAGTTGCGGGCCGATGTGCATGTATTTATATTAGTAGATGTGCACTGTGCATGCCCATTTAAAGTGGGCCCTGTGGTCTTGCTGGATCTTGTACCCTTATGTTTTAGACCATGCTGATGCATTGGATAATATACTAGCAACAGGTGCACCTCGCGGTGCTTTCAGCATCTACCTTCGGGTGTGTGACGCTGATGAGATTTGTCATGGCAACATAATGTTGCATGGATGAAGGGGTTCGAAAATTGTTGATTGGGTGTAGGTGTTAAGGAGTGTGTTAGGCAATGTCAACTGAACAGTGCTAAATAAGTTGGGGCAAACAATTCATTTGGAACTCGGGATATGATATTAATTGAGGTGTGATGATGTGCTTTTCCTTGCATCTCTGCTTGATAGGCTGAATCCAGATGTGCCCATGTGGTTCTTATCATGCTTTTACACTTTGCGACTTTATAATTTTATTTAGCCCACGGATACTTGTACACCACAATGTAAGTTACAACCTTCTACGGCACGGTTCTTCGATAATCCGTTGGCGGTGCAATGACAACAACACGATTCCTCCCACTGCCATGGCCCGTCCCTGCGCTGTTATACCAGATGCTCTGAAATAGGAAAAGTAAGGGGAAGGCAATGTCCAGGAGAAAGGGTCAATGTAGAAAACAGGACAAAGGATGAAGAAGGAAATAGGAAAGGAGAAAGAAGGGCAAGAGGCATGATAAAGGTAAAGACAGTAAGAAAGGTAAGGCAGGGGAAGGTTTGCGGGAAAGTGTGTGTGTGTGGGGGGGGGGGAGGGAGCAGTTGAGGAATCAGAGTACCGCTATTGTTAAGCGGCAAAGGCAGAGCAGGGAAAGACAGTGGCATGAGGTAGGACCAGCCCAGTCACAACAAGGCATCTTCGGAAAAGACAGTGAAGAGATCAAGCCAGGGCAAACGGCAGGGCAAAGCAGAGCGCTGGGAAACGACGACGGAAGTCCAGGGTCGAAGGACGAGAAGAGCAGAGGACGGGACATGGCAAAGTAGAGGATATGGCAGGGTAGCGACATGGCAAGCCAGGATGTAGGGCAGAGATAAAAGTCATGAGAAGAGCAATGCAAAAGGGGAGCACATAGCAAAGCAGGAGCATACCAGGGTAGATAGTGTAGGGGTGGCGGCTCTGCCGTCGGTGGGGTAACGAGGGTGGTGGGGGGTGTGGGTGCGCGATGTTGAGTGGGGGTGTGAGTGTGCGGGGTGTGGGTGGGGTGGGTGGGGTGATTGGGGTGTGGGTGAGTGGGTGTGTGGGTGAGTGGAATGTGTACGTGTGTAAAATGTGTGTTTTAGCTGTTGCTAACCTCACTTAAACTCGACTGAGTGGTATGGGTGTGTGAAATGTATTTTACATATTGCCTAAACTCGACTGAAACTGATTGAACTACTTGAACTAACTGAACTTATTGAGTGCTTGACCTAACTCACTCCTTTGTTCGTTGTGCCTATGTCAGTGGTGTATTGTGTTGTTTTTCACCGCCAATTCCATCACACATTCCCAAACCCCACCCGTCGTGATGTTGGTTTGAGTTGCCGTCCCTAACACGAATTTATATATATGCGAGGTCAAAGTTTGGGAACACCACATAGGTAAGTGATAGTCTTTAGCCAGATTATAATTAATACGTTGCATTAGAGAATTGATGATAATGATATTTACTAATGGTTTAAATGA
Organism: Imbricaverruca yamaguchii; assembly: GCA_034440575.1. Lineage (NCBI taxonomy): Eukaryota > Metazoa > Arthropoda > Thecostraca > Neoverrucidae > Imbricaverruca > Imbricaverruca yamaguchii. The sequence goes on from JAOTOL010001643.1 coordinate 244,311, forward strand.
CATGTCCCGTGTTGGGACTTTTTGGACGCTAGTAGTACTAAATTTTGTGCCATGTACCGCACGAAATAGGTGCCTGTGTTGAGCCCCAAGCGGCTTCCGCTGATCCTTAAATCTACCTACTCACGTTCATTCCCCTAAAAAATGTAAGCCTCCTTACAATATCGGGGCAAGGCAGAGAACACCAGGGTAAATGACAAGGCAGAGTACCAGGGTAGATGACAGAACAAGACAGATGATACTAGGATAGATGACAGGACAAGGCAGAGCACTAAGATAGATGACAGAGCAAGGCAGAGGATATTAGGATAGATGATAGGACAGAAAGCACCAGGGTAGATGACAGGTAATGACAAAGGAGCAGATGACGGCAGAGATACTAGGGTTGATGTCAGGGTAAAGCAGAGGATACCAGGGTAGATGACAGGACATAGTATATGACACTAGGATAGATGAGAGTCAAGGGTTATTTCGGGCTTAGATGCACATCAAATGTGGGAAGTGGCAAAATATAAACTATTCAACGTGATGTGATTGCTTCATTATCAATAGGCAAATCAGAATGTGCAAGGTTAGACATGCGTCGTGGCTAACCAGAGAGGCAAAACTTTGCCAAGGTAAAAGAAGCAGGCATGTAAGAAACCAAAACACTTTAATTCTGAGGTGAACCTAGAAGCATGTAGGACAGCTAGAAATAAGGCTTGGATGTGTGTTAGGGCATCTAAAAGACGAGCTGTAGGAAGCATGTAGGACAGCTAGAAATAAGGCTTGGATGTGTGTTAGGGCATCTAAAAGACGAGCTGAAGCATGTAGGACAGCTAGAAATAAGGCTTGGATGTGTGTTAGGGCATCTAAAAGACGAGCTGAAACGTCGCCCGAGTCTGTTCGGTAGGAAGTGCAAAGGGTTTCGTTAGCATCTACGCATTTAAATACAAAAACATAGTGTGGGGAATTGGAGGAAAGTGGAGGCAGATGATGAAATAGCGGTAGAAGATTGTGAGACAGTCTAGTCCCTATGCAAGCAATTCCTATCAAATTTTACTAAATAATGCTCAAGTTCATGTGAATCACTTAAGGTTATGTTATGGCGGGAAATATGTTGAAATGTCTTACAATAACTACAGCAGCTGTAAAACATCAGTTACACAAAGTAAAGCTTACTAAGGCTGTCTGACCTCATGATGGATATGCTCGGATTTTAGCAAAGGGTATGCATAATTTAGCTACTCCTCTATATGTAATTTTCAGGAAATATTTGGAGTTTTCCGATTTACCTCAAGATTGGAGTAGTACAAGGATAGTACCGTTTTTAAAAAGGATACTGAAAAGCATGTAGAAAAGAACAGGCCAGTCACCCTAACCTGAATAGTTTGCAAGGTGTTATAAAACTCGTGAAGGAGAATATTAACCCGGTCTCTCCGGTCAGATCCTCACACCCTGTCTCGGGGGATGGGGAGGGTTAATAGGAACCGCCTCTAACATACAAACTAAGCGTCGGATGAAAACTAAAGAGGTGTCATTGGAAAGCGCTGGACGAGTAGGGTTCGACACCTCCCCCAAAAGAAATTCCCCCCAAAAGTGACGTCACTAGTGGGCCTAGAATTTCACGACCTACATCACGTTTTTGGCTCTGGGGAGTTCATTTTGGGGGATGTTTGAAAAAACAAAAATTATTTGGAATCAGAGGACAGCGAAATCGACTAGGGTCATACAACATTTTTGGCCACCCAAAAAATCAGCATTGTGTTGTTTTTCTAAGAAAATCGAATTTTCAAGTTTTCCTTAATTTTCCTTTTCTAATGGGTGGAGGGGACCGAAAAATGTTGTTCAAAGTTAACTTGCTCTGATAAAACTGCTAACTTTAGCCAGAATATTAAATTTAAACTCTAATAGGCAAACATGCAAAACTAATAGGTAATCAAAAACTGAAAAACATGAAAAATTCCTCTTGTACGTTTTGTTGCATTCCTAAAGATAAGCAAACGCTGAAAGTGTCATTAAAATATCTGCTTCCGCTAAAGCGTGACGACTGATTGAACTTTGTAGGAGGTGACCTCACTTGACCTCGACTAACTCGTTGACACTAAATGACCTGACTTAAAAAGTTTGATGCAATATGCCAAATTGATATGGGAAAAGGCATACTTAACATGATCTTCGATCTGAAAGATCTTGCCCCCCAAAAAAACATTGACAATAGAATAGTTGACAATGGAAACAGGATATATTTATTGTACTTATACGCAAGCAAAGCATTTGATTGATAAAGTTCTGTACAAGCGCCTAATTCATGAGCTTGAATAGCACGGAATTGATTACTTAGCATTAGGCTGGATTGAAGCATTGATAAGTGGAAGGAAGCAAACTGTAGATGGATACGATAAATTATGATTAAGGGGCTAAATGGATTACAAATATTCAATGGGTATACATATCAAGGGAATATATTATGAGTGGAGTGCAGCAGGACTTCATTCCGGGTATACTTCACTTCATGGGCTTTGGGAGCAGGCATTGCTGTAGGGCTGACGAATAGGGTATTTAAATTCGCTGATGACCTCAAGCTGGCAGGAATGGCTAAAATAGTGATGCTTCTAGCAATATTCAACTTGACTTGGAGGACCAAAGAAGTGGGATGATAAATGTCAAATGCGTTTCAACTGTGTAAGTGCAATGTTATGCATGTTGTGTCTGGAGGTTTATTGTTTATTGGATCGCTTACGTAGTCTGTGCACGATCGCGTCTATTAAAGAGCAGTGGTGTATCCAAGGGGTAGTGGGATAACCGACCCTGACGGGTCCAACGGGGCCCTTCAGGCGACCATTTCAGGGGCCCTTGCGGGCCCTGAAATATATAGGAGCATATATATAACTGAAGAAAAATAAGGCTCATTCAACAGTTTGTATGGAAAGGGCCCTTGTAACTTGAAGATATCCACCTTGGGTGTTAACAAGAGAGGACCCGCCAAGAGCTGGAATGTCCATTTCAGTCGGAGAGGCCAGATCCGACTAGAAAGGGTTCTAACAGTTTGGGAATAATAATGGCACTGAGGACCTTGGAGCATAAGCAGGGCGCCTGCAGGCCACAAATAGCTGGGATATTCTTGGCTTTTGAAAGGGTCCCTGAGGGACAAACAGGAACCCTGAAAGCTGAAGAGAACAAGTGACGGCCCATCTCATAGCTAAAGTTTTGCCAAGGTGAGAGCTGAATAAATGGTCCCTAAAAATAATAAAGGGTTCCAAGTGATGACGAGGGCCTCTCAGAGTCACTATCTAATCATTTCATTCATTATACTTGTTTAGAGGAAATCGTGCACTCCTGGGTTGCTAATTTCCTCTCGTCTCCCTCACGCAGTATGCTCCGAAAATATGAATTGACAAACAGCATCTATTAATTGTTATTCAACGGATTCATTTATTTGCAGCCCTGCTGGAAAAAGCATAGCCACCCACTAATATATGAGACGGGAGAAAATTACTTAGAATTTCTTAATGATGATAACACACTTACTGTCATGCACAGCAAATATCGCAGAAAAGATCGAATGGATAACATTCGTAACGATTTAAAAAATCTACCGGATTACCTTCCGTTGTCTATTGGGCGTTGGCATCCAATTGTCATTCTACTCTGGCAATTTTTACCACCATCATCTGGTCTTTGCTACTATTCTGCTCCAATTCCGTCCAGCTCCATGCTCGGAGTCATCTCACCACTCAGCACCATGCTTGGAGTAATCTTACCACTCAGCACCATGCTCGGAGTCATCTTACCACTCAGCACCATGCTTGGAGTCATCTTACCACTCAGCACCATGCTCGGAGTCATCTTACCACTCAGCACCATGCTCGGAGTCATCTTACCACTCAGCACCATGCTCGGAGTCATCTTACTACACAGCTCTAGTTCCTTCCATCAGCCTATTCTGATTCACTATATCGCTTTGCTATGGCCTCCTCGACTTCTCTGCCCAGAGAATGCAGTCTCACGCCTGGTCCCCTGCGTGGCCGAGACAATGTCACGTCACCAAAGGCACGGCTATTTGCAGCATGCAAGGACAGCGATGGCATCATCGACATCGACTGCAACAGCTGCTCCTGCATCAAGGGCTTCCTGCTCTGCTCGCAGAAGCACTGCCACCCTGGTGAGTGACTCAATGGGTGGTACCCCGCTGTGTGAGTAATGTAGGAGTGCATGCAGTGGTACACACAAGAGCAAGGGAAACCGAACCGACCGATTTTGATTGCGGATATGCTAGACGGGTTGTTCTTTCGAAGAACCGGAGCGAAACCTCAGCTCAATGACAAAACAAGCTAAGTATGAGCCGTGAAACAGCGAGACAATATAACACAGTATAGCGAGACAGATAGCACAGAGAGAGTAAAATAAAACACCTAAAGTAATAGTAACAACTATAAATATATGTCAGAAGTGGCCTTTGATAACATTGCTGACCTTGCGTAACCATGGTCAACTTCAGTTAATGTGGAAGAATATTGTATGGCACTAAATTCGGGTCTGGCGACATGCGTTGCCCCCGAGAAGCATAGCTTAGTGTAGGTGTTACTGTTTGAATGGCAATCGTTTTTCTAAGAAACGAACCGAATTTTCCCATTACCTGAAGCCATGACCTAGCCATAGGTCGCGAGTACTTTTGTGAGGCACGAGCAGAATATGACATGGTAGATATATGAGAAGATATTTCAGACTCACGGCTCCGCCAAATATACTCGAAGTGATGCCAAATCGAGAAGATAGCCGATAATCTACTTAACGTTAGAAAGCATTGGATTAATTTTCTGAAACCGGCAAAGGTTTCACACAACTCTTCACTTCAACAGCTAGCAAAATCTGCTACTCCCCCCCACCCCGTCCTCCTCCGAGCAGGGCACTGGTTACCCAAAAAGTCCATGTTGGTACAGTGGTGTCTGACGTCATAACGATGCGAAACATTGGAATCGCCATTGACAATCACTTAATTTTTAAACACATGTCGATGCCATGATCAACAAGTGTACTGGAATCCTCATTACACTGTCCCACGCGCGACATGTGATCAAAAACGCCATGCAAAAGAAAATCACACAGAGAACATCTCACAGACTTTGGTGTTGTCCATACCACGTTGTTAATATATGTGTATGACCGTGCGGATACACAGGTGCACCGCGTGCAAAAGATCGTGAATTCTTGTGCGCGAGTCGTGACTGGCAAGGGACGATATGATCACATATCAGATACTGTTAATGACCTCAGGTAGCTGACTGCCAAGCAGCTCATTTATTATCATACAGCATGAGCTGTGCAGACTCAGTACAACCGGCCAGCCTGACTGCATCCATCGTACCATCGGACAGCGTGCCAACCAGAGGCGTGTACACAGCACAAGAAACGAGATCACAGGACACTTCCAGAAAAACGCGCAGATCGGGGACGCGTCGTCGGTGTCATCGAGGCATATGCAAGCTGAATGGGCTCGAGATCACATGATTGATCTACTATCGCCGGCTTTTCGAGCCAATCCGAAGCGTGCTGTTGAGTCGCAATAGTCGGCTTATGTGGGCCAGTGTGGTACCTCATTATCGTGGTTGTGGGTGTTGCGATGACGTTTAGGTTGTTCTTTTTGTATTTAGCATGACGTGCATGAGTGACAAGCCATCATTGAATGAACCTTGAGCGAATGCACATGTCCATCTATCTATTTATCTATGATACTACCCAGGGCGCTGGTTGGTCATTGACGTCGGCACTGGTTAGCCATTAGGTCGATTTGACTTCACATTATTAATTACAGCTTGGAATTCCTTACAATCCTCACATTTATTCTTCGCGAAGCCCTGGATTCTCACGTATTCCGTGTAACAGTAGCTGCCGATTGTTTCCAGTGAAACCTGGATTTTGTCCAAAGCTCACCGAAGGATACAAAGGCAAATGTGTGCAAGAGTGTGACGTAGACTACGACTGTCCGTCGGACGGCAAATGCTGCAAGACCGGCTGCGGTCACATCTGTCAGCGGCCAGGTGAGATTCACTGATCAACTGTTACCCCGGTACATTCGAGAACAGGTGGACATCCTGGACAGTGGTTTCCACTCCATTCCTGCTCGAAACAAGATTAACAATCGACCTGCATGGTGTATGCTAGATGCTATTCACACACGTTGCATATTAGCGATCCGACAGATATTCCCACACCAGAGATATTGAGCTAATTCAATACCCTATCGATTCATTGAAAGTGCTCGATATTTTAACGCTTTCACCAGTACGTGAGGAGAGAAGTGTTGTTACTAACGCTGGTGTTCCAGAGCGGATTGAAATAAAAAATCCTAGTTCTTACTAGAGTGGCTTTGTGACTCAGTGTCATATTGCTAAGCAGAGCTTGTTGCGTGAACCCTGGCCCCACCACCCAATGAGTTTCAGCTCTACGGCAAAGTTTTGACCGAAAGCTTAACGTGCCGTCAATGCACTGACACGGCAGAGGTGAAAAATCTGCTACTCGTTCACGAGCGTGGGTGACAGATATATGAAAAATATCTCCGGTTGTGGTGACAACCTACGGTACCGTATTAGCATTGCGTATGGATTGTATTTATCATCAGGCCGCTTTTCCTCTTAACATACCCAGTCAACTTGTATTTTCTAACCATACAGACATATACGTACTCATCTTGTTTCGGTGCATGTATCAGAAGCGTACAGAAACAATTTAGTAGCTATGATCGAGGGGACAGGGGGAGTGGCTGAAAAACTCTACCACTCGTGGTAATATCCATAGGTTTTAACATTGCCGTGGTAAGCCTGTCACCTACGAACTGTCCAGTCGCCGTCCAGAGATTGAGCCCGACGCAACAGTTCCGTTTTCAAGCGCAGTTTGTGCCGTGTGGCACGGCTCACATCACAGGTAACGAGATATGGCTGACATCACGTGAAAGCTCCAAATGTTGGCTATCCGTCTGGCACAATTTCGTTGTGGTCGGGTCAACGTGTTGCGCGTGCACGTCACCGAGGTCTTGAGAGAACGAGTGTCCGGTGAATGACCGGTCGCCCATAGGAATAGCATGTAAAACTGAGATTCTGCATTCGGATAATCACCAATTTTAGCGCTCCCCATCGACCCGACTCAAACCCCAATATCTCGACAACCAATGGACCGATTGACACCAAACCAACACCTCGGTATTGCCACGACAATTCTCAACATCGTCGTGATAACCGTTGTCCGAGAGTTTCACGCGCCACGCGCACGCGAGGGTGGTGTGAAAAGCGGAAGCGACGTTTTTGGCCGTTTTTCACGATTTGGTCTGGTTCTCGGAAACGGCTAAACTTAGCGACTTGCCGCCACCTTCACATCATGGCCCCACGTACCGACTATAGTTTTCAAATTGACTATCAGTGGCTACAGAGTGTGCGGGCGCAGTCATCGTGACATGGGCTGCACGTGCTTCAGTCCGTGAAAAAGGCTCCGCTTTCCACTGTCTCCACACCACTGTCGAATGACAATTCGTGGAGAAAGTTATACGTGCGGATAGCCCCACTCTTTGTGATGCTCACAAGTCCTTCTGATTTTATCCATCACCAATACTTTTGTTGCAATCGTCGATGCCCGCAACCGTTACTAGGCGTCACTTTCGGCAATCTCAAGCGGCGGACGGGCGGAACCTTCCAGAGACTGAATCCGACGCATCATTTCACAGCTGAACTTGTGTATGTTTGCGTAGGCGGTGTTTCGTCTCTGAGAGACGAGAGTCATAACAAGTATTGCAAACATGGTCTTGTCTTTGATGTTGGCCGCGAAAAAAAAATTATCTCCAGGAAGTCTTCCACTCCATTTCTCCAAAAGAGTAATTGAGTCTGACAATGACCGCGATCTCCTTGATGTTTGGTCATGATCATGGGAGCATCAAACACGGAGCATGACCGTGAAAAGTGCGAAAATAGTTGTTTTTGATGACAGAAACAAATCACATCATTCTCCAACTTGAAATGCAACACAGTTTTCCTCTCATAGTCCAGGATTCAGATAAGAAGAAAAGTCCTCAAAGTCCTCTGCTCTATGCCAACCTGTAATGCCACATAATTTACCTCTCCAATTTCAGAATTCCAAGACATAAACCCAACCTTAGTCATACATGACTGAAGTGTCTAACATTCTGTCTTTTCTCGTTTCTCAGTCTAACATATTATTTCAGCAATTTTCCCACACCGCAGACTTCCGTAATCCTTATCATGATAACAAATGTTTTGGTTCCTCCATTATGAGCCTTTATTTTAATAATTTCATCTGGTCACTTACACGGGTTTTATTTATTTGTGTCAGGGTCCATGTTTTGCCATAAGCAGAACTTGCTGAATTGTCCAAGAGGTTTAAAATAAATTACCTGAAACTAATGCAAAATATGACCTATGACACGCTGCCCTTGATATTGGTGCTATATTGACTTCTTTATTGTACAAGGGAATTCAATTTGCATCGGTGAATTTCATCTTCAATGAGTCATTCGATTTGGAGAACAGCATATTTAATGCCACGTGTATTCGCATGATTAGGATGATGTGACCATTGATTCCCCTCAGAAATGCTTATTTTTAGTTAAAAGGCAAAATAGCATACAATTATTGTTTAATATCTAAAATAGTCTGGCCTGGTTTACCATACCTCCTTTTAAATTGTTTCTTCAATATAGGCACAACTTGTGTGTTCAATAATAAAAATGTTAAAATATCTAACTTGGTCTGAACTTTTTAAAAATATTTTTGTCTGATATACATTGAGCATATTTTCACAATAAAAGCTAGCTTAACCTGTGGTTTTGCTTTGCTAAGCAAAATGTGTGCGCAACATATTGTGAGCACATTAAACCACAATAATACGCACCATTATTTGATACCAGAATAGTGTACCTTGGGGCATTTTAATTGACCTTCCAATTCGGTGCAATTCGATTGTCTACAAAACTCGGATATTTTCAAGCACCTTAAACTTGTGCAAGTTCAGTCGCTTCCTTTGGTGATACCATAGGAGATATACACTTCAGGTAAGGGCAAAGTAATGATTTCGCGGATAAAACTAATGTTGTTTTTCCATTCCTAAATAGCACGTGCTTTGGTCAGCCTGCGAGCCCGTGGCGCCTTGGTGACGCGAGGAGAGGAAATTCCGCCCACACTTTCATCTCAAGATCCATTCCATCCATCCGATTGAAGTTTGGCGGGGGTAGCTGCAGCGTTCTCACTCATGTTAGTCTTGGTCAGTCGAAGCTAATCATCAAAGCGATGCATACAAGTTCATTTTGTGTTACTGTACTTACATATGTACATACATTTTGCACATGAGTACTTTTTTAGTTACTGTGAAGCCTAAGAACCCTATCTCCAACGATATTAGGCGGATGTGAAAGACACTTCGCAATAATATCGTTAGTACATTGGCATGCATGAAAAATAACCTACCTATGGTTAACCTAAAGATATGAGATCAGTACATGAACATCGAAATTAAAAACGTGTCAGGATGCTAGCCGCCACCTACCCTCGATAAAATGGCCGTCGATCAGCCGACAAGTCGCAAGTACAGCCGGCCACAAAATCACCCGCCCGACGTTGACCGGTCGCCAAGGTCAAAATAGCCGGCCACAAAACTACCCTCCCGACTTTGGCCAGTTGTCAAAGTCCAGAAATCTGTCAGCAAATTCACCCTCACGACATTGATGGGCCATCAAGGTAAATGTATCCGACCACGAAACCATTATCCCGAGTTTGACCGGTCGTCAAGTTAAAAAAATCGGCAGATTTCCAAGCTTCGTACATCAGATGGCACTGGTAGTTTTCCTCAAATTAGCTCAAAGTAGGGTGTCTTCATAACCTGTTCCGTTCGCTAGCTATGGTGAAAAATTTGAGGGGCGGGCAATCGGCACCTCTGTTCATCATGGCATGTTGGATGTGCATTAAGGTAACGGAAGATGCTACATTCCAATTCAGAACCTATTCTACCCTACGGGCCTCTGAAAATTACGCGTACTGTAGGGGCCGGATTCCGCCTCCCTCAGATATCGGCTCTTATTTAAGCTGGAGTAACGAAATTCACAGGATGGATGGGAACGGTAGTCTACTCTATTGTGTGCAAATTTCACGATCTTAGGTAAATATCTTCAATGCCAAACGAGGTCACATATGTATACATTTTCATATTTTGTGTGGCTTAGCTTGTCATTGTTATGGATCGCTGTGATTGTCCTTAAATGGTACAAAATTGGCATCAATGATGTTCCGGACATTGCTAATGATGCAATCCAGATGCTAGACACGGCATTTGACCTCAGGTCACCAATATAGCAGCACTTTATCAGGTCACTATCTGTTCCAGTTACCGGAACCAGGCCGCTTGCCATGGGCGCAAAATGACCAAGGCAATCGATGCGCCCTAAAGCACAAATCCACCACCACAGGCCGCATGCCCGACTGCTCCGTCGGGCGGCTCGGCGCAATCGGCTTCGCGTAGAAAGGAGTGAAGCACATGAATAGAGTATGGAAACGCTTAGGTACACAATGACAAACAGTAATTTCCAGGATGCGTAGGAAGTGGCATGCAAAGTGACATCAATCGCATGACAGTTCCATTAGCATTTATGACAACATTCAAGTTGACCAAGTTTAGTTCCATTAGCCTGTCATGAACTAGACCTGACTTGATCTCGGTGGACTAACATGACCTTGAAAATATATAACATAACAATAAATATCAAGCAAGTCGCTAGTGTTGCGAAGAACACTTCCCTGTTGCCAATCTACGGGAAGCACATCAGCGCCGGCTTTTTGTGGTCGGGCGGTAGAGTTTGTTTGAATTTAACGGCCCATAATTCGAAACATGTTCGACCGATTTCCATTTTTCTTAGTTTAAGCACAACGCGCCTGTCATTTATAAGCAGGTGCAAAAAATAGCGTATATCGACTTGTAAAATCTGGAGTTAGATGCGAAAAACCGGAGGGGTAAATGCAGAGGTACAATTGCACATTTCCCCGTTAATTAGAATAGCATACTGCACATTACGCATCTGGGATTTCCATGGCACGTGAAGACATTTCCAACACCATGTGTATACCAAGATAAACATACGGACACAAAAAAGCTTATTGATGGTGCTCAAAGCATGCATACGCTAACCATTGAGATATTAGCTATGTCAGAATTTCAAGCAAAAAGGTGCACGTAAAATATGAGTGCACAATTCACGCAGGTAATGGGTAGCGAAAACAAAGACAGAAAACGTCATCTGCGACAAACAGAAACCCATGCGCTCTCAGCATTCATCGGTTACGAAGAGCAGCATTGCTTGCAGAGCTAAAGTTGAACTGTCCGAACTGAACTGAACCGATGAGACCTGGTAGCAAAGCTCGTTGAGTATGAATTAAATTTAGCCACTTCCACAGTACAAGCTTTTAACCGACATCCAATTCAATTTAATGCAGGCATCTGCATGAGTTAGACAGGATTGCAATGCAGCGGACTTAGGTGAGACATGGTTTCCTCGCAACATTACACAGCTTCTGATCTTTCACTTTTGGATTCTCTATTCTCACACAGGCGGCAAATGTAAACTATTCACTGCAAAATCTTTCTTTTTTTTCAAATCGCAGTTTGCCTGCACCCAAGGGAAGCGTTTCGTTGTGCTTGAGAACCTTTTTTTCGCAGCGCATGCATGCGTTGCCGAATCACACGCCCGATCGGCAAGGTGAGTGCTGTTCAACCAGTTGCAGTTCGGAGCACTGCCTTGGTCAGTTTTGGACATTGCTTTACGATAAAGGATTCTACGAAATGCACCGGTAAATTCTCATGACACATTTGGGAACTGACTGATGCATGAAAATGAACAACACTCAAACCTGCTATACACCAAGTTCATGATCCGTATCAAGCATTAGGCAATTCATAAAAATGTACCATGGGTACCATTGTTGCAAGAAGAGGAAAATACACGGAACCGCATGAGATCATGTGACTAGACTGGCAGCTGCAGCAACGTTCGCGAAATGGAACGGGAGAGAAATAAGATAGGGACGATCCGCGGCCACCTTGGCCTATACCCTTTGTGGGAACATTGCACATGTTTGCTGCAGCATTGCTAACGGAACTTGTTGTCCGCTCTTTGTGATCTAAATGCCTTCAGAAGCTTGCTAGCAAGCAATGAAACTAAACGCCATGAAACATATGCATTGATTTATGATATGATCATTATTTATCATCATTCCATGATTATAATATGAATATTTTATGTAGTTATAGTAAAAGTCGACTTAAAGCTAACGAAGATGGGAAGCGCTATCCGCCATTGACATAATATTTAAACATGCCTTCATACATACAGTCATTGCTTTCAAGAAGAGACAGATGAAGCGAAGCTTGTCAAAATGTTTTTTTTTTAGAACACTGTATAAATCATATTTTCCTCACTCTGGGCTGACGGACGGTGTGTTTCAAGGACACGGTGATCATTTGCTGAGCATTCTCGGACCGAGTAATTAAAAAAGGTTGATTTGAGATCCCCTTCAGTTCGCTTGGGCTCAGTTGTAGTGACCCACCCGTACCAAATGTACAGGCATAGAAACTGGAGGAGGGGCAGAGGGGATAGCAGCACTTATCAAGCTTTCGCAATTTTTAGCGCATTGTGCCTATGGGCTTTGGATGAAAATATTCGAATTGGGACAGTTTCTAAGGCAGAAAGACTTTGGAACAGTTTCTACGCCCCTCGTCACGTGCCTTTGAGCCGATGGATGTGTCCACCGTCTCCTCGGTTCTGCACTCAGTCTTCGCAGCTCATAATGTGAGCACACTCTTGGCAAAGTTGGTCTCACACACACACTCGTAGAGTACAGCCCTTGCTGATCTGGCTCACTCGTCATTCACAATATATATATATGTTGCTACGGCTTTGGGCGCTTCGGAAATCAGGTTCAACGCGAGCATTCCGGCAGGCACACGCAGCCTTTACCCGTCATGTCACTGACATGTTCCCACCTGGCGGGTAGCGGTGGAATTAGTGTTTAGTGCAACCTCCGCAGTGGACTGAATATCTGGGCCGGTTTCCTGCCACCTGCTGGTCAGTTGTGAAGCAGACGTACCTACCCACTAGAGCGTAACACGAATTCACATCTTCAAATAAGGTGCAATCCACATCCGTAGGGGGCAATTCCATCCATTTTCAGATGATCTGTACCAGATACGGATATCCATCCGTTTTCAAAATGCAAAACAGTTCAAACCTGATTGGTTGCAGTAACCAATTCCATTTAGACAAGGGATATGAACAATGATATAGCAAAACAACGAAATAGAGCTAAATCAATATTTGGTGCAGAATACGAAGGACGATTTTCGTTCGCAGCATAACTCTCACCCAGCATAGCAATTTCCCTTCAGATCACATGTGCAGACTGGACAGTCATCCAGCCTATGCTAGATCATTGGTGCATGAACAAAGCATACAAGAACATTACCAAGGAATCGAGGGGGATAAATGTACCAACATGCCCTTCAAAATGAAATGTTAAAAGTGTACTTGCGAAGTCAGCTTGTTCTTGTCCGCAATTGTTGTTGAACTTGATGTTACTTTGTAGCTAACCATGCGGTTGAATCAGCCCCCTGTTAACTAATGGACAATGATCGACTAGCGCAGAACCAACAGCTGTGAAGCTAACGTCCTGCCACCTGGTGGACAGTGGCCGAGATCGTGCACCCGTGCCGGACGGTGCGCTTCCGGTGCGGAGACACGACGCGCTGCGCCGCCACCAGAGATCTCTGCGAACCGGGCAGGACGTGCCCGCTGACCCCGCTCTGCGTCGGCCTGGACGAGCCGTCCTGCGACAGCTGTCCAGCCGGAAAAGTGTGCGTGCTGCAGAGGGTGATCTGTCCGCTCGGCGGATGCAGCAGGCAGCCCATCTGTGTTCAGCTATACGAGTGAGTGAGGAAATAGTGGCGGATCAGAGGGAAGGATGAAATCCCGAATCAAGATCGTTGTTAAAAATGGAATGCAAATTGTAAAACATAAATTGTGCATCTAAATGACTATCGAACGTCATTTATGATGAACTGATTTTCAACAGAGGGTGCTGTCTGGGCGGATATGTGTGGCTCTTTATGAATTTGGTTGGGGCCTGTATTCCAAGAGATAGGCCTCTTAATGTCTTCAAAATGTTGATTTACGGTCCTCCTACGTACCGTCACCGAACCATTGTTGGATATATATATTTTTATTTTCTTTCACATATATATATATATATAATAAAAATATATATCCAGTAATGGCTCGGTGACAGTATGTATGAGTATTGTGGATCAACACACACACACACACACACACACACACACACACATATATATATATATATATATATATATATATATATATATATATATATATATATATATATATATATATATGTATGTATGTGTGTGTGTGTGTGTGTGTGTGTGTGTGTGTGTGTCTGTGTGTGTGTGTGCATGTGTGTGTGTGTGTGTGTATGTGTGTGTGTGTGTGTGTATGTGTGTGTGTGTGTGTGTGTGTGTGTGTGTGTGTGTGTGTGTGTGTGTGTGTCTGTGTGTGTGTGTGTGCGTGTGTGTGTGTGTGTGTGTGTGTGTGTGGGTTTGTGTGTGTATGTGTATGCGTGTGTGTGTGTGTGTGTGTGTGTGTGTGTGTGTGTGTGTGTGTGTGTGTGTGTGTGTGTGTGTGTGTGTGTGTGTGTGTGTGTGTGTGTGTGTTGGAATGTTGACGGATTGATTAGGTTTGTCGCCTCCAGACTTTACCACTTATACTCAATGCGCATACGATGCATGCGCAGGTAATGGATGTAGTCAGCAGAAGAAAAAATAAGCTTCAATGTGTCTCGCAGAAAACTTCAACAGAGCTTATCTGTCTTCCAATGTCAGCTTGAACTTTTCAAAAGAGCTCTGCCAGATCTCATCAAAGTGACGTTTGACTTTACCATGCCAAAACATTCATGCGGATTGTGCAGAAGATGAACCTAGGTTGCATATAAGACAGCTTTGTGATTAGCATTGATTTGGCTTACCAGTTCACATTTCACTCTTGAAAAGAACGGTCACATATCATTCCTGGTTCTCCTGCCATTTTACTCAAGTGGAGGCCTATTCGTGGGCGGTACGGAGACGATATTTTTGGTTCAGTGGTGGGGACTTCGGACAAGGGAATCGGCACCGTGCCAGCAGAGATCTAGCTGCGGAGTAGGCACTGATATGCCAGACGCTACCTGGATATTGGTTAGTTATTATTGTGTACACTTGCAGAACGGTAGTTTGTGAGGCTGTCAAAAACTGGCTCCTGATTTCGTTACACTATTTCGCAGCGATGACACAATTTTCGAAAAGGAAGACACTCCTGGCCCGGAAGCTGTGGCGAAAGCCATTACTTCCAACAGCCCGAATGACAGCACCGGATATCGTACACCCTTGGAGCACAGTGCACTTCCGGTGCGGGGACGCGACGCGCTGCGCCGCCACCAGAGATCTCTGCGAGCCGGGCAGGACGTGCCCGCTGACCCCGCTCTGCGTCGGCCTGGACGAGTTGTCCTGCGACAGCTGTCCAGCCGGCAAGGTGTGCGTGCTGCAGACGAGCTGCCCACCGGGCAGGGCCGCGACAGCTGATCTGTAGTAGTCCGCGTACCTGGTGTCTTCGGCTGTGCACGAATGCCTTCGTTGACGCCAAATGCATGGGGTGCGTGATGGTCAGCCACTTCAATTCGCGCCTTCAACGCATTTTGAGATTCTTGTGCTTTGCTTGTTGAATCGGATTGTCTGTAGGATGCGTTTTGTCTATATAACAGGATTTGACGTGTCAGTATTACGCAACGGCTGAGTAGTAAGAACTTTGAATTTTCCTATCCGCTTGCCGCTTGCATGCGAAAACGTTGGGATGTTTTGACCAACGCAGGGCATTTCCTTGTGGGCACCAACAGCGGACGCCCACAGCCTGCGCACATGTCGGTTGGTCTGCCAACAAATGCACAGACGGCAAACTGTCCCAGCTTTTATACGGACACACGTTGCAAAGTAAGCTTACTGTACCACCATGGTTTGCTATTATATATTCGTATTCAATGTATGCACATTCTGCCATGTGTTCCAATTACATAATATATTCTTATTTAATGCGATGCGTCAAGTCATGTGTTCCTACCCACCAAATGCTGAGGGCTCTACGTTGGCCCTGCACAGCCTGAGTACTGATGCTATTTGGATCGGGTTTCACATAAGAGGTCTCGCTAAGTGCTTCTATGTGATCCGTGGGATCAGTAGATGCTGCTACATTAAGCGTGGTTGGTGGGTTCCTGCCGGTGCTCAAGTCTGCTCGTGTTTCGCTACCCGTTTTTTTAATTACTTTCCATCCCTTTACAGTGCATCATTTGAAGATGAATTTAGCCAGCAAGTCATAAAGTGAAAAAGTGATAATGCCATAATAAGTGCACCCCTGTTAGCATAGAGCTCATCTAATCCACCACCAAATATCCCACTCCTACTGCGAGATTTGAATTAAAGTCAACATTCTGCAATACAAATAAAGTTTTTTAAAAAGTGGGGTCGCACATAGGCTAAGTACATTTTTTCAGCACTTGCTTACTCTTAACTTCAACTTGAGGGCAAATTTCCTAGGCATTCTCAGCATGTATGTAATGGTCATATTGCTTGTCTCATTGACTGTTGCGTGCGTCTGTTAGTTGTTCCGGTAATGCTATGCACATTGTAAGTTTTTTTTTCGGGAAAAATAAACGCCAAAAATGACATCACGTCTTCAACCAGACAAGGACTGTCTCCGTCCTTGTAATATGTAAGTTCCTTCCTTCATATTATTGGTATCACTGAGTGTCCAGCAATGCCAAGAATATACAATGCGAACATATTTTGATAATAAGTAAGGGCAGTGTATCATGGAATGTACGCCATGAGAGAACTGAGGCACCAATTGGTATTCTCTTCTTTTTAACACGCGCCCTGGAGGGGGGAGGGCAAATCTGTCCACCCCTCCGATTTTTCATACATAACTCCATGGTGGACCGGTCGATATAGGTAATTTCTACGAACCTGCTTAGAAATGACCGGCGCATTGTTTAAAGGAAGAAATATTAAAATCGGCCGAACAGTTTATTGAAGTTAAGGGCCGTAAAAGAAAACAAATTTCGCACCGCCAGACCACAAAAATCGACGCTGATGCGCTTCCGTATATTGGCAAAAGGGAAGTGTTCTTGACAACACTAGCGACTTGTTTGATCCATATTGTTATGCTCTATAATCTAAGTCATGTTAGGTCGCCGAGGTCAAGTCAGGTCCAGTTCGTGACAGGCTAATGGAACCAAACTTGGTCAACTGGAATGTTGTCATAAATGCAAATGACTGCCATATGATTGATGTCACTCTGCATGTTATTCCTACACATCCCAAAATCTACTGTTTGTCATTGTGTGGCTAAGCGTTTTCATACTTTATTCATGTATTTCATTCCTTTCTTTGCGAAACCGATTGTGCCGAGCCGCCCAACGGAGCAGTCGGGTGGGCAGCCCGGTTCCGGTAACTGGAGCAGGTAATGACTTGATAAAGTGCTCCTATATAGGTGACCTGAGGTCAAATGGCGGATCTGGTATCTGTATTGCATCATTAATAATGTCCAAATCATCACTAATGGCAATTTTGGAGCAATTAAACACAATCACAACGACCCATAACAATGACAAGCCAAGCCACGCAAAGCTAGACCATTTTGATATTTTGACCTCATTTGACCTTGAAGCTATTGACCTAAGGTCGCGAAATTTGCGCACTATAAAGTTCTCTATTGTGCCCATCCACCCTACGAATTTCGTTGCTCTAGCCTTAATAGGAGCTGAGATCTTAGGAGGCGCGGAATCCGCCCTCTCCAGTGTGCGTAATTTTCAGAGGCCCTCCAGGGCGCGTGTTAATCAAGTTCAGTCGATCTTACATTTTGCTGTTACATAGTGGCATGCAGATGTGTGCATGCCCTGCTGCCAAAGCGCGTTACCATGTGTGTCGGGTGTTATGTACCGGCCTTTCTCACTCCCCCAGACCATACACTAACTACATCGCTCGTCACGAGGTAGCATGAAGCGCCGATCTGAAGCTCACCAGATCATGTCCACGGCAAACATCCACAACCGACTGCACGCGGTTAATTTGAGACCTAGATCAAAGCACGAACGGATATTCCATAACGCTATTTTGAAAGCTGTGAATTGGTCAAGGCCATGCATTTATAATATATTTGAACTGATGACAAATATCACCACCTCTCAAAGGCTGACTTGCTGCGGGCACTTGCCAGACAATCGGAGAGAGTCCAGCCCAAGCAAAGAGTCAGGAGGCTCCACCAATGACTGAGCGGTTCACAGTTCGAATTGATCTGATGCGGTCCCAGAAGCCGATTGGTAATCAGGGAACCTCGAGTTACCTAAGCCTATGAGAAATTCGATCCCTGTGTACAAAATTAAGCGACGAAAAATGGTACAGACATCTGTAGTGTGCACGCCGGGCTTTGACCAGCAGATGCCCTTCTTGTAGCATCGATAGGAGTCGACGGCGGCCAGCGGGTCCACTAGCGTCGCCAATGACAGGCTTTGTAACTACCGCTATGGGAGGTTGTTGCGATTGTCTCTTAATGAAATCCTTGTTTGTGGGCTGAGATAGGGGAAATTGAAGAAAAGCCATGGCATTGAGTAATAATACAGTTATTTAGCCATCTTCCAGTATCACAAACATCGTGATACGATCAAAATTAGATGCGGACTTGGGCATTACAAATTCGGACCGTTGGCTGGCTTTGTATGATTGTTCATATAAACTCGTCATTTGCTGGAAAGCTAAGACATAATTTTGAAAAGCTCATGGTACTGGGTATTTGGCTATCTAATACACCAAATATACCTGTTTTGCTATCTAGCACTGCTAACATTTTCTGGCTATGGTCAAAATCAGATGCGGATTTGGGCATCACAAAATGAAAGTTCATCACGTTCTTTTCGTACTTGTGAACACAAATCCATTAATTTCTCAGAAGTTAAAGTCACAGGAGAAAAAAAAACATCCTGCCATGCAAGGATGCATGTATTTGGCTTTCTAACGGTGACAGTATCTTTGGGATATTTGCAAATTCAGATGCGGACTTGGGTATTACAAGACAGAGGATACTCTGTTTGTATCACGTTGGTTGACACAAACAGTTCATTTCCTGGTAAGTTATAGACATAGTTAAACACTCACCATACTTGGTATTAATATATCTATTTGGCTGTCTAGCAGTAGTAATATCTTCGACATGTGGTCAAGACTTGACGCGGACTCCGGTGCTACAAAGTAAAATGCCATAAATGGACGTAAAATACAATGCCATGAAGAAAGCCGATATACATACATATTATGGTCCCTGATGAGATCATGACATGCTATAAGTTTAAAATAAATCGCCCAATTATTGTGGAAGTAATGTCACATAGAACTCCGAGTGTAGTTGGGTCACTTCGCCTGACCTGGTGACCTGACCTGAGACGACCCAGGATTAAAAATGTATGAGAACATGCAGAAAAGATCAATGAGCAGCTATGCGAGGGTTGGCCTTGCTAACCCTATTAGTTTGGCGGCAAATGAGGAAAAACCGGAGGGGGCAGATATCTGCCACTTGCAATTTTTCCTAATTTGACGCCATACTAGTCGGGTTAGCAAGGCCAAACTTCGCATGGCTGCTCATTGGTCTTTTCCGCATATCCTCATATATTTTTAAGCCTGGGTCATGTCAGGTCAGGTCACCAGGTCAGACGAAGTGACCGAACATCCTTCGGATTTATAGGTGGCATAACTTCCACAATAATTGGGCGATTGATTTCAAACTTACAATACGTCATGATCTCATCAGGGGCCATCACGTATATATATCGGATTTTCTTCGTAGGACTGACCTGAGGTCAGGTCGTGGCTATGGCTTCCCCCATCATAGGGCTATGGTAAAGTATACAAATGTTTTCTGGTTGCATATTTGCTCTCGGAATAACATCACAACGGTTGTGGCGTGTAGTCGGAAGCTATGCTCAATGCTACCGCTGACATTTTTGCTCAATGACCTCACCAAGGTCATCTGAGGTCATCTTAGATAACTGGCACATATTGCACTGCATTGAGCTAGCAGGCTAAAATTACCATCATTGTGCTTGTATCGCCGAGACGTGTCGATTGATGCATTACATGCCATCCCTAGGCTACTTCATGACCTTGAGCTGGGGTCATAGGTTCGGAGTAAGAAGTATTCCTGCTTGGGCACGTAGTGGACGTCTCGATTGTCCTCTGTAAATCGAATAGCGTTCGCCATTTATTTGTTTCCTTTTAAATATTTTTATTATGACTTTTTTTAATATATTTAATCCGAATTGTTGCTGGGGTGGCTTGAGGAACCAGGGTTCTATTGCCAAGCAGAGCTTGTTGCGTGAACCCTGGCCCCACCACCCGATCCATGGACTCCAGTTCAATGGCAGAATTTAGACCGGAAGTTTAACGTACCGCCAATGCACCGACACGGCCGCCCGGTAGCTCGTTCCCGGCCTTATCGGACCAGCTGCCAACTGGCACTCCCGGCCGGGGGGTAAATGCGAGCGCGCGAAGCGACTCGAACCCTGTGTTGCTAGGACAGGGAAGACCAGTGCAGGCCAGCGCTCTAACCAACTGCGCTACCGGGGCGGTCTCTATCTGTTACATGTCCTAACAGATAGATGTTAGGACTGTTACATGAGATATGTGTTTATATCTGAGAGTGCCACCCGATCTGGTCGACTATGATGACCCAGTTACCTGAATATTGACCTGAGCGAAAAATTACCGAAACACTTCCGATAGAGCTTGTCACCAGCTATCCAACTCCGTTTGTCGCTAGCTAGCATAGTTATAGGTCTTAGGAGGGAGCAGACATCTGCCCCCCGCTGACCGGCGAAGTTGGCGCGGACCGCCGGGCGTGCGAGTGTTAAATTATCCTGCTACTCACCATTACATGACGAATAATTAAAGATGAACGCTCGATTCCAATCACTTCCAACCCGTTGGCATCTGACAAAAAGCTCACGAATGGCGCAGCCGCGTCATAATTGTATTGGCACCGCAGCGGCGTCTACAATTGGTAGATGTCTTGAATAATTTTACTTTGGGGAAATACTGAACGAAGTGACATCTTTTGCTTTGTATTTTGTATGATTCCACAAATAAAACATATTTGCGTTTGCATATTTAGGTAAGAATTTCTCGTTTCACCTGCTCATCATCGAACATGAATTTATATATTTATGTACACCACCTGGCAACTGGCCCCATGCTTTCGATCCCTATCGTGTAGCAAGTTTACTTGATATTGATACTATACTTGATACTTGACTCATCACCGGGACTAAACCTTTATCCCACGACCAACTTGGTTATTAACACTACCACCCGGGATCCCACCACTGAACCTACACCCCACCGGTACCCCACCACCAACTGGGACCTTAATTGTACCCTTTGGGACCTCTACACTGCCCACTGGAACCTTACTACCACCCGCTAGAACCCTAATACCACCCACTGGGACCTTGATGCCATCCACTGGGGTCTTAGCACCAGTCACTGAACCTTGTCGTCATCGATACCATACCATTCGGCAATATCTTCACCCTACACCACTGAACAGAGCCTGACGATGTGCACGCTGCACGACTCACTGACACACAAATATTCAGCCCGTCGTCCGGGTTTGAACAGCTTCGTCGCCGAACCAGGTCCACGATCCTGTCATCACCAGGCTTTTCCCTGAATCCCTGTCCGCGCACCATTCCCGAGATCATCAGCATAGCATTCACCAAGTTTGTTCTCTTCTGTTTGTTGTCCCCGAGTGGACGTAGTTGTTTCCATTGGCTGTACTGCAGCATTGATTGTCGTTCTACAGCACCGCCCTCACACGTCACTGCTCTCACCTTTCACCTGTCAAAATTCGGCGGGAAGTTCACCCGTGCACCGGCTGTCGACATATGTCACGCTGACACGTGTCGGCCGGTCGGGCGGCCCGGGTGAGAGGGGGGGGGGCTGACACACCAGCGGTCGTGCGGGCCGTCGGGGGCCGCGGGACGGCAGACAGAACATCGGCTGCACCGGCACTGAAGCTCGGGTGGCTTTGCCGCGCTGGAGCTGCTTGCCATCTCCTTGCTGAGCTGCCATCTGCACACCTGTGGTGTTGTGTCCACTGTCCGCCGGTACCGCCGATACACGGTGACGGCTTAAGCCATTGCGACTGCTCCTTGCGAAGAGGACTGGGTGTTCGAGTACAGATCGAGGCGCCACAGGCAAGTCCAGTGCACGACGAGACGTCACAGGCAAGTTCCAGTACACAACGAAACATCATGGGCAAGTCCAGTAAGCGTAACGACGTCACAGGCAAATCCAGTTGTCGGTTTGTGACCAGGGAATCGGTTTCACTTTGGTTTCCCTGCATGGCTCGGTGCTAAGCGATGCAAAGTTATCGCTGTCAAATTGCCAATGTTATCGTTGCCAAATTGCTATGGTTGTCGTTACCTAATTCAAAAAGTTATCGTTGCCAAATCGCAGTTCAAAGTTATTGAGGAGTATTTTTAGAGTGCATGCGCTTTGTCGAGCACATGCATAAAAAATTCACTTACGTTTTATTCTCACGTAGTATCTCCCTTTGTAATAAGTCGTCTTAATTGAAACTTTTTACATTGTAAGGCTTAAAGTCACCCATTGCTGTGCGTATGGCTTGATTAATTTGCCCAAACCAACTTTTGTTCTACGCTAGATATAGTGATAAATACCATTGTGTTGCAACCCCATTCAATGCTTCAAGTTACTTGGAGCATGTTTTCTCTCCATTGATTCACGTTCCAGGTCAGGTCGAGCGGGTCATTGTCGAGGTGCGATCCGTTAGCTGTCTTCGCCGTACTTTTCGGACTATGATTGAAAAATAAATCGTATTTCGTGCTTCGATATCGACGATATGCTTTAATATCGATGATGATATGACATATTTTTACTTCTAATCTGGCACGCTTTTAACCCGCGCCGTCGCCGTCTTCAACCGCCCCCCCCCCCTCAGGATTTTTTTCGCGGATAGTGAATGAATGGCACGCGACAGCGCACCAAAATTTGGCATACCTTTTCCCACATCAATTTGGCATGTTGTGTCAAACTTTTGAAGTCACACAATTTAGGGTCAACGAGTTAGCCTAAGTCAAGTGAGGTCACCTCCAAGAAAGTTCAACCAGTCGTCACGCTTTAACGGATGCAGATATTTTGATGAAACTTTCAACATTTGCTTATCTTTATGGATGCAAGAAAACATACGAGAGGAATTGTTTTTATTTCCCCCCTTTTTGATTACTTATTAGTTATGCATATTTTCCTATTACAGTTCAAATAGAAGATTCTGGCAAAAGTAAGCATTTTTTATTCGGTAAGTTTATTTAGAACAACATTTTCCGGTCCGATCTATGCAGTGGAAGGGAAAAATTGAAGAAAACTTGAAAACTCAAAATTTTGAAATACAAAAATGTGATACAATTTTGATTTGTGGGTGCAGGGGCGCAAAATAATTTTATGGTCCTGATCGATTTCGCTCCCCTTTTTTATTCCTTTTTTCTCGAATGTTCCCCAAAATGAACTCCCCAGAGCCAAAGATAGGATGTAAGTCGTGAAAATCTAGGCCCCTGAGTGACGTCACTTTTGGGGGGCAAGTGGTCTAGGGGTAAGTTGCTTGCCTCCCAATCGAAAGAGTGTTGGTTCGAGTCTCACCTGTCGCTAATCTTCCCCCGCGACCAGTCGGTGTGAGAGATTGGAGACGCCACATGCCTGAATGGTCGATGTATCGTAAGGCCAATAATCAACCGACGTCACTTTTGTTTTGTTTTTGAGGGAGGAGGGGGAGTCTAACCTCACTCGTCGAACACTTTCCGATGACACCTGCTTCGTTTTTTGCCACACTCTGTTTGAATATTAGAGGAGGTCCTGTCCCCTCCCCCACGAGACGGGGTGTGAGGTTCTGACCGGAGAAACTGACTAAAGGGTTAAAATCATAGTCTGACATGGGATATATTCCGAGTGTTCAAAAATGTCGATTAGGAGCAAAGCTATACCCAACGAAACCTTTTTCGCAGCTCGTAACTTCACTTGATGTAGAGCTTGAGCTGTTAGCTTTTGACTGTATGTTGTGTGATTTGTTGCTCAAGGATGCTTCAATGCAACTTTGAGCACCGAATTGAGACGAGGTCGTGACTTGACTTTGACCCAGCTTAGTTCCGCTATTTAAAGAGTATAAACTCAAACTGTGTACACAATATGCACCAAATACGTAATGGAAAGTATGTGCCAAATTACAAAGCGTTAGCGTCAGCGGTTCAGGTGTTTCTTAAGGAAGGTATCAGGGGAATGGATAAACTGACGTGTGTATATATGTGTGTGTGTGTGTGTGTGTGTGTGTGTGTGTGTGTGTGCGTTTTATTACTTGTCCACACATACGCATGCACACATACACACACAAAATGCATAGCTTCTATGAAAACCGAGACTTATCATACATATGAAACGCTGACAGGAGCCAGTTTAAGATATAATAATTCATAGCATTCTTCGACGGCAACATGTATTCACGACACCAACATGTGATGTAACTGAATCAGCTGGTTGATTTGTTTTTGGCTGGTCTTTGGTAGCGATGAAAATCACTGGGATTCAGATGCATAAGACTATGTGTGCATGTGCGTTGGATCGGGAGGCATGCTTATCTTTTCACGATTATGACGTATTTCATCAATGTAATCGAGACACTGTCAAGATTCGAGAGCTACAATTTAGACTTGAATGACGCTCAAGGTGCAAGAGCTGCAATAACACAATTTCATTGTTGTTCGATTGACAGGGAAGCAAGCTGACATCGGTCCACAATCAGTTTGGCAGAGAAGCTGGTGAATATCGTGGCCTTCCAAGACTGTAGGGGCCAAGAAGTTGGTGGACATCTCACATCGTGCTGGCCAGGTGGATCTGTTGAATATCCTGTACCAATCAGCAGTCAGGGATGAGATCATCACGTCTCGCGTCTTTGGCATTGCATGTATTTGCCATGGTAAGCATCTATGTGTTAGATAAGGACCGTAGTTCTTATTCGGTTTGTAGATTAATCTCTCTTCTGGAATATAACTCATTTGCATGAAATTTTTTGCATTTTGCTGACATAATTGTGGTGTGCTCATGTACTCTGTAGTGATAATTCTCCGACGGTCAAGCATACGCAATGGTGAAACAGTAGGCAGCATGACTGAATAAAATGGAACCTTTGAATTGCTTCAGTCTTTCAACTTAGTCGAATATTTTGAATATGCCTATTTAATTAATTAATGTAGAAGATTTTAAAGATATACCGTGTAGGTAATTTTGAATGCTCTAAAATATAGAGTGTGGTTGACCTTGCTCGTCTAAGTTCAAAGAGAATAGTGATGGCTTCTTCTATTACTAAATGTGACCACCGAGCTAACAGAGCTTTTCCACGTTCACGCAATAGGTACCGCAGTACCTTTTATTCAAAATATCTTGAAAGAAAAAACTACTGGTCAGTAGGGAAACTTTAAAAAATTATTGTTTGCGCGTGGAAACTACCTTGGCTTCTTCTATTACTAAATCCATGCTGCCCCCAAGCACCTATACAATTAATATTTAATTACATTTATTATTGAATTCATCATTCAATATATCATTTCGTCCCTATTACTGTGGAAGAGGATTCAACACAGGCATCATCTTATTGAATTGAGCTTTGCTGGTGGTCGAAACCAGTGAGATCCCCTCGAAATGCTTCCCATTTAGTGGGAAGTCAGGTCATAGCGTGAATCACTACGATGGTTTGCAGGATAACAACAATAATTAAATCACAAAACCTTACGCGATACAGTATTGGACGCAATTAGGAGACCCTCAGGCTACCGCGAAAGACGACACTCGCGTGCCTTCCCCTGGCGGTCAGTCAGCGTTGTTTCACCTCACCGGCAGGTAACGACGGCAGTGACATCTGGCGGCTGGAGTCCAGCTGCTCCTACCGGACCGCACCCCCTGGTGCGCATGACGTTCTGCAATGCCTTGGGACCGCAGGCCATCATGGAATCCCTCAGACACCACGTGATCGCAGTAAACAGAGGCAAGGCAGAGCGGCGGAGAACCCCGCATACATCATTATTGTGCCCAGCTTTCCCGACATGGCAGCCAATGGCCTCTGTAGTGCACGTCCAGTACCGCATGTTGGGCTGCCACAGATAACATGACCTCTTTTCTTAATGCGGGTGATGAACGAGGTCAACATATGGGTGATGGATTCCGCTGTCATCTCAATGAATCTCCTCACTGTTTATGCTGAACTTCGGTTTCTCAAATTGTAACATCTCTTTGCCCTTTTTGTCAAGCATCGCATATGTACATATACAGAGAGCAAATGTCGTTTGAAAACTAGAAACTAAACTGGGCATGCGCATCCTTTGAAACCTACCTATATTTCGCGCGTTATGCATTTCCATCTTTCTTCGGCGTATGGCCGTCCTCTGAGCCTCGAACGTATGCCAGATATCGAGCTTCAAGCTATTTTCTCCTACTCTTGCAATGTTTCACCCTGCTTGAACTAAGACGACATGGACTAGAACGATTATTGCACAAGTCACGACATCCCTCAGACATCACGTCTCAAGTCGTCGACTCTATGAAAACCAACGTCTTTTCGACGTATAAATCGCTGATGGGAGTCAATACATTGGTACAATCAATTTTATTCGCGGGATTTTGAGCAATAGATCGCCACCTGCTATTTGCCCATACGGCCTTGTAAAATTTGGCCCGGTGACTCAGCACAAAGTATGCCACCTGAGTGAAAATTTAGCATCACATTGTATACTGCAAGGAAACCCAATTGGTACTCGATTGCAATGCTTTTAATCAAACAGTAACTATCCAAGGTGGGGCAAAGGTTAACCTTTGCCGAGATGTCGCGTAACAGTGAATTCGACTGAACCGTGCAGCACTTATGTTTAAAAAGAGACACATAGTAAGTGTCGGAATTTAGCGGAGACCCGCAAGACCGTATCGACACCTCATGTGACCTTTCCCCGAATCAAACCATGTCAGACCCCGGAAGCTTGCTCCAATCCTGATCCACAGCAGATTGCAATAGCTTCAAAATATCCACTTTGGTAGAAAATGGTCCCGCAATCAGAAGTCCATCAAAGTAAGTGAAACTCATTTGACCTTCAGTGGAAAGGTAAGTCATATAATTGCGATCACGGTTGGTTGAAGCGAGTAGTAAAAATAAATGTTTTTTTAGGGAAACAGGTTTCGGTTCCTATAATATTCTTCTCAACCGATATAGCCAGCCGCTAGCCCACAGATGCCATACCTAATCGACACTGGCCTCAGGAATATAGGTAGCAGGTCGGACACTCATCCCTGATCGTCACTGGCTCATTATTGGCCTTATGAATATATGTAGGTAGCAGCTCACGGATACCCATCCCTGATTATCACTGTCCCCAGGAATATATGTAACCAACAGCTCATGGACACTCATCCCTGATCATCACTGGCCTCAGGAATGTATGTAGCCAACAGCCCACCGACACCCAACCTTGATCATCACTGGCCTCAGGAATGTATGTAGCCAACAGCCCACCGACACCCAACCTTGATCATCACTGGCCCCAGGAATGTATGTAACCAACAGCTCATGGACACTCATCCTTGATCATCACTGTCCCCAGGAATATATGTAACCAACAGCTCATGGACACTCATCCCTGATCATCACTGGCCTCAGGAATGTATGTAGCCAACAGCCCACCGACACCCATCCCTGATCATCACTGGCCTCAGGAATGTATGTAGCCAACAGCCCACCGACACCCATCCCTGATCATCACTGGCCTCAGGAATGTATGTAGCCAACAGCCCACCGACACCCAACCTTGATCATCACTGGCCCCAAGTGAACTCGGTGCCAATGAGTGACAAACCTTGATTTCAGATCAACGCGAGAAGTACACAACGATTCTGAAGTACATGCGGCAAGCACCTGAGGTGCTCAGCACGTACCTTTCTGGGTAAGACGACGCGATGTCATTGCAGTCCAGGTGGACCGCTTTATGCTAAGTAGATCCCACCTAAGCTGCAATGAGGTAGTTAGAGGGAGGCAGGTGCTTGAATGTGACAAGTACCTCCTTCACATGCAGCACCTATAGACTTGTATAGACAAATAAGATGTGTGATGTTATCCGTTTCGTTGTTGCTAGTCTTTTTCGTTATTCGTGCCGTCGTGATTTAATTTGTTTCTGCCGTCATAATACAATTCGTCACAAACATAAAGTAAGCCACTGAAGGAGAATGAGTGCCTTTGTTCTTAAAGAACTGGACTGAATATATGCCACAACATTTTCAGACAAATCAAATCCAAGCCGTGATGTCTTTTCGTTGAGACAGCCTATTTCGACTAAGCATAGGCTTCGAAATAACGAAAGTCCTGATACAGGCCAGTGGTGCAAAGCAAGCACTTAGTACAAACCAAAGAGCCATCAGAAGCATGATGCAATCGGTAGCAGGGAAGGTAATCATCATTTTTGGTAATCATTCGTTTCCTTTATCATATTCATCCTTTTGATGAATACATTTGTTGGTCCCCGTATCACCGGTACACTTAGTGAACACTTCACGTCACACACCTTGCCCATCGCGATTCTAACTGTATTCATGATTACAGAAGCAACGATTCCACAGTACCCAAGCAATGAAGCGGTGCAATATAGCAGTGGCCAGTGGACATAATCAACTTTGCAATCTGTCAGCAGAAATTTAGCGGAGAAAACTAGCGGAGAAAACTAAGAAATTTTGCGGAGGGCTAATAAATTACCTCTTAAACGATCCTCGCAGCATACTGCACTCTAGCGGCTAGGAAGCGACCATCTAGCTGGCTGGGTCCCTCCATATTTTCTTTTTATTGCAGTCGATGGGAAGACCAATGCATGCTTTTTGGGACCCAGTGTTTGTGCTGTTTATGCACCTTGGTACGAAGTAGGAATAATTACGTCTCCGCTACCTCTGTGCCACTGACAAGACCTGAGTGTACATGCCAGCAAATGCCGATTCACTGCAAGCGCCAGTTGTCGTTTTCTGCTGGTTTCAAACGTTACGTCACGACCAATCACAGATCGATGTAGATAACCGAGAAATACTAAGTTAGCTTCATTATTTTTTTCACATCTGGTCCAAATGATTAATGACGCAATTTTCAATCAAGAAAGTTATCAGTGAAAAACTAAAGAAAACTAGGTGTTAGGTGGCGTGCAACAACTCCATTAACAATGCTCTTGAGTTTACCGCTTGCATCCAAGGGTGATGGTGGGGCTTTAATCGCACTGAAGCGGATGAGCATTGTGCTTTGTGTGTTACTACCAGTACATTGGGCATACAAACATGATGTCATAAAATTATTTTTAATAAATTACTACTAAATAGATGAATAGGAAATGCCATCTTGTCGTCCGATGACATGTGATAAAGAGTTGCTCCACGTGTGCATTGCACCATACCATGTTACAATGTCATGACGTTTATGTTTCGAT
Source organism: Imbricaverruca yamaguchii (assembly GCA_034440575.1). NCBI lineage: Eukaryota > Metazoa > Arthropoda > Thecostraca > Neoverrucidae > Imbricaverruca > Imbricaverruca yamaguchii. Next base: position 273,986 of record JAOTOL010001643.1, read on the forward strand.
CAAATGATTACATGGGGTGCGAAATGCGACAAGACAAAATCAATGCACCGACGCACATTTCAAAGCGCATCTAAATCTGAAGAGGCCCAACCTGCCATGCTTCTCTCGTAATGGCCCAATGAAGTGCTTTACTGATGTATGCTACATCGCGTGTGATGATTCATACAGTTGAGGGCGGGCAGCAGCTTGCTTTCAGTAAACGGTGTTTATGACCGAGCCATACTGAGCAGGGAGCTGTCCAGGTCAGAGCGGTGCTCCAGGTCAGAGCGGTGCTCCAGGTCAGAGCGGTGCTCCAGGTCAGAGCGGTGCTCCAGGTCAGAGCGGTGCTCCAGGTCAGAGCGGTGCTCCAGGTCAGAGCGGTGCTCCAGGTCAGAGCGGTGCTCCAGGTCAGAGCGGTGCTCCAGGCCAGAGCGGTGCTCCAGGTCAGAGCGGTGCTCCAGGTCAGAGCGGTGCTCCAGGTCAGAGCGGTGCTCCAGGTCAGAGCGGTGCTCCAGGTCAGAGCGGTGCTCTCAGGTCAGAGCGGTGCTCCAGGTCAGAGCGGTGCTCCAGGTCAGAGCGGTACTCCAGGTCAGAGCGGTACTCCAGGTCAGAGCGGTGCTCCAGGTCAGAGCGGTGCTCCAGGTCAGAGCGGTGCTCCAGGTCAGAGCGGTGCTCCAGGTCAGAGCGGTGCTCCAGGTCAGAGCGGTGCTCCAGGTCAGAGCGGTGCTCCAGGTCAGAGCGGTGCTCCAGGTCAGAGCGGTGCTCGGTTCCAGGTCAGAGCGGTGCTCCAGGTCAGAGCGGTACTCCAGGTCAGAGCGGTGCTCCAGGTCAGAGCGGTACTCCAGGTCAGAGCGGTGCTCCAGGTCAGAGCGGTGCTCCAGGTCAGAGCGGTGCTCCAGGTCAGAGCGGTGCTCCAGGTCAGAGCGGTGCTCCAGGTCAGAGCGGTGCTCCAGGTCAGAGCGGTGCTCCAGGTCAGAGCGGTGCTCCAGGTCAGAGCGGTGCTCACGCAGCGCGGGGCTGCGCAGAGCCAACAGCAGTGCTGAACGGGGAGCTGTTTTGACCCGCGCCGTGCTGTGCAGTGAGAACATCGTCGAGCAGCACGAGCAGGCGTTGGCGGAGCTGGAGGAGGCGCTGTGGCAGCGACTGCAGCTGGTGCAGCTGGACGTGCTGCTGCCGTGGGCGCGCCTGGAGCAGCTGCAGCTGTTATCGGCCACACCGGGGCGTCTGCAGTCGGCCGCCCGCCACTCACTCCGCACCGGCCTGCTTCTCGTGCTGAGTACGGCTGCGGTCTGACTCTCGTGTCTCGTGCTGAGTACGGCTGCCGTCTGGCTCTCGTGTCTCGTGCTGAGTACGGCTGCGGTCCCGCTCTCGTGTCTCGTGCTGAGTACGGCTGCAGTCTGACTCTCGTGTATCGTCCTGAGTACGGCTGCAGTCTGAAACTCGTGTCTCGTGCTGAGTACGGCTGCGGTCTGACTCTCGTGTCTCGTGCTGAGTACGGCTCCGGTCCGGCTCTCGTGTCTCGTGCTGAGTACGACTGCGGTCCGGCTCTCGTGTCTCGTGCTGAGTACGGCTGCGGTCTGACTCTCGTGTCTCGTGCTGAGTACGACTGCGGTCCGGCTCTCGTGTCTCGTGCTGAGGACGGCTGCGGTCCGGCTCTCGTGTCTCGTGCTGAGTACGGCTGCGGTCCGGCTTCGTGTTCGTGCTGGTCGACTGCGGTCCGGCTTCGTGTTCGTGTGGTACGACTGCGGTCCGGCTCGTGTTCGTGCTGAGTACGACTGCGGTCCGGCTCTCATGCCTCGTCCTGTGTACGGCTGCGGTCCGGCTCTCGTGTCTCGTGCTGAGTACGGCTGCGGTCCGGCTCTCGTGTCTCGTGCTGAGGACGGCTGCGGTCCGGCTCTCGTGTCTCGTGCTGAGGACGGCTGCGGTCTGACTCTCGTGTCTCGTGCTGAGTACGACTGCGGTCCGGCTCTCGTGTCTCGTGCTGAGTACGACTGCGGTCTGACTCTCGTGTCTCGTGCTGAGGACGGCTGCGGTCCGGCTCTCGTGTCTCGTGCTGAGTACGACTGCGGTCTGACTCGTGTCTCGTGCTGAGACGGCTGCGTCGTCGGTGAGGACGGCTGCGGTCCGGCTCTCGTGTTCGTGCTGGTACGGCTGCGGTCCGGCTCTCGTGTCTCGTGCTGAGTACGACTGCGGTCCGGCTCTCGTGTTCGTGCTGAGGACGGCTGCGGTCCGGCTTCGTGTTCGTGTGGTTGGGACGGCTGCGGTCCGGCTCTCGTGTCTCGTGCTGAGTACGACTGCGGTCCGGCTCTCGTGTCTCGTGCTGAGTACGACTGCGGTCCGGCTCTCGTGTCTCGTGCTGAGTACGACTGCGGTCTGACTCTCGTGTTTCGTGCTGAGGACGGCTGCGGTCCGGCTCTCGTGTCTCGTGCTGAGGACGGCTGCGGTCCGGCTCTCGTGTCTCGTGCTGAGTACGACTGCGGTCCGGCTCTCGTGTCTCGTGCTGAGTACGACTCGTCTGCTCTCGTGTATCGTGCTGAGTAAGTCTGTAGTAGTCTGTCTCTCGTGTATCGTGCTGAGTTCGGATCCAGTCTGATTCTCGTGTCTCGTGCTGAGTAAGTCTGCAGTAGACTGTCTCTCGTGTCTTGTACTGAGTAAGCCTGTAGTCTGTCTCTCGTGTCTTGTACTGAGTTGGGCTCCAGTCCGTCTCTCGAGTCTCGTGCTGAGTAAATCTGTAGTATGTCTCTCGTGTCTCGTGCTGAGTAAGTCTGTAGTAGTCTGCCTCTCGTGTCTCGTGCTGAGTAAGACTGTAGTCTGTCTCTCGGGTCTCGTGCTGGGTAAGTCTGTAATAGTCTGTCTCTCGTATCTCGTCTCGTTCGGCTCCAGTCCGTCTCCCGTAATGAGTACGGCTCGTGTCTCTCATGCATGGGTGTCTTTCTCTTTTAAATGTGGTGTGGATTTCCGTGGGTACCTAATGACGAATCCAGAAGACCCTTTGAAGGGGAAGGAGATGAAGCGGTAGTGGAAATAATCTGGATCTTTCACAAACTAGTTGGTTTTGGATATATATCGATGAGAAGGCCATATTCAAATACTCTTTCCTAAATACATTTGGAAAGGATTTTCATTAAAAAAAAACTTTCTCTAGATTAAGTTATTGCTCAAATCGTCTGGCTTGGGGAGGCCATGTTCGATATTTCCCACTTCGATTCGTTCATGGAAGTACCACTCCTGATGGGTGTTCAGGTGGCACATCCGCCTGCATGGGTCCAAAGATATCCTTGAACAAACATAAACTCACTTCTTAAAAAACTCCCACTTGAGCAAAGAAATATATTAAGTTCTTGGTTACCTGAGCCACCAGGTTACTTCTTTCATGATCAGGGTCTTTCCGCCCGCAAGTTGCCGCGACAAACACAGGTGGACGATTCACGTTAGGCATCATGAGCGGACATAATACCCGTGGCGCCTCTGGTGGTGGGTTTGTGAAAGAGCACCACCAGAGTGGGCTGGGTCCGATTAATGCTATATTCTAGTTTCTAGAGAAGGTGCAAGTGATTTCCATTGGTCAAATTTCAACAACATTGAAACAAGCTCTCTTATGATGTGCAGTTCATTTTATTATCAAATCATTTCACCCTGTCACTTTGCCGTTAAAGCGAAATGAAAGCAATTGGCCACCAAACATCTTATGATAAAAGCGCGTCATAGTGGGATATGCAGACAATTTCCAATGTTCTTAACTAAAGGAAACTCGAGCGTGCTACATTTTTATATCATCTTGAATAACTTCCATGAAGGTCTAACCCTGTCACTTTTGCACTCAATTCAAAAATGTGTGTTCCAGATTATCACATCGTACTACTTAAAATTGCGTATCAGATGTTCTACATTACCTAATTAACACGCGGCCTGGAGGGCCTCTGAAAATAAAGCGCACTGGAGGGGCGGATTCCCCCATAAGATATCGGCTCCTATGAAGGCTAGAGCAACGAAATTAGCAGGGTTGATAGGCACGACAGTAAACTCTATTGTGTGCAAAGTTCATGACCTTAGGTCAATATCTTCAAGGACAAATGAGGTCAAAATAGCAAAATTGTCTCGTTTTCCGAGTGTAATACATGAATAAAGTATAGAAACGCTTAGGCACACAATGACAAACAGTAAATTTTGGGATGTGTAGGGAGTAACATGTAAAGTGACATCAATCGCATGCCAGTCATTTGCATTTATGACACATTTCAGTTGACCAAGTTTGGTTCCATTAGCATGTCATGAACTTGACCTGACTTGACCTCGGCGATCTAACATGACTTTTAAATTATATAGCATAACAATATGCATCAAACAATTCGCTAGTGTCGTCAAGAACACTTCCATTTTGCCAATTTGCGGTTCTAGGAACCCTCTGATCTTTCAATGGACCAAACGGTCACTCTCAGGATACCAAATATAAAAATAGGGTCGCGTTCCTTTCTATCAAACACAGCTCATGTCTGTCTCTCTTGTCGGGTACAGGTCATGTGTGTCTCTAGTGTCGAGTACGGCTCCAGTCTGTCTCTCGTGTCGAGTACAGGTCATGTGTGTCTCTTGTGTCGAATACGTCTCTTGGCTAGTTCCCGTGTCCCGGGCCGATTATGACACACCGTGTCCCCAGGACTGGACATAATAGCGTCATACCTCCCCAGTGCTGAAAGGGAGCCCATCTTGCACGTCGAACACCCGTGTATGGTGTCTCAGCCTGACCACACCTTAGACCACACTAACCACACCATGTTCCATTCAGCTGTGTGTGGTTCAGCCTCACAGCCCTGTAGTCCACTGAGCTGTGTATGGTGTCTCCGCCTGACCATCCTGTCGTCCGTTCAGCAGGGTACTGTGTCTCCGCCTGACCACCCTGCTGCGTATTATCATCCAAGACCAGAGGCTTTCCAACACATCACCATTTATCTCTTCTCTGGCCTCCGCACAGTGACAAATGTTTGACATCGCATTCGGACACAAAAGGGGCGCCTAAAAGAAGAAGATTAATTAGCAAAGGTTACTGATATTGGCAACCATGTTGAAGCCAAATCCTAATATTGCGCTTGCGAATTCACTCGCCTCCGCGTGGTGGCCATTTTATATCTCCTTGTGCTTCAATGACCCTACAATATGCCATTGTCTGCAGTTCCTTACAAAACGACAATAGCATCTGAGCTTAAAACAGCTAGTTGAGCATGCCGTTCTTCATAGGCGAGGTGCATTTTGTGCAATTAAGAATTTTTCAGAGTAATATTTGCAAGATAGCATGAAAAATTGCCGAAGTCTGGGCGATGTCGTTAGGTGACAAATCGGTACACTCTGAACACAAAACAAGATCACGTGGGTGGTTTCCTTCGGTTCTTTCTCATATATGTCACAAATGGGTTGAACATGTCAATAACCATACATTGCATTTCTCAGATGAAACGAAGAAAACAGAAGAAAACATTATTGACAACATATCTGGACTTGTGCAACAATATCGACTGATGTTCATAAATTGTGAGTTAATCCTGCAGACGGCATTGACCTTTCATCTGATGGCGGAGGGTGGGAGGGGGAGTGGGCGATGGACTCCCTTATGATCACGGGGCTTATTATCAGGCTGCTTTGCGTGGAGGGGATGAAGCTAAGCATTGCCCAGTGTGAGCGTTGACTAGCTTTTGCACCATGCTGGGTGGGCAGATATAGTATGTATAATGACTGATCTCCTTGAATTTTGAGAAGTACTCAACACATCTTCGTCTGTCATTTCTTATCAACGTTCAGATTCAATTCCAGGTCCAATACCTAAATCCTGGTCGAAGCCACACTTAGCTGGTCGTGAAAGAAATTTACTGTCCTGACTTCACATGAATCCAACGAATTCCAAAGACCTCGCATAGCACCATGGCACATCTGAGGCCAATGCAATTGGATCACCTCAGGGTCAATGCTGACGTGCGGATGCAATTGCGCATCATAATAACTAATGCACTTGCGTGTGGACATCCAGCCGCATATGTCTCAAATAATTTCGCGTTTGAGATTGTTGCGTGCCGGCAACAGCATTAGGCATTAATGGGTGCCACTTCACGAATTATCGGTGGATATCGGTTGGGGATTGGACAGGCCATTGACCATGCCGATCGCCGACATTTGCGCCAGTGACGCTACATACGTATCTCTCTTCCAACAGACAAGGCCATGTTGGAAGCGTGGGTGGATGATGCGTGGTCCGAAGACTCTGCAGCGGAGAAGAGAGACACGTTGTTGGAGATATGCCAGCTTGTAAGCTTAGTGAACTTTGAGCTTCAAACCAGATTACCCGAAGTAGTAACTGCAAATGTCACACGCATGCATGCCTAGTATTCACCCACTGCAATGCTGTGTTATGGTCATATGGTGGCGAATTTGTGTATTCATATGACTTGTGCATCTTGGGGACATCTCACCAGCATCAATGCGTTGGTTTTGGATGGGCGAAACACACACGTGAAAAAGCAGGATTGAATCACATTCTTTTCACATTGTTTCCAAACTATATCTGCTTTTTACAACAAATCCGGTCATTTTCTATGATTGTGTGGACTTAGGACCAGAAACCGTGTCACGCAGAGCTTGTTGCACAGACGTTGAAACCACTTCACTCTTAATGAAGGATATATGATTAAACTGCAAAAATTAATCCGAGAGATTAACTCTCCGTCGATGCACCGACATGGGCGTCCCGGTGCTGCGCCGTGATCTTGTTCGCCCAATCACTATCGGACACTCCCGGTTGAGGCTACGTAAGAGCGCTTGAAGCAATTTGAACCCCATCTTGCCAGTCGACGGTAAACTAAGGGCCAGTAGGACGCTTTGCGAACTGAACTTCTCAGGCAGTACATGAAAGCGGCCAGGTATGATATTATATTGCCTACAACCGTTTTGGTACATAACAAGAACTGATTAATAAGGTATGTGTACATATAAGCTGATAGTTACATGTTTATGTGCATATATATATATATATACATATGTAGATAGATATGTATATATATATATATACATTTATAAATATGTAGATATATTTGTATATATATATATATATATATATATATATATATATATATATATATATATATATGTATATATACATAGGAGTAGTTTGGCAGTATGTTTTCACCTTGGCATGTCTTGTTAAAGACCACAGCATATCTTGCTTTTGATAAGCTTTTTCGTACATCTTACAAACTCGCGTAGATTACATCGGAACTACCCTATATCTCATATGTCACGATGCACTTACAGGAGCATCACCACAGCATATGCTCCAAGAACATCAATAGCGACTAACACGAACAGATCTGGCACGCAGCATCGTACTCCTTAGAGCAACATCGAACACGCGATGTCCTAGAATTATCTGGGAAATTTTCTATCCCGGAACAAGAACCTGTCCTTAACCCGTCCCATCTCGGGGGTCTTCAACCGCCCCCCCTCAGGTTTTTAACGGATAGTGGACGAACGGCACGCGGCAGCGCACTCAAATTTGGCATTCCTTTTTCCACATCAATTTCGCATGCTGTTTCAAAATTTTGAAGTCAGGTCATCTAGGGTCAACGAGTTAGTCAAGGTCAAGTGAGGTCACCTCCAAAAATGTTCAACCAGTCCTCACACTTTAACGGATACAGATATTATAATGAAACTTTTAGCGTTTGCTTACCTTTAGTGATGCAACAAAACGTACGAGTGGAATTTTAAGTTCTTTTCGTTTTTGATCGCATAAATTTTGCGTAATTTCCAAATTGGTGTTCAAATAAAGTATTCTGGCTAAAATAAGCATTTTCTATTAGAGCAAGTTGACTTCCAACAACGTTTCTCGGTCTGCTCTATCCACTGGAAACGGAAAATTGAAGAAAACTTGAAAACTAAAAAAAAATATTTTGGGGGGCAAAAAAAGAAAACCTGGTCCCTTTCACTGTCCTTTTCTCATTCCAAATAAATTTTGTTCTCTTCATATATCCACAAAATGAAATCCCCAGAGCCGAAAACATAATGTAAGTCTTGAAAAGTCGTGAAAATCTAGCCCCACTGGTGACGTTACTTTTGGGGGCAAATTGATTTCGGGGTGGACCCGGACCCTACTCGTCGAGCGCTTTTCGGTGACACTTCTTTCGTTTTCGTACGATGCTTAGTTTGGATTTTACAGGGGGTTACTACCCCCCCCCCCCCGAGACGGGGTGTGAGGATCTGACTGGAATGACGGCGCGGGTTAACGTGCACATATGGTCATGCATAATAGGGCTCGGTGACATTTTCTAATGTGCACATCAAGTTTAGCTCACCTTTTTCCCTATGTAAAATTGAATTTTAGGGTTGTTTGTCTTCTACCTTTTTCTATTTGAGCCTTCCTTCCGTAGTAAATTCGCACGTTAAGATTTAGAAGGAAATTCCCCTTCAGTGGCTGTTCGGGCTATTGCCTTTATTTGAAAGGCTACCTCTGTAGCATCCGTTTTTGCTTTGACACCGTGTGTTATACCTTTGTGGATCCTCATTCCTCATGCCCCTAAGTCTTCACTGGAAGCATATCTGGACATCCTGATCAACATCAGAATGATCAAGAACATAAAGAGCGCCATCTAAGTCACCATCTGTCTGGAGACGGAGTCGACTATTCGAACAAACAGATCCACATTATTCTAGATTCCACAAACGATTAATGTATTGTATGTAGAAACCATCACAGACAGGGTGGACTGTTGTTGTTATTGTGGGTTCGTCGCACTTCATCCACAGTAGCATTATTTGGCGGCCAATAGTGGAGGATGTGGAAGACCCTATTGCTTTTATGACACCCGCCGATAATTTAACCAGGGACCTTAAATACAGCAGGTCGCTTACCGCCTTACCAACTAGCTAAGCCATTCCCAACAGGGTGGAGCTGGCCTTAAAAGGTTGTGAGGATGTGCTTCTTCGTGGTGAACACAGGCATGATCTCCTGGCTGGGCCGTGCTCGGATGTAGCCGTCCCGAGCCTCCTGCCCGCACCGCTGCCGCTGCCTCCGTCCAGCTTCCACCGCTCGGTGGACTGGGTGTGGCGGAGACTTCGGGGGATGAAGGCTCCGCCAGAAGCCCTGGATCTCCGCCTTGGAGTGGGAGCAGGTGAAGCTGGGCTCCTGCACTTCCCCGGCTTCCAGGCGACCAGGTCGATCAGCGTGGTGGCCGACAGGTTCAGCTGGGTGTAACCCTCGGCCGGACACTTGTGTCTCCGTACTCTCCATCTCTCCTGAGCGTAAGGATCTGGTTCACCGCAACTTCCTGTCCTCTGGATCAGAACTGGCAAGGAGGGAGAGGAGGAGACACTCGGGTGGGAGTACCGGCCCCAGTTGCACGTAGAGGTCCTGCGTCCTTGACCTTATTGGGCTGGTTCTTAGGATCCGGAGGCTGGTCAGGATGTGGTAGGGCGCGTCGACGATGAAGTGCTTGACCTTCAAATCATAGTACAACTTGAGGTAGAACTCCAGACAGAACTTGACGAGAATCTCCAGGGTCTTCAGGTTCTGCCCTGGAGGCCATGCTTCCTGGTCCACATGAATACGAGCCGCTGCCCTGTGGTGGCCACCTGGCGTGACAGAGTTGGCCACACTGCATATCTTGCAAGCGGGTGGGAGATGTCCAGTCTTCACTGCCTGAACCAGCTTGTAGCAGGTCTTCTGATCCGTGCTCATATTCCCCAGTACCTCTTCGGGGATGGTGATCACTCCTCACCTCCCGGCAGCTTCTTGAAGCTGGAGTTGTAGGCCATCTCGTTCACCTTATGGAGGAGGGAACAGACCGGTCCCATGAACCCCTTGTCCGAGCTGGTGGGACCGTCAATGGCTGTGATGAGGTGCCGCAGAGGAAGTTCGTTCGTGTGGAGGCAGCAGATGGCCCAGAACAGCTTTCTCCCCAGCAGCTTCTCTAGGTGGGCGTGGGTTCCCCCTCTCCACCCTGTGTTCTGGTTGGTGGAGTCACCCATCAGGATCTGGAGGGAGTCGATGGAGTTGTGCTTTTTCAGCAGTTCATACAAGGCCTGAGCAACCTTCGAAGCTGGCTTCTCGGGATGGATTGGTGGCTGAGGCACGAAGTGAGCCAGATACCTTCCACTTGGCTCTTCAGTTACAGACTCGTGATCTTCCTTGATCATCATCATCTTCAGTTTCCCGAGCTGTCGCAACCATTGCCCGGGTGCGGGGTCCCTCCTCCGTCGTAGCCCATGCCCACTATCTTGTCCGTCACGTGCCTTTCCTGGTCCTTCTCCTGGGCCCCGAGCATAGCTCTCTTCCTGGCCCTGACGAGCTTGCTGGGGTCGCAAGCCAGGTAGGACATTTCAGGAGCCAAGTGCCCAGCAGCAATGAGGTCCTTGAGGAAGTCTGTGGCTATGGCTGCAGCTGCTGTCGGGGACACTCCGCACCTGAGGCTCGCCCTGGCCGTGTTCAGCACTAGCATGGTGTTCCTCCTGGGTCCCGGACTCTCCAGGTACCTCAGCACGAGCCAGGCGGCGTCACCCAGCCTCTCCTCCAAGAGGACATCCACCAGTCTCCTGGCATCCTCCTCCTGCTCCTTCGCCACACTAGCAGGCGGTTCAAACACCTCTTCATCCTCTTCCCCGATCCTCCCTGACACATGAGCTGGTTTACTTCCTCTTGCTGATCCATCAGCCTGCTCTCCCTCCTCCTGCTTCCTCATCCTCTTCATGTCTGCTTCCTTCCCTGCAGTTTTCGTTTAGCTGCTTTTGCTGACGCCCAGATTCTTCTTGTCATCACTTCCCATCATCATTTTGGACTTTTCTCCCTTTTAGCTCTCTGGGCAGACATCCACCTGAGCTCCATCACCGGTACCTTGCTGGCCTGGGGGCGGAGCACTTGATGTGAGCCTTGGTCTGGCACCCTTGCCGGGGCAGCCAGATCCGGGCTCGTGGCGAGCAGGATGGTGTGGGGGCAGGTGGTAATGTCCATCAAGTTGTCCAACATATCCACCACCTTCTTCCTCTCTGCCTGCTTCGCCCTCCCAGGGCAACTTCTTCCACTCTTCTCCAGAGCCTCCCCACCTTTGTCACGAGACTCTTCTCTTGAATGATCACTGGAGGGCAGAACTTGGCATTAGATCTATGCCACTGGGCCAGGATCAGGGAGCCAGCTCTTAGCAATCTCCCCCACACTGATGTTCTTCTTGCCTCTCTCTTCCTCAATCATTAGCTGCTCCTTGATCAGAATACCCCTCTGGATCACAGTTCTCACGGTCGGCACTTCACTCGGGATAAACTCCTTCCCCTTTCCAACAAAATCACTCAACTTGCTGCCAGATTCATTCCTGGTTTTGGCTTGGCTTTGAGCCCCTGGACTGGCCGTGACCATTCTGTAGTCTGGCTTCTTGCTCGAATATCGAAACCTGAAAAAAGAAGGCACATTAAAATTGGCACATTCAAATCGTCATTAAAGGCACATTAAAATTGCGTGATCAGCAAGAATCTGATGGTACAGATGTATGAATATTGTGTTAGATAAATGCGAATATCCGCTTCGCTGTGCTGTTTATGACGGTCACAGCTGCACTGACTTGTGCAGTGGAAGGCAGTTGATGGTTTGGGTTTGTGTGGTTACACTTTTTGATCTATGGGGGGGGGGCAATGGGGCTAAGCAATCTGAAGTGGTGGAATGCATTTAGCCCCTTAAAACTTGCCGCAAATGCATGGTAGGTATATGGAAAGAGGGGGCAAATGGGAAAAACTATTTTTACTGTTTTTCCTCCCAAATCAAGCGGCTAGATCCGCCTCTGGCTGGCTAAGGCTGTAACATATGACAGTACATATAATACTCTATTAGATGTCTCGAAGGACCCATATAGATAATAGTAAATGTTTTAAAATAACTCAAATACAACAAATCTAATAGATCCAAGAATGAAACCTTGTAACCTGACGTTTTTCTTGAGTAGGGCCAGGTAAGTCTAAGTGCGTGCTGATAAATTGCCCTATATCATTATCAATGCCCTTCAGAAGAGGCTTATTTCAAAATAATGGCTTTGTGCGCATATCCTTGCTATATCAAGCATATATAATTATTTCTTGAAATAAGCCACTCTTCCATGTTTGAGAGCTGATATCGGTGGTGTCCGAACTATTTTCTAAAGTGCTTTTAACTACGAGGAAGGCTCAAATCGTTTTTATATACCATACAGCCCCACTTTAAAATTACATTTTACATCGAAAAACTGAGCCCAGTTAATGTGTATTTAATCATGCAAGGATCCCCTAATGCATAACGCTTGAATTGTTCAATAATTCCATCACCGAACAGTTGTACAATGAGTCCTATATACGTGGTGTACGTTTTCGAAATGTAAGTCTAGAAGAGCTTTTATTCCAGAAATACTTGTAGCAACAAGAGATATGATTTTTAACTCGGAAATGATTTACTCCGGAGCTTTTTCGCTTTTTGTTGTTGTTGAAGATTGGTGCGAACTGTGATAGTTAGATGAATGACGAAATGAATTATACCGAAACGTTAAGAATAAATCAATGATATCGGACGAATACCTTACGACGTAAATGAAGAGCAGAGACGAACAATCCGGGGTTGGAAAGATATACGAAAACATTTCTAAAAGCAAGGTATGCTATGGTCTTGAAAAAAAAACACACACACATACATATATATATATATATATATATATATATATATATATATATATATATATATATATATATATATATATATATATGTATATATATATATATATATATATATATATATATATATATATATATATATATATATATATATATGTATATAAAATAGAAAACGTCTGGACCAATGCTTCTCAGAAGTCTTGCCACAACCAACTCATCGTAGCCATGGTAATACTGCACTACACACAACTAATTCGTTGTGGAGTAAACTCAACCCACTGCTGGAAGGCTGGCAAATGTATGTGTATTAACTATGTTGCTAAGTTTTAGAATCGGTTGGCCAACGTAGCGATGTCAGACCATCACAGCACCGGATGGTGATCGTGACGGTCTCCGGATGGTGATTGTAACTTTCTCCTGGTCTGTAATGTAATGGCGACGGTTTCTGAGTAATGATGTGATTGTTTCCGGGTGGTGATCGTGACTATTTCTGGGTGGTGATCGTGACGATTTCCGGGTGGTGATCGTGACGTTTCCGAGTGGTGATATGCCAGTTTCCGAGTGATAGTTGTGACTATCACCGGGTGGTGATGGTGGCGGTATCTGAGTGGTGATTGTAATGGTTTCCTGGTGTGTAATGTGATGGTGATGGTTTCCGAGTACTGATGTGACGGTTACCGATAGTGATGTGACGGTCTCCGAGTGTCGATGTGACGCCTTTTAAACAATTTATTTATTTAAACAATTTATTCGCTGCATTGACGCTTATTGGATGCTTCCATTGCAGGAATTCCCTGCAATGATAGCCAAGCCACTCATGTACCTTCTGGAAGACGAGAATCAAGAGTTTTATCACGATTATCCTACCGGCTACGATGGCATCTTTGCAATTTTAAGGGATCTGCGTTCTGCAATGAAGTCAGTTAAGTCTGTCTCCCATGTCGACAATTCTTGGAAGCTCTTGTTGGCACTAATCCCGAAAAGTGGCAGCAGCTCGGAAGAGGAAGATGAGGACGGCAGTGCTAAGCAAGCACAGCTGGAAATGGAGGAGGAAGTGCTGTCTACTCACTTAGTCAATATGCTGACTGGATATCGGGACAAAGACCAGAAGAAGAGCTAAAGTATCAACTGAAGGCGACCGTGCCTGGGCGGCGACACGTGTTCTTCTTTTTCGTTTCCTACAAGCTGCACGGTCGTTAGAATGTTGGATCAAGTGTCGAATGGTAATACAAGTTGATCTCACACTCGATGTACTTCCAAACACGAATGTCAGAGTCGGGTATGTAAATGCGACCATAAGTGTCGTCAGGGGTGCTGAACGAGTAATGCTAAGAATCTGGCTAAAAGCACCCGTGCCCTTGCCACGGAGCCGGGAGTGATAGTGTTGCCAGTTGGAACCCTGCAATCCCATCATAACTACCCGTGCTGGGGACCAGAGAGCCGGGAGTGATAGTGTTGCCAGTTGGAACCCTGCAATCCCACCACAGTTACCCGTGCTGCGGACTAGGGAGGCCAGATAGATAGTGTTGCCAGTTGGAACCCTGCAATCCCACCACAGTTACCCGTGCTGCGGACTAGGGAGGCCAGATAGATAGTGTTGCCAGTAGGAACCTTGCGAACCCACCACAGTTACCCGTGCTGCGGACTAGGGAGGCCAGATAGATAGTGTTGCCAGTAGGAACCTTGCGAACCCACCAGAGCTACCCGTGCTTCGCACCAGGGAGCCGGGAGAAAAAGTGATGTCAGTTGGAGTCTCGCGTGAACACACCGCAACTCCCTGTGCCATGACTCTCGCATTGCAACTAGTGGAGATGCGGAATAGCTTCAGTAGATGAAGCGCCGCACAGTACAACACAATGCTGGAGGCGCGGTCGAAAGGCATACACTATGTCCATACTTCACACAAAACTTGGTGGTGAAAGTCGGTCGCAAAATATACTTCATAGGCATCTAATTTGAACGAAAAAGGAGGCCTTCAAAAACGACAAAGAGAAACGTATTGCCTAATCTTTGCGAGTGCCATGGTCAGGTCTGACCAAGTCGGGTTGCCTATATCAACATACGGCGGCATTGTGAGTGTTGGACGAGCATGGACTGGTCCGCTTATATTGGCATAAAGCATAGGGCCCCATTATCAGTGCTGGATGAGCATAGACAAGGGCATGCTATATGGCTGCCATGTTGACGGCACATAACCGAGCTCCATGCAGTTCAGGCAGAACATGTACCGGCCGCCCACAGCCGCTCTAGGCTGGTTACCTGTAGACATGTGAATCTGATTGCCTTCACTTCTCACGGAGGTGTAGCCACACAGGTGTGTGAGGCTTTGGCGTTGCGTTGCAGTCACAATATGCGCACTATATCCAGCAAAAGCGCAGACTTCCATCAACAGTCTCTCCAACTTCGACATTGTCGGTTTGGAAACTAATCTACACCAACCAATGCATTAAATTTCCCATTTTTCATCGCACTGGGGCTCGTATCAGTAAAAGGGCACTTGCAGGATATGAAAGGAGGCACTTTTAAAACTAATTTAACCAACTAAATTAATTTAACAGCGACGAAGCGCAGATGCTTAAAGCAACAGGAAGAAAGCAACTTCGACAATTTTGAAAGTAGTACACGCTACAAAAAGCATAAACCTCTGACGTTAATATAGGCCAAGGGCATCACACGGGCGTGGCGCTGAAATACATACACGTTTATACACGGGCGTGGCGCTGAAATACATACACGTTTTTACACGGGCGTGGCGCTGAAATACATACACGTTTTTACACGGGCGTGACTCTGGCTGACCGTTATTGAATGCATTTTAAATGCACTCATCATGGTCTTTGACTACAGCTCAGTAAGTTGTATATAGGAATGGCTGTATATGTATAGGTAATAAGTAGGCACAGCTATATGTAGTTATACATAGTGTAGCACCTACCACTGCCCCAGTAGCTACCTAAAAGCCTTTTTGTAGCACTGGCACTATGTATAATACACATACACACACGCACACACACACACATATGCACACACACATATACACACACACACACACATATATATATATATATATAGAGAGAGATAGAGAGAGAGATATACAGAGGGAGATACATACACACACACACACACACACACATATATATATATATATATATATATATATATATATATATATATATATATATATAGAGAGAGAGAGAGAGAGAGAGAGAGAGAGAGAGAGAGAGAGAGAGAGAGAGAGAGAGAGAGAGAGAGAGAGAGAGAGAGAGAGAGAGAGAGAGAAGAGACAGAGAGAAGAGAGAGAGAGAGAGAGAGAGAGAGAGAAAGAGAGAGAGAGAGAGAGAGAGAGAGAGAGAGAGAGAGAGGGAGAGAGACCGTCAATCTCCATCCAGTCACCGTCACAATCACAAATGGGAGACATTACCACTCGGAGGCTGTCTCAACCACCACCCGGAGACCGTCATGTCACCATCCAGAGGCGGTGACATCACTGTTAAGTTATTAATGTTAAGTTAATGGGTTAATAACCCAAGTTAATGGGTAACAAGTTAAGTGATGCACATCTATCGTAAAAGCAATCGTAAATGCAAATTACTACCAAAACGCGACCACATAAGTAAAAATTACAGCAATGCACACGGATTACTTTTCCTGGAACTTTTTGTTTAAAAAACGTAGCTAGCTGGGTTTGTTGCTCAATTTGTTTTGCCTGGTGAACTGCGACTACCCTAAATATCATAGGATGTGCCATTCTCGGGCACCTGGTATACCTAGCGCCATCTATGGACACCATATGGCACTGCCGTGAGCGAGACACCATCTCACATACACCGTTCGGCAAACACCATCTAACAGGCCACGTCGATCACAGCAGCCGCTGGCTCAATCCATGAAACCTTCACCAAACGATTGGTTTTTGTGCCGGAGGGGTACGGTTTGGACTTTCGTTGCCTTTGGTCAAGTAAAAGGCCACCAAATCGTCGAAAAAGTCAATGGGTGTTTAACAACATGAAAAATTGCACAAAAAACACAAAGATTATTTTTGTACTTCGCAATCAGCATGAAAATTATCCTTCAATGTGGAATGCTCATCAATTTTCATCCACATCCCAGATCACAAAGTTTAAACCCATCTCTGCATCTGAGTAATGCTGTAAGTGTTTTAGATGAAGTTGTGCGTACGTGCACCCTGTGTCCATAGGAATGAAGGTCAACAGATGTGGCAACCAATTGAAACAATTATTCACATGCAAATGGCTTGCTGCTGTTTTCTTGCTGTAGGGAAATATAAAAAGTAGACTAGCTTCTTAGTATATCCTTTAAAATCCTATGGTCACATAGTTGAATGTATCAGCCTGCTTGGGAAGTACACACGCTAAAGTAGTGTTTTCATAAGATACAAACAAATTGCGCTTCACATCCACAATTTTCGAATAATTAAATGTTTTAAGAAATCAGAAAACGAACGGAGCTTCAGAGGAAGGCATCAAAACACCTTTAAAATCAGAGGACTTATCATGAGGGAAAAAGCGTGTGAGCTATCCGAAATTCGCTTTGGTTTTTCAGCTATGCATTTTGTGAAGCACGCCTACAAAACACGTGAGACGGCTCACGGGTTCGTCGGTGACAGCTTCGGAAATGTTCACCTCTGAAAACGTGACTCTCAACTTGTAAGCCACATTGACATCCAGACAGACTGCTATATCCCACCATACTTGCACGTAAAATTTAAACTGAACTATTCATGGCTCCTATTTGCTTAATTCGTTTTGACAACCGGCAAAACCCTTCTTCCTATATGTCTTCACCACAGTTGTAGTGCAAAATTACCTGGCACAGCGCGCATTATGTGGAGTTTCGTGGAGATGCAGCACTGCAGAAGCGATTTTGCTCAGCACAGCCCATACCCAAGGGCTCCTGGCGACCTCTTCAAGGTGGGCTGAGCTGAACAAGCCATCGTATTAAGGCAATAGTTATGTATTACGCGATAATAAATAGCTCAATAAATAGCAACAGTCATTCGAACACTCAGCCTGCAGATAACAGCAAGCAACGACCATCGGGCTCATTGGATTATAACAATACCACGTGGCCAGAGCATTGTAACAGTTCTAAGAAACTATGAGAAATTTATGCTTAGCAGTTGCCAGATAATGCCTATATATGGTTCCCACGAGTGGATATGCGCTCCCGTCCGTGCTGTTTCTTTCATGGAAAACGTTGAGCAAAATATCAGGATGCTCGGTCTGCTGCATGTCGCCTTGACATTCTCTCAGTGTGTGTCGTGTTGTGCACGAGAGCACGTCCGAACCATGACGCTACTCCATCCAATCCGCACACGAAACAGAACACACGCAGTTAACAATAACAAACACCCTTTGGAAACAGTTGCCACAGCTGCAGCAGAATTATCCTTGTGAATCTTGACACATCGGTTAGGAGCGGAGATGGGTACCGGCAAGCTGGTGCGAGCACGCCATTGTCCGGCTGAGCTGTAATTCCTGCACCAATGATCAATTACGACACCCGGGAACAGTTGCAACACTCAGTGCCAAGTATGACATTCAGAGTTTTGCGGCTGCAAATGTGGTCATTTCCTCGGACGTAACAACTATAACAAACGACACGCAATCACCTTGGTAGCAGCTGTGCACAGTCTGGCATTCGTCACACCTAGTTCGTACTCATCGCCACCGTAACGGCATAAACGGACGCCAACAGCTCCATCTCAAAAGGCCGCCGCAAGTAATGTCGCCGCCGACGGCGGACATTGCCCGAGCCTTCGAGGCGTTGATTGGCTGAGACAAGCAGGGCAGGCTTGTCTCAGCCAATCAGCAGGTGAGCACTGGTGTCTCTGCGCCTGTCACTGTCGCTAGTGTCGGCGCCGGCCGTCAGGTGCGCTCAGCGGCAGGAAGCGGCGCCGGTGTCTGCTCGGCCCGTTTGATTGTTGCCCGGGTGTCCGGTCGCCACGTGCGGGACGTCACCGGCCGGGCTGGACGCTGTGGTCAGCACGGCCGGCTGCGTCACTGACTGGGGGCTGCCGGGACCACGATCTGAGAGCGCCTAGGACGCCACCGCCGCCGCCGCCGCGGCTGTTTTCCTGCTATAGGGAAATATACAAACCACCACCGCCACCGCCACCGCCACCACTGCCGACACTGCGGCGGCAGTGGCCGGGCCGCCGGCCGAGACGGCGCGACCAAGGCGACGCGGCGGCCGGCGAGCAGGCGGCCTCACTGGCCCGGCTGCAGCCGCTGCCGGATGAAGCCGACCATACCGGGCCACGGGCGCAGCGGCAGTGCGGCCGCCTGCCGACTCGAGTCCTTCTGCAGCTGCCGGTGGTGGCAGAGGAAGCTGGCCACCAGCACCGAGATGACCGCGCACATGGCGAGCAGCACGAACAGCGCCGAGAAGCCGGCCGCCGGCAGGCAGATGCCGTACACGACGTCGTCGCGCATCCGGCCCTGGAAGATGGCGACGCGCTGGTTGTCCTCGTAGGTCGGCTCGAACTGCAGGTCGTTCTCGGAGACGACCTCGAGCGTCGATCCGACGCCGATGTCTGCCGACCCGCTGGCCGCCTCGTCGACGGCGTAGCGGCGCCGGCGGATGCGCAGGCTGCGCGGCCCCCACGGGAACTCTGCGCGGTCGACGCCACCGAGGCCGGCGTCCGAGGTACGAGCCGCACCGCGGCCGTCCGTGCGGAACGGCACCGGCAGCGCCTCCGGCTGGCCGATCACGTCGCGCGTGCTGGGCGCCACCAGCACCGGCTGGTAGCGCGCCGGCAGCGGCGGCAGATCGGCCGGCACGTTCATCCGGTTGATGCCATCGCGCGACGGCAGCGCCAACGGGATGGCGCGGATGGTGTGGCTGCTGCCGCCGCTGGCGGCCGCCAGGTCGACGCGCCGGTGCAGCGGCCGGCGGCCGGCTGGCCGCCGCCGCGCCGCCTGCTGCCGACGTCGCAACTGGACGCGGCGGTGGTCGGCCGCCGCCTGCCGCCGCGGCGGGCCGTAGTCGGCGACGTCCGCCGGCGCCGACTTGGCCTTAGCGGGTGCCGACTTCGCCTGCGCCTGCGCCTGTGCCTGTGCCTGCGCCTGTGCCTGTGCCTGTGCCTGCGCCTGCGCCTGCGCCTGTGCCTGCGCCTGCGCCTGCGCTTGCGCCTCTGCCTGCGCCTGCGCCTCGACCACCACCGGCCGCGGCTCCTGCACCAAGTTGGCGACGACCGAGTCGTAGGTGGAGGCGGCGGCGCGCGGCACCGACTGGTCCGCGGCAGGCGCCGCGTACCGTCCGGCCACCGCCTTCTGACAGTGGTCTGGGCAGCCGTAGCGGCAGATCTCCACCTTGCACTTAAGGTGCACGTACATGCTGTCGGGGAACTTGAACGCGTGGAAGTGCGCGTACGTGATGACCGTGGAGCGGCCGTCGTTGCTGCGCAGCTTCGTGAACTTGCTGATCATCTTCGGCCGTAGCACGCAGCCGTCCTGGTCGGACAGGTGGATCGGCCGGCCCTTGCCGTCCGATGCCTCGCACTCCTTGACGCGCATGTCGAACTCGGCTGCGGACCGGCATGCGTGACGTCAGCAATGACGTGGGTCATAAAGGCACAGGCGCAATAGGTTGGCCGACACAGTTCCGGTGTCGCGACCCTATTGCGCAGTAGACAATCGGCTGGCATTTCGGGAATGCTAATTTTATTTTGCATCGCATTTTACTATCCGATTAATCGCCCCTGTGTCATGGATAATAATCAATGCATTGCAATCAATCTATGGTAGAAAAGGTAATCTTGATTAAGGCTCTCAAGAGCTATTATACGTGCCGGTCGTCTTGATTTAGAGCCTTTCAATGACGATGACGAGCACAAAACACATGCACAACACATATTGCGGAGGACGATTCATCTCGTTCAATCGACAGGGGTGTGTGTTCGTGTGCGTTGCGTGAGCGCATTGGACCCATTGGACTCACCGTTTGGATCGTTGATGGCGATCACCATGGTCAGAGTGGAGCCCAGAGGAACAATGCCAGTCACCGGGCTCGCCCAGGGACCCTTGCCGTCCTGAAGCTCCATCCAGCAGTCGACGTTGTCCCCTGCCGGTCATTACAACGTTAGTGGTGTCAGAATAAAAAATTCGGTCGTCACGTGTACGGCTTCGGCCACCACACTCCACGTGCATATAAACAACACCGTCAAGCCGATTTTACGGCGTCGTTTCGTCTTTGAGGCCGGCGCCGTCCCTAAATTGAATCCTCGCGTAACCGTTACGACGTCGCCTCGGTATGTCGGCCATGGGGGCGCGACCGTGGCGGCGGAGGCCCCTCTGGCGACAACATCTCCGTGAGCCAATCACAGTATGTCAGCACTGCCAGCGAGCCGCCGGCCGTCGATGCGATTGGTCACCGGCGGCAGACAAACACAGACAAAGGCGCGCAGCCAGCTGACGACGAAGGTGGATGGCCCGGAGACGCGGACGCCCACGTGCGTCCAAACAGCTGCGCCTGCCACCGGTCATGGTCTGTTGTGATGAAGCGTACCACTGCTGCTCGCCTGGGTTGACACCACGCACTGTTGTGATGAAGCGTATCACTGCTGCTCGCGTGTGTTGACACCACGCACTGTTGTGATGAAGCGTACCACTGCTGCTCGCGTGTGTTGACACCACGCACTGTTGTGATGAAGCGTACCACTGCTGCTCGCGTGTGTTGACACCACGCACTGTTGTGATGAAGCGTACCACTGCTCCTCGCCTGTGTTGACACCACGCACAACAATGAACACACAATTGAGACAATCACGGTGAAAACACAGTATGTTTGTTCGTACCCTCAGCAGATGCGACCTTGTAACATTATCACATACCCGCAACCTCCACGATTCTTGCAATGCGTTGGTTGCAGCCTAGCATGCTACTCGTCTCATGCAGAGAGAAAGGACCATACATATTGCAACGCCAAGTGACCCCATACGCATTATGCGAGCCGAGTGCATTAGTCATCGGTGAAGACGGATTATCGCAGCTTGGTGCCAGACAGATCTGATGAATACATGCAGGGTGGCGCACCGCTGAGCCACACCCTTCGGAACACCACTGCACATCTGCGCTTCCCGAAAATACTTCACATGTGAGCCTATGCACAGTCCCTCACGACACTGTTGCCAGCCGATACATAGGCGAGCACGACTGGTGCAACATTTCGTACCCCAATTACAACTGTCCGACTCATTCAAGGGATGATGCGCTCGCGCTCACGTCCGCTGCCCCAAGTGACTTCCACCTCATGTCTGCCCGCACGATCTCTCGAGTCAACAGCATTTGGTGGTGAAGTAGTTTCGGTATCTCAGCCACGCGGAATACCGCCAGATGTGAGGTTAGGGGTCAGGTTAGGTCAGGTCGGAATGCCGCACGAACATACGGCGGTTGACCGGACAGCATTTTTCGATTCCGCTTGCCAACAGGCTCCTGCAAAACGGTGTTGGTGGCCGAGATCCTAGCGTCATCCCTGCGCATGGTCATGGTCATCTTGTGTGGTGACGGTGTGGCGGTGGTGTCGACAACATCGTGGCGTTGGTAGCCGGTGGAGTGGGACACAACCGGTGTGGTGGCATATTGCTTATGGAGCTGAACAGCTGGCTGTGTCACACAACTGCCCACACTGGGACACCGTCCGCAGCGGGACACGGTCAGTTAGTCCAACTGATAGCCAACAATGGGACACAGCCCAAAGTGAAGCACAGCTCACACTGGGACGCCGTCCTTGATGGGATACTGTAGCTAGTATAACAAAAACCACACACACAGCGGGACACGGCCCATACTGGAACACCGTCCGTGGTGGGATACTGTGAGCCAACAAACACAAAACACACACAGCGGGACACCGCCCACACTGGGACGCCGTTCGTGATGGGACACGGTCAGTTAGCGCGGCACAAAGCCGACAGTGGGACATAGCCCACACTGGAATTTGGCCCACAACTGACCTCGGCCGCTAGTTTGACCCGCCGACCGGTCACCGCACGGGGTGGCAGCGGAAGATCGAGCCGGCGAACGTTGCCCTCGAAATGGATCAGGACGTCACGCTCCAGATGGATGGCGGAGGACGCCGCGAAGTCGGCGGACCGGCGCGGCGGTCGGTCGGCCGTCAGCGCCAAGAGTGATGACGCCCCGCGCCACGCCAGAGAGCGTGTCGGACTCGGGTCACTCGAGGTCACTACCCGCCCGACCGAGTGTCCCTCGGATCCGGCCGCTAGACGGTGGGCTGCCAATCGCTGGCCGAAGAACTTTACCGGTGGCGACGCTTAGGTGCGCATGGATGAACACAGAACAGACACCACTTCCCGAGACATTCCATGGGGACGTTCGATGGGGGCTGACTTGTGGTGGATCTTGTGATGTCACAAGGTTATGCAGTGCTAAGGCTCAATAAGAGTCACAGGGACAATAAAGTTTAGCTGTCCCGGGCTCTGACTTGTTTAACATGAATCGATGCCCCATAAATGGAACGTTATGGGTACCCTAAATAGAAAAGCATCATTCAGGTTGACGCTATCCAACCCTTGTACAAATTTAAACATCCCAACCATATCACCACTGAATCTCCAATTCTGGAGTGGATACACATCTAATGCCCTAAGCATCTTTCCATATTTTAAATTTCCTAGTCCACTGAGCAGTCTTGTAGCTTTGCGCTGCACCCACTCCATCATACCTAGATATCTTTCTTCCCGAATAAGCGCTGCAGTTTTTACGTCGTACGCCTTGTCAAATGTAATCCAGGGGCCGTGCAGTGATGAGTGACGCGTGTATTGCATGGGTGTCAGTGCGGGAGTGTTGTCCTGGCTGCCGGAGGTTGAGGGGCGGTAGCTCTTAGCTCTGTCACGCACAGAGTGTCACGCGGTAGCTTAGAGTGTCACGCGGTAGTCTTAGCTCTGTCACGCGGTAGCTCTGTCACGCACCGTCACCAACAGCGGCACCAACGCCAGATGTCCCAGCGTCGTCAGCGGTCGGCTGACCTGAACATCTGTGAGCTCTCAGCCTCACCGCCTGGCATCCACCAGCGCTGACACGCTATCAGCGCCTGACAGCCATCAGCACCGCCACGCCACCAGCGCCTGGCAGCCACCAGCGCTGACACACCACCAGCGCTGACACACCACCAGCGCTGACACACCACCAGCGCCTGGCAGCCACCAGCGCTGACACACCACCAGCGCTGACACACCACCAGCGCTGACACACCACCAGCGCTGACACACCACCAGCGCTGACACACCACCAGCGCTGACACACCACCAGCGCTGACACACCACCAGCGCCTGGCAGCCACCAGCGCTGACACACCACCAGCGCTGACACACCACCAGCGCTGACACACCACCAGCGCTGACACACCACCAGCGCTGACACACCACCAGCGCTGACACACCACCAGCGCTGACACACCACCAGCGCTGACACACCACCAGCGCTGACACACCACCAGCGCTGACACACCACCAGCGCTGACACACCACCAGCGCCTGGCAGCCACCAGTGCTGACACACCACCAGCGCCTGGCAGCCACCAGCGCTGACACACCATCAGCGCCTGGCAGCCATCAACACTGACACACCACCCGCACTTGTCAACCACCACCAGCACCACCACCACCAGCAGCTGTCAACCATCACCACCAGCACACCACCACCGGCACACCATCACCGCCATATGCCAACCGCACTTGTCAACCACTACCATCCGCAACTCTCAGCAATCACCACCGCCACCTGCCAAACACACTGGTCGACCACCACCTGCCAAACACACTTGTGATCCACCACCTGCCAACCACCACTACCTGTCAACCACCACCACCTGCCAACCACCACTACCTGTCAACCACCACCACCTGCCAACCACCACTACCTGTCAACCACCACCACCTGCCAACCACCACCACCTGCCAACCACCACCACCTGTCAACCATCATCCACCAGCAGTGCCAGCGATCTTGATAATTCAAAAAGTGTTGAGACCGCAGCCTGAATCTACATCATGGATCCGCTCCGTGAACCTCCACCATACGTGCAAACTCCCGGACCGGGTTCATTCTCGCTGCTCGAAGTCAATTTGAACTCAGACCCATGGCGTGCAAGGAAGCCCCCAAGCAAAAATTAACCGTAGTCACTCCATGTCTGAGCAGAGGTCTCCAGCAGCGATGAGCTATATGAGCTCCACCCACCGAACCTGAACAGCGAATCCGCTCATAAAATCTGCACGACAGGCGTGGACAGAAAGCATGCATAGGTACGGGACGGGCTGACACGTCTCGCCGGCCAGGCGGAATACATGGGGTGGCCACCAGGAACTGTTAGAGCCACCGACTTAATCGCAATAACGGGCAAATCGCAAACGGCCCCGCTATATCATGAACGAATCACAGATAGGCGGAGCTGCTGAGTAGGTAGGGGAAACACCTGTCAGCGATGTCAGAGGCCGGCGTGACGCACGAGCAGGGAAAGCGTATACCCTGTCGCCACCTGTCGTCACCTGAACTGACCTGACCTGACCTGACTTGCCTGACCAGGCGTGCACCGCGTGGTGATGGGGTGCTGCAGTGGTCTCCCATGCCCCTTGAGTTGATTTGCGGCCTTCTGCTGCCATCGCTAAGGCTTTACGCATGGCCTGCCTATGCCCATAGCCAGTGCTCGGCGCGCCTGAAGGCTTCCCGCCGGTAGGCGCCAGTTTATGAGACGGATCAGCGACAGCAGGAGCCGGATGCACGCCGGCCGGCGCCGAACCATTCTACACTGAGCAGAGCCAGCTTGTTGTTGCTCGCAAGCCTCTCTGAACGGCACAGGAGTCTTATATCAGTGCCGAGCTGCACCGGCTGCATGCTGGCCTCTGAAGCTGTGTCGGCTGCATGCTAGCCTCTAAAGCTGTACCGGCTGCATGCTGGCCTCTGAAGCTGTGTCGGCTGCATGCTAGCCTCTAAAGCTGTACCGGCTGCATGCCGGCCTCTGAAGCTGTGTCGGCTGCATGCTAGCCTCTAAAGCTGTACCGGCTGCATGCTGGCCTCTGAAGCTGTGCCTGGCTGCAAGTTGCGCCTACTGCGCAATGACCTCCGAAGCTGTGCCGGCCGCGCACTGACCTCTGAAGTTGAGCTCGATGACCTCCAGGTCAGCGATCACCACGGGCGGCTTGGTGGCCGTCTTCTCGTAGTCGTTGTACCACTCGCAGCGCAGCCGCTTCGCCTCGTCCCAAACCTGCACGGCAAATTGCACAGCGTCTCATCCCGCAGGTTTTCGCAGAAATCAATGGCCAGCGGATGAGGTTGCAATGGGAGTCCTCCGGTGCGCGCACGGTAATTAGAGTGAGGCTTACTGGAGCCGATCATGATTTGCGGTGAGATATTGCACGGTCAAAGTTGCGTGACTGGCAGCCATCACGGCCAAGTGACGATGAGAAGCAACTCACAGCCGTCAGGGAAATATATGAAACATACGGCTAGACTGCCGGCACGTGTTGCCAGCTTAGACAGCTGTACGGTTCTTACCTCAATCAACTCGTTGTCGTACTGAATGATGATGGTGTTCTCGTAGAACTTTCCGTTGAGGTCGGGCTTGGTTCCGCATTTGTTATAATATATATCGTATGTGTAGGTGGAAGCTCCGGTGTACGACTTCACGTACACGCAGTTAGGGCTGTTGAACTGACCCTTGGAGAATACAAGACCCTGGGAAACAGTAGGCAGAAGATTTAACCAGCACACGACGTAAGCTAGGTCAGACAAGGCTGATCGGACATGACAAGATTAATTTGCACACTCACGAAGGGCCAGACCAGCCCTGGTTTCAAGACACTCTAGTCACCGTGTAAATGCCCTCCATGTGATGTCACAGGTCACATCACAAACATGCATGTCGCCGGAAATTACGATGTTACCTGTGGACATCATCAATGGCGTAATAGCTGCCATGGGCCCTTCACATTTGCACATCGAAGTGCATGGGTCATCCGGACTTGAAGAAGTGCACTTGATGGGAATGGGTCAAATGTGTCAAACGGAGGCCAAATGAGCTCATGTGTATGCATAATTAGCTAAAAATCGTCATGTGCTTCAGAGTGGCTGAAAACGGGATAATAATAATTCGCAGGCACCCCAGGAAATCGTCAAAGGCTTTGGCACAATGGATTAGTTTGTTCCAGAAATGGCATCTGCGCCCAACCGACGGCGCTTTGCCGACGTCCGTACTCCAGCGAAGCTGTGACTGCCAACCCATCGTCATCCTATTTATAATTCATTAGAACCACAACGCCACCGTGCGCTTGCGCCAGAATCACGAATCAACATAAGCGCGGGTTTGATACTTTGAAACTAATCCGATGGGAATCGAAACCTAATGCAAATTGATTGGAGTCGCTGTTATATTTTTGCTGACATAAAAGTTACTCAATTGCCTTTTCGCTGCTTTTTCCACCTGTCTACACGCTCCACTCAACGTGCATCTTTCAAAGTCAATTTACTACTAGCTCAAGCATCTAGGAGTGTCGATGAGCGCCGTGTCGGCTGAATCGTGCCACCGAAAATCAGTGCTGCCAGTGATCCAGCAGCCTTTGTACAATAGCGGCTACCCAGAAACAGTTTCCCGCGACATATGTGAAATGACTTCTACCCAGCAACGCCCATCCAGTGACGTGTGTGGAATGGAGGCTATCAGTGATGGCTACCCAGTGACATTTGTGAAGTGAAGGTACCCAGTGACGTGTGTGCAATGAAGGCTACCCGTGACGGCTACCCAGTGACAGCTACCTAGTGGCGGAAATTCAGCGACAGGACGTCGAGACAGACAGACCGACCGGCCGAACCCGACCCCTCCGACAACAGCGGGCGCCCCCGGAACTATCTCTTCAGCGCGGCCCGCATCCATACGCCAGAGGTGTAATTAGATGCGCTCTAACCAACCACATTTTTATCAGCGAATTCGGCATCCCCGATCGGCTCAAAATGGGAACCCGCGGCGGTCTACCAGGCGCCCAACTGAGCCTGCCAATCACTGCTGCCCACCGCCGGTGTGGGTCACCTCGGGCCAACGTCGTCTGCGCACTTCAGGTCGGCAGGGATCACGTCTGGGGTGAACGAACGTCCTCGCTACGCTCCAGATACACACCGGCCTCTCGTGGAGTTGGTCCGTGGTTGAAGCTATTTAGACCACCATATATATATATATATATATATATATATATATATATATATATATATGCTAGTTTGCGTGCTCGTCTGCACCAGTTTCGGGTCAGCTGATTTGTGCGTGCACTCATACTCTCAGTGTGTTAGCGTCTGATCGGGTTGCAATCGTTCCACCGGTCCACCGAGCGGCGTCCGCGGCCGTCGGACCACCAACAGGTGATGATCAGGCGGCGTCCAGCCGAGCCGACAGGTGGCCCCTGGCTGGAGACTTGTCCTTGTGGTGGGCACGCGGTCAGTCACCAGGATGGCCCCATTGAACGGCAGGTAGCAGTATGCGATTCGACTGACGTGTAGACGCGCGAGCTGATGTGGATGTTCAGCGAGCCACCTTTCCAACACGTGTCTCACGCATCGCGCCATCACCCCTTGTCAACAGGCGGCGGAGGGTTCATTTCCAGCGGACTCTGGCGCTCAGTAAGTAACATACAAATCACAAGCTTGCAATACCAGTGCTTTTATGATCATCATAAGACTTGTGACCCGCACCCCGACCCGCGCCTCGACCCGTTCGGCGTGTCCGGCTTGGTCAGCCCCGGTCCCGTCAGCCGGCCGGCACCCACCGCCGCCACCTCCAGCGCACAGCAAGACGCTGCACCTGCACAGTGTCCCGTGTGACCGGTGCACATGCAGGGCATGGCTGACCGGGTGCCGTCCACCGGTCGCTCTCTCGGAGCTGTGGGCAGTACACCAGACGGCACCGGCACGTGACTGGCATGTGACATGTGACTGTGTACGGTCTCCGCGACCTCCGGGGTGTGACGCGCGGCTGGCCACGGCGCACCGAGTTAGATGGCCGGACCGAGTCAGAATAACGGCCCGAGTTGGAGGTGGACCGAGTCAGAATAACGGCCCGAGTTAGAGGTGGACCGAGTCAGAATAACGGCCCGAGTTAGAGGTGGACCGAGTCAGAATAACGGCCCGAGTTAGAGGTGGACCGAGTTAGAATAACGGCCCGAGTTGGAGGCAGACCGAGTTACATGGACGGCCCGAGTTGGAGGCAGACCGAGTTAGATGGCCGGACCGAGTTAGAGGGGCGAGCCTGCCGCTGGACGGCTGACGGTGGGCGGACACACGGCCGACCGTCCCAGAGCCGATAAAACTTTGTGGCACCAACTTTGGAGGGACACGTGCAGGTGTCTGTGTGGCGACTGTTGGAGCTGTGCAGAGATACGTGCTGGTGTGTGTGATGACTGTTGGGACCGTGGAGGGACACGTGCTTGTATGTGTGACGACTGTTGGGACTGTGGAGGGACACGTGCCGGTGTCTGTGTGACAACTGTTGGGACTGTGTAGGGACACTTGCTTGTATGTTGGTTGGTTATTTGGGCTTACGGGCGCATCGACTGCGTTGGTCATACAGCGCCCATACGTGCCCATATGTGTGACATCTGTTGGGACTGTGGAGGGACACCCGCCGGTGTCTGCGTGACGACTGTTGGGACTGTGGAGGGCACGTGCTTTGTGTGACACTCGCTTCGCGACAACATGTGGAGGGACAAGTTTTCGCGAAGCCAGTTCTACGCCGGAACTCAGGAGCCACGAAAAAAAAAAAATATATATATATATATATGTATGTATCTGCCACATATAGTGAAGTGCGCAGTGCTCCGACACATCAGTTCGCTGGACAGTTCAAGCCCAGTGTTCTCGTCATCACTGCCACGTTGTACCGGGAGCGGGTGTCATTGCGTGATGACTAAAGGTCGTGTGACCGACGGATCCACACCAGCACCCAACAGGTGGCCGGCGTCTCTCGCCTGGACCCGGCTGCGGAAAGATTAGCGGTGTTGCGCCGACAGCAGCAGTGTCTCCTGAGCGTCTGCACAGCTGTTCCAGTGCCGACCGTGGGGTCTGCTCGTGTCGGAGGTGCCGGTACAGTGGGGTCTGCTCGTGTCGGAGGTGCCGGTACGGTGGGGCCTGCTCGTGTCGGAGGTGTCGGTACGGTGGGGCCTGCTCATGTCAGAGGTGCGGCACGGTGGTATCTGCTCGTGTCGGAGGTGTAGGTAAGTAGGGGCCTACTCGTGTCAGAGGTGCCGGTACGGTGCGTCGGCATGTTGGCCGCAGGGTGCATCCGTGATGTACAAACGTTCCAAAAGGCCGTGTCGGCTGCCAACAATAGGTGCCACAACTGTGGCGAGATTGCAGGCTCCGTACGGCTAGATCCGGACATGAATGAAACCGACTGCGAGAACTGCAGCGCGATATGGTCAAGCTATCAGGACATTTAAGCCTTCTTTAAAATATACTGCCCTGATAGACATTGTTATCTCTTAAGTGGTTTTCGAGGTAGGTGAATGCTGTCATTACCGTGTGACCGGTGCATGCTCATGACAGAACCGACAGAGAAATGAATACGGTCTAGCCGATGTTACATGATGATCCTTCTCGTAAATCGAAGACAAAGCTAAATGAAGGGCACCCTTGCAGGCTCTCAGTATACTTTTGCAATGTCCAACACCTAAATTTACACAGAAATGATGGAAATACTATCATCGGCTGCGAGATAGACAGCAAATGCCGCTTGCTTATGGGTGTGAGCTTATTTTCTAGGCAACAGTAAACCTCCAATGACCACGGCAGTGGAGTGTTTCCATGATGCGAGGCAAGCTATGCAACATGGAATGCTCTATTGTTGTTCTAAAATTCCTCATAGAATGGGAAGAAAATGCTCAGATTGCACTCTGCTGCTTCCTGGAACAAACTTTACGAACATCCAAATTCAAAAATAGCATATTATCCTGATCTGACAAGTGGCCACTCATAAGGCGGTCATGGCTGGCATTTAAGGCAGTGTGAGCTAAGAACATCACATCGGAGGGGGGGAGGCAATCTATCCAGTCTGCTCTGGCCCAAGTCTCGACTTTTTCGTTCTACACATCATTATGGTATGTAGTTACTATGGTGATGGCGTAATGAACTTTTGATCGTGTTATTGATGGATGACCGTTATAAGACCTCAGCTCGATTCGGTACACAACACGCTAGATCGACAGTGAGGATGTGATGCAGACGTCCGGGATGACGTCAGAATTCGATGAAGCTGAAAAGCGATCTCTGATATGCATCATCCTCGGTCGGTCATTGGCGTCCAGTGTTGGTCTGGCTGAGACGGCCTTGCATCGTCACCAAGGAGGAACCTGTCTGGAAGCCATCAGCGGTCCTCAGTTGCTGCCATCGCTACGAGTATCCTCATACTCCGCTGCTGATCCCATCGGCACTGCCATCATCGTCCCGCGCTATTGATGCCATAGTCACAGTCATCCTCGTCCTGCGCTACTGATGTCATAGCTACGGTCATCCCGTCCTGCGTTACTGATGTCATCGCTACGGTCATCCTCGTCCTGCGCTACTGGCACCAGGTGTAACCCCTCATTCTACGTTACTGGAGTCATCGCACGGTCATCGTTCATGCCGTGCCCCCGATATCACCGGCACGGCGATCCCCTTCGGCTTGTCAGACGCCGTCGGCGCCCGGCGCCCGGTGGCCGGCCCGTTAGCGGGGCTGGCACGGCGCGCGGCGGCATCTCTAATGGGCGCCGCGCGCAGTGGAGCGGCGGAAATGGGTCAGCGGCGGCATCGGCGGCAAGTGTGGCGCGGCAGACCGTGCAATTGGCTGACCGGACTCGCGCCGGGGCCGCACCACTGTCACAGGGGTGGTCTGTGTGGGGCTGACCAGACCCGCGCCGGGGCCGCACCACTGTCACAGGTATGGTCTGTGTGGGGCTGACCAGACCCGCGCCGGGGCCGCACCACTGTCACAGGGGTGGTCTGTGTGGGGCTGACCAGACCCGCGCCGGGGCCGCACCACTGTCACAGGTGTGGTCTGTGTGGGGCTGACCAGACCCGCGCCGGGGCCGCACCACTGTCACAGGGGTGGTCTGTGTGGGGCTGACCAGACCCGCGCCGGGGCCGCACCACTGTCACAGGGGTGGTCTGTGTGGGGCTGACCAGACTCGCGCCAGTGCCGCACCACTGTCACAGGGGTGGTCTGTGTGGGGCTGACCAGACCCGCGCCGCCGCACTACTGTCACAGGGGTGGTCTGTGTGGGGCTGACCAGACCCGCGCCGGGGCCGCACTACTGTCACAGGGGTGGTCTGTGTGGGGCTGACCAGACCCGCGCCTGGGCCGCACCACTGTCACAGGGGTGGTCTGTGTGGGGCTGACCAGACCCGCGCCTGGGCCGCACTACTGTCACAGGGGTGGTCTGTGTGGGGCTGACCAGACCCGCGCCGGGGCCGCACCACTGTCACAGGTATGGTCTGTGTGGGGCTGACCGGGGTCGCACCAGTGTCACAGGTGTGGTCTGTGTGGGGCTGATCGGGGCCGAACCTCTGCTACCGGGGTGGTGCACGTGGGACTGACCGGGCTCGCCCGGGATCCCCAACACTGCCACATTCATAGCACCGACCTCTATGATTTTTGTATTATCAACTATCCAAATATATTGTGATCTGCCTTGCAATGCACCAGCATAGAGTATCGTTGCGGAAGGGGATGCTCAGCCAGCAGGGGGCGAGACAGGCCGCAGTACTCCAGAGCGGCATGAGCAGATTCGGGTACCATATCGCGACATGCCGCCCATGATCCGCCATTACTGCGCCTGCTTGTCAGCCTGCGAATGCATACGTCTGGTTGTGTCGAATTTTCGCGGATGTACAGAAAATTCGGAAGAAGGAAAGTCTATTTCAACAAGTTGTTACAGTGCAAGCAAATTTGTTACGCAACTTCGACATTCGGAGGAGCTAGCTGTTGTAAAAATGCCTCAAATTGCAGCGTACGGACATTGAAAATCAATCCATTTCGGCACGAAATGACTACGGCTCACCACTGCCATCGAAATCGGTATCACCGGCCAAACATGGTGTAGATGCCCACACGCACATGCACTATTCCGACTTGTCGAGCCAGCGAAGGTGCCACGATGAGTCACGGCCTTTTTGTCTCAGAGACGCACCGCCAATTTTTTTTGACTACACGCTGCATGCTCGCAATGATGAATGTGTGGTGAACAGCATCGTTTCTAAATCTGCATACGTCGGAACTGAAGTCACTGTTTCCTCAACCGGGCTCCTCTGCCAAGATATGGGGCATGCATGGCATATTGTAAAAATGATTTCCAAATTGTCAAAATGAGCTTCACTTAATTCTGAACATCCTGCACTTCAGCGAGACCTGGATCCAATGGGCCGCTTCTTTGTGCTGCCTGCCAATGGACCGCCGCCGCAGTTGCGGTACACAAATTGCCTGCCGTGGAAGGGAGCGCCTCCCATGCGCCTCCAGCAGGAGAGTTCTTGTAACTCCAGCAGGAGATCTGCGTACACTTTCAACAGGAGAGCCCCGTGTACCTCCAGCAGGAGAGGTCATGTACCTCCAGGAGGAGAGCCTATGTACTTCCAGCAAGAAAACCCCATGCACTTCCAGCAGGCGAGTCCGCGGCGTACCTCCAGGATAATCCCTATGCCTCCAGCAGAAGAGCTTCATTGTCCCTGTTTTGCCCTGACTCGTCGAGTGCCAAGATGTCTACTTTGGACCGGTAATTAAGTACTTAAATGGAGCACAGACCAATAATTAAAGGTCGCACATGACAACCTCTCGCCAGTACACACCTTATAATGTTGAATGATGGGTTTCATTACGCGTGACCGCAGTTTCGGGAATACGGCACGCTGTTCAATGCCGGCTTACGCACGCCGGGACGACACGTGGGGTGTTGCAAGCTGTTGAATTCATGTGGCGCATACTACCCGGCCCAGACGATGCTGGCCTGCCGTATATCTCAGCTGACCCAGACGATGCTGGTTTGCATTTCCCGGCTGGGTTGGATGCGATTGTATGGTTTGGTATGTGTGAAGCCATAGGTGCAACACAACACCACGCAGATGACTGAACTGTCAGTATGGCTCCCCACACACCGTATGGGCGGCTGACGGGCCGGTATGGCTCCCCATACACCCACACACCGTGTGGACGGCTGATAGGCCAGTATGGCTCCCCATACATCGTGTGGACGGCTGACGGGCCAGCATGGCTCCCCATGCACCGTATGGGCGGCTGCCGGGCCAGTATGGCTCCCCATGCACCGTATGGGCGGCTGACGGGCCGGTATGGCTCCGCATACACCCACACACCGTGTGGACGGCTGATAGGCCAGTATGGCTTCCCATACACCGTGTGGACGGCTGACGGGCCAGCATGGCTCCCCATACACCCACACACCGTATGGGCGGCTGACGGGTCGGTATGGCTCCCCATACACCCACACACCGTGTGGACGGCTGACGAGCCAGCATGGCTCCCCATACACCCACACACCGTGCGGACGGCTGCCGGGACAGCATGGCTCCCCACACACCGTATGGACGGCTGACGGGCCAGCATGGCTCCCCACACACCGTGTGGACGGCTGACGGGCCAGCATGGCTCCCCACACACCGTATGGGCGGCTGACGGGTCGGTATGGCTCCCCATACACCCACACACCGTGTGGACGGCTGACGGGCCAGCATGGCTCCCCATACACCCACACACCGTGTGGACGGCTGACGGGCCAGCATGGCTCCCCACACACCGTATGGGCGGCTGACGAGCCAGCAGTTACACCCACACACCGTGTGGACGGCTGACGAGCCAGCATGGCTCCCCATACACCCACACGCCGTGTGGACGGCTGACGGGCATGGCACACCGTATGGGCGGCTGACGGGTCGGTATGGCTCCCCATACACCCACACGCCGTGTGGACGGCTGACGGGCCAGCATGGCTCCCCACACCGTATGGGCGGCTGACGGGTCGGTATGGCTCCCATACACCCACACACCGTGTGGACGGCGACGGGCCAGCATGGCTCCCCACACGCCGTGTGGACGGCTGACGGGCCAGCATGGCTCCCCACACACCGTATGGGCGGCTGACGGGCCAGCATGGCTCCCCACACACCGTGTGGACGGCTGACGGGCCAGCATGGCTCCCCACACACCGTATGGACGGCTGACGGGCCAGCATGGCTCCCCATACACCCACACGCCGTGTGGACGGCTGACGGGCCAGCATGGCTCCCCACACACCGTATGGGCGGCTGACGGGTCGGTATGGCCCCATACACCCACACACCGTGTGGACGGCTGACGGGCCAGCATGGCTCCCCACACGCCGTGTGGACGGCTGACGGGCCAGCATGGCTCCCCACACACCGTGTGGACGGCTGACGAGCCAGCATGGCTCCCCATACACCCACACGCCGTGGGACGGCTGACGGGCCAGCATGGCTCCCCACACACCGAGGGCGGGCCAGCATGGCTCCCCACACACCGTATGGGCGGCTGACGGGCCAGCATGGCTCCCCACACACCGTATGGGCGGCTGACGGGCCAGCATGGCTCCCCACACACCGTATGGACGGCTGACGGGCCAGCATGGCTCCCCACACACCGTATGGGCGGCTGACGGGCCAGCATGGCTCCCCACACACCGTATGGGCGGCTGACGGGCCAGCATGGCTCCCCACACACCGTGTGGACGGCTGACGGGCCAGCATGGCTCCCCACACACCGTGTGGGCGGCTGACGGGCCAGCATGGCTCGACCCTGCAGCGTGTGACCGGCGTGACCGTCGGCGGCGGTCGGAGCCAGCCGTTCCACAGACGGCACCACAGTGGCCGTTATTGGCCAGCCGTTGACGAAGACACGTGGTCGCGCTGCATGGCCATGACCACGCCCCAATTGTCAGGCGACATCGCCGATAGGCGCCGTCGCAGCCGGATGTGGCTGTTGCCTCGACTGGTCTATATATATCTCAACGCTATGGAAAAATATTCCCACCGATTAATGTGTCTCTCATCATAGACAAAGAGAAACCAGGCAGTCACGCAACCATTCGTCATCCATCGGTAGATACGAGCATTATCTTCGGATCGTTATCGACAAGTTAACCCTGTTCGTACCGTTCTTCCAGCCCCATTCATATGGAGGCTGATTCCTCCTCCCCAAACTCCGTAAAATCCTTTTCACTACTAGGTCACTCAATAAAGGTTGTGTTTTATCCGTTGTAACCATCCGATAGAGAACATTTTGAAATAGGCATAGATCTATTTGAATATACATATTGAATATACATACATATCCTTCCTCATGTATGAAAGTGACATGCTTGTTTAGAAAGGGCAAGTGTAATTGTAGAATATCTTCTTTACAATTGATGGCATTGAAAATCATGCTGGTATGCTATATGCTGTTGCTATGCTGCGAAGGACACAAATTAGCATAATCATAAGACCACCAAAACGAAATAAACCTAACAACAGCAGGAAGCGTTCGTGATAGGCAGACATTTAGGAGAAGCAACTGAACTGGGTGAAAAGAGTGACGGATCTAAATCGCACCTCTCTGTCCTGATCCGTGACAATTTATCTGCTTTCTCGCTCCCCCCCCCTCTCTCTCTCTCTCTCTATCTTTCTCTTTCTCTCCCTCGCTCTCTATCTCTCCCTATCTCTATATCTCTTCCTTTCTCTCTTACTCGCTCTCTCTCTCTCTCTCTTGCTCTGATATAAAGAGGAAAGGCGAGAGTGCTTCACATCAGAGTCCACTAGCTCCACCACCCCGCGAGTTAAAAGTCAGTACTTAGTCAAGAGACAAGAGTATGCACAAAATCGTTTACACAAAAGCCTGCATCTAATCGACCAAAGGGGAATGCAGGAGCGTGTATATACCAAGCCAAAATAAACTGGGAATATAATAACTTGTCCTAAACGTTTGGAGAAAGTGCTCAAGTACTCTAGTACTCAGGGTAAATCCGATTTGGCGTGACGCCCTCACCTGAAACGGCGCGATGAAGCTGAGCTGCACGGTCATGTGGTCTTTGCCGCACATCACCTCCAGGTTGGAGATCTCCGGCATGTTGCTGGGACGGGTCATCGGCGCATCATATTGCGCAGCACTTATCTGCAACACAGACAAACAGTGTCAGAGGGAGTCGGAAGACGGTGCCGGAGCCAGACAACGAATGGCATCAGATAGAGTCAACGAATGGCACCAGAGCGAGTCAACGAATGGCACCAGAGCGAGTCAACAGACACTGTCAGCGTGAATCAGCAGACTGCCCAAGAGCGAGTCAGCAGATAGGGGTAGGGTGAATAACTTGGAAAGCAATCGGAGAGTGTCAGAATGGCCACCCCGGTGCACTGTGAAGCCAGTAATTGTAACGATTGGACCGGAGCGCAACCAAAACACCCGAATGGGTAAGTGTCCACTGGGGACAGACTGAACATTTCAGTGCAGCTGCATTTCGAGCTGTTCGAAGCACTTCGAATTGTGTCGAACACAGCGTGCCTCCCTGCACAAGCGTCACTTCACTGCTCCAATATAGCGCTTCTTCAAATTGTGTGAAGATGAAACGAAAGCTTCGTCGTAGCGTGGCAAGTTATTGGTTGGATTGAGCCGTTCGTCTAGCCGTACATTCAGGGTGAGGTGAGGTGTGGTCACGAGGTGGAACTATGGTCACAAGGTCAGCCGGCAGTCACAGTGTGAATGACGGCCGCGGTGTAACAAACACGCCGTCGTTAACGTCGGGCGTAGTTCGTCGTGTCGCCGCGTCCTTAGCAACCAGGCGCTGTCGAGTCGTCGCGCCCTTAACGACCAGCGCCGTCGTGTCGCCGCGTCCTTAGCAACCGGCGCCATCATGTCGCCACGTCCAAACCAACAGGCGCCATCACGTCGCCTCGTCCATAGCAACAGGCGCCATCACGTCGCCGCGACCTTAGCGACCGGCGCCGTCGAGTCACCGCGTCCATAGCAACAGGCGCTTCATATCGCCGCGTCCTTAGCGACCGGCGCCGTCACGGTGACAGCCGTGCACTGCCGGTGGGCTGTGATGGACACTCGCGCACTTGGATGGCCGACTCACAGTGGCTTGTCAACAGCCGAGATGAAGTTGCTACCCAATAGGGTCGCTGGGCGTCGCGTCGCTCTTCACTCAGCCGACTGGAACAGAATACCGTGCAGCTCGCAGCTCGGTGGTCGTGAGCCCGTTGCCTGAACTAGCGCTTTCGTATGGAAATGCGATGCGCATGTAAGCTCGCGGGAGCGGACGGAGTGTGCTTTAGAGGCGTGCCGGTCCATATGGGTCACTTGCGTCCCCTTTAAGGTGAGTGGATTTTGTAGGTAAGTTTTAAGACGACTCCTTTAACACATTTACGTGAAAGAACTCTTACGCTATAATGTTCGTGACGTTAGGTATCGTAGGGGTGAGGTGGGTGGGGAACATTTCCAAAGTCTTAGAGTTTTGGTTTACCTTACTCCACCGCAAGACAATTTGTACCTTGGTGTGTGTATTGGGGGGGGGGGGGAGGAGGCGGTGACAAGAAAGTGTATTTTTCCAGGATGCCGACATTGGCCTACTCTTGTCGAAGAACACTGAGGGAGCTTTACCGTGGGAGCAAGGAGGTAAATGCCCACATCGCCTCCCGTGCCGGCTGTCGCGCTTTAGTTGCTAGTGGTGGTTAGCATAATCATACATCCGTGCAGGGTTGTATGCAGGGTTAGCATGGTGCTTTTGCAGTTCTACTCATAAACGTCCGTTGCCTCTGGGTCCGTTGCCTCCGTTTTGCGTTGTGAATTTTCAAGCAACTCGGCTCATCTACCCGTGATGGCACCTCTTGGCAATCTTTTTACGCTTTGCTAATTTGTAAACAAGTCGGCTCCTCTACACCTGACGGGGCCGCTAGGTGGCCATTTATTTCGAATGGGAAAGCAAATCGGCTCACGCACTTCCGATGACATTCGTGGATGGCTATTTACGTTACTGCCATGAGTGTTCCATGAACATGCAGTGCGTGTTTTAGTGCGTGTTGGTGGTATATTGCCTACACTGTTCCCGCTCATTTGGTGTCGTTCGGATAGCCAAAGAGCAATTGGATGAATTCTGAGTGTCCGTCACCCAGACGCGACGGAAGGGAGAGGGTGATACCCTCTGTTTTGTGAAGGGAGAGGGTGATACCCTCTGTTTTGTGAAGGGAGAGGGTGATACCCTCTGTTTTGTGAAGGGAGAGGGTGATACCCTCTGTTTTGTGAAGGGAGAGGGTGATACCCTCTGTTTTGTGAAGGGAGAGGGTGATACCCTCTGTTTGAAGGGAGAGGGTGTACCTCTGTTTTGTGAAGGGAGAGGGTGATACCCTCTGTTTTGTGAAGGGAGAGGGTGATACCCTCTGTTTTGTGAAGGGAGAGGGTGATACCCTCTGTTTTGTGAAGGGAGAGGGTGATACCCTCTGTTTTGCAGACAACCTTAAAAGTACCAGATAATTGTTTTTGAGCATGACAGCTTCTACAGCAGCTTGAAATTTTTCAAGAAAATGGGTGGAAAATACCACCTAATGAAAGTTCAATCAACCTCCCTGTCTATGGCTTTCATGACATCCTTGCTTACTAGCTGCTGATTATGAAGCCAACATAAACTCAACTGAAGACATCCTGATGCCCTTCAACAATTCAAATATGCCATAGTTTGGGTGCACCAATGACCTCTGATCAGGAAATCTCCTGAAACAGTATCACAGAGCCTCTTCTGTTTCAGATAGTCTACCCAGTATCCTGAAACCCGGTATCATCCAGCACTCCTTAAGTCCTTATTCAGCAAGCAATGAAGCCCTGCATTGAATACAATATGCAGGCTTATCGAAGTTGCTCAGTGATAAATTATTCCACTTTCTGAATATACCACTTTCTGAACACTCAATCGACATCCTTCCCCAAGAAGTATCAGCATCTTGCTCATTGATATGAAGTATTTATGTCTCCTTTGTAACAGTATCTCGTTTATAAATAGCATGTGCATGGCCTCAATATGGAATGGTGTTACATGAACATTTTGCAATGCAATTTCGGGTAAAGGGATGACCTATGTGATATGGGATACAATACCAGTTCATCATAGTGATTATTCCCCTTATCCTAAATACATCTTTTCTTAAATTATGAATCTTGAAACAAATGATAAAGGTCCAGTCATAATCACCTACACCATCAACTCAAGTTTTAGTCTGAAAGATATCAAAAACATTTTAAATTACACTAATTACATGTCAAATTTCGACATCCTGCTATGCTCATTTCAACATCTCACACCAAACGAAAAACCAATATTTTAATCCTGTTCTACAGTCTACCATGATGTGGTGTTGCAGGTGTCGCAATGAGGTGTTGCATGGTGGTCATCCTCTAGTTGGTGCTGTGTAGGCTTCGAGCAACCAGTTCTAAGTCTAGTGAGGACAACCTCCTTTTGGTGGTGAGATTGGCTTGATGAGCTCCATGTTTCTAACATTGGCTTAATGTTGCAGGTGTAGTTGGAGCGGTGAGGTGTGGACTTGTTGCGTGTCCCAGCAGGAAAAGCCCGTGCTTGAGAAAACATGTGCGGGAAAAACTTCTCACCAATAATTGTCGCCGCCAGGTCTCCGTGTGTGCATGCGCATCCTTTTTCTTCAGTCGCAATAATACGGTTGTGCTCCATAGTTATGGGGGATATGAAGTGAACAACTTGTAAGGTGAACGATAGGTGCATATTTATCCTGCAGGATCCATTTAAAGAGCATCACTTGATCACTTGACCGGCCGACAGCGTGCATTCGATAGCATATATATATATACATATATAGCGACTCAACCTCTTATATATAAGAGGCGAGATGACGTCGGATTGTTTCGAAGGATATTGTTGAAAACCAGTCGAACCGCATCCGATGAACGCCTGGTGTGTCATCTGGTAATCAGGTTCCATATTACGGATGATCGGAATTTCGGCACAGGCTGCTCCACCACCGACATAAGTGAGTCCGACGTTCGATGCCACGGTGCTACTGCTCCGAGTCCGAGAGCTACGGTCAGGAGTGGATCTCCGCTGTAGGAAACACCCACTGTCAGCCCGCCCACCGTCAGCCACGCCCACTGTCGGCCACGCCCACTCTCATCCACACCCACTGTCAGCCACGCCCACTCTCGGCCACGCCCACTGTCAGCCACATCCACTTTCTTACAAGCCCACTCTAAAACACGACCACTATCAGCCGCGCCCACTCTTAGCACGCCAACCCTCGACAACGTTCACTCCAAGTTGTGTCCAATGGCAGCCACGCCCACTCCGGGACACGCCTCCTTTCAGCCACACACACTCTCACGTCCCAGCGTCATCATCACCTCCACCATCGCCACCCTCCCCCAGAGACAGACGGTTGTTCACCGCCGCCGCCATCGGACGACCGGCGCGGCCAAAATGGGTCACTCGGCGTCACCGTCTGGAAACGGTCCGCGCCCGTGGTGCCGGAACGGGCTGCCGGGCTACTGGTGGGCCCGACCGTGCCGCACCCAGCGCCTACAAGTCATTCTTAGCACGCGCTCGGCTATCGGAATTATTCGGGCTTGGTACGAATTTAATTTGCATACATCAGGTGCTGTCGTGCGCTGTTCGAAAGGCACGCGTAAGTGTGTGTGTGCGTCTGTGTGTGTGTGTGTGTGTGCTTGTGTGTGTGTGTGTGTGTGTGTGTGTGTGTGTGTGTGTGTGTGTGTGTGTGTGTGTGTGTGTGTGTGTGTGTCTGTGTGTGTTTGTGTCTGTTTGTGTGTGTGTGTGTGCTTGTGTGTGTGTGTGTGTGTGTGTGTGTGTGTGTGTGTGTGTGTGTGTGTGTGTAAGTGTAAGTGTGTGTATGTGTGCATCACATCTCCACATCATCATCATCACAACATCTGTCCACCACATCGTCTACCCTCAACTACACATCACATCGCCCAGCTTCACCTGTCCATCACACCATCCGACATCTGTTCATCACACCACCTAGCATTACCCCTTCATTACACCACTAGCATGTGTCCACCACACCACCCGACATCACCTGTCCGCCACACCCCCTGACATCACCTGCCTGCCACACCACCCGACTTCACCTGTCCATCACACCCCCTGATATTACCTGTCTGCCACATCACCCGACTTCACCTGTCCATCACACCCCCTGATATCACCTGTCCGCCACACCCCCTGACATTATCTGTCCACCACATCACCTGACATCATCTCTACACAGCACCCCCTGACATCACCTGTCCTCCACACCCCCAACATCACCTGTCCGCCACACCACCTGACGTCACCTGTCCGCCACACCTCCTGACATCACCTGTCTGCCGCACCATCTAACATCACCAGTCCATCACAGCACCTGACATCACCTGTCTCCCACATCCCCTGTGCACCACATCACCTGACATCACCTCTGCACAGCACCACCCGACATCACCTGCCCACCACATCGCTTGACATGGTGTGTCGGTGACATCAGCCTCGGTGGCAGACGGTGGAATGTTGGGCAGGCGTTTGTTGGCGGCGCATAACGGGCCGCCGCCGCAGGGTGTCCGAGAGCGGCCGGAGCGGCGGCGGCGGCGGCGGCGGCCGGCGAGGTGCAGGCAGGCCCGGGTCGTGTGGGGGAAACGTGGGACGATCACCAACTGATGTGATGCGGGGGAGACGTGCGATGATCACCATCTGATGTGTGGGGGAGACATAGGGCGATCACCAAGTGGTGGCGTGTGAGGAAGATGTTGGGATTATCACACGCCGATGTCTTATGGGGGAGGGAGACGTTGGGATGATCACAAGCCGATGTCGTGTGGAGGAGACGTGGGACGATCACCATCTGATGTCGTTTTGGGGAAACATGGGACGATCACCAACTGATGTGTGGGGGAGACATTTGG
This sequence comes from Imbricaverruca yamaguchii, assembly GCA_034440575.1. Lineage (NCBI taxonomy): Eukaryota > Metazoa > Arthropoda > Thecostraca > Neoverrucidae > Imbricaverruca > Imbricaverruca yamaguchii. The sequence continues at coordinate 316,580 of JAOTOL010001643.1, forward strand.
CGATCACCAAGTGGTAGCGTGTGAAGCAGATATGGGCTGGCCACCAGCGTATGTCGTGCGAAGGAGGCGTGGAAGGATTGCCATGTGTGCGTGATAGCCTGTAATATGGCCGTGAAATGGGCGGCCCACCCTGTCTGACGGTCAGTGCGGGGGTGGTCATAAGGTAGTAGTGGCTATCTTCCCCAGGCCGACCTAAGCCACCATCCAAGGGACGACATGAAGGGAGTGCGTGGACGCCCTGTCACAGAGGAAGATGATTTCTGAGAGAAAACAGGCCTGGATGTGAATACGAGTGGAAGGACACCATACGCGTGAGCATATGCGAAAGGATGTGACATAATGCGAACAGAGTCAGCTAGAGTTCGGGCTGTGGCAGCCCAGTGGAACGAGCAACAGATAGCAACGTTATTTACCGCAAATGTTAACATCAAAACAAAATGCGCCACCAATGCACTATGCTCGTCATCACAACTGCCGGCGCTGGCGATTGATGATGGCGGGAGACAATGGATAACGGTGGCTGGCACACTCATTTGGATGCAGGCCCAGGTGAGTGAGCGAGACCCGACGCTGTGCGTCATCGGATACACGACGGATCTGTACGAGTACGAGTACGCGCCATTTTTGGCAGGAATGCCACCAGGCGGCGGCGGCGGCGGCGGCGGCGGCGGCGGCGGCGGCGGCGGCGGCGGCGGCGGCGGCGGCGGCGGCGGCGGCGGCGGCGGCGGCGGCGGCGGCGGCGGCGGCGGCGGCGGCGGCGACGGCGGCGGTGCGGTGGAGGCGATGTCGACCGACTAAAGAAATCGGATGCAAGCTTCGACTCGTCGTTAATAGTCCTCCGACGGCTTGCCACCCGACGTGAATAGTCTTCCGATGGTTCTCCGCCTGACATGAATAGTCCTCCGACAGCTGGCCACACGACGTGAATAGTCCTCCGACGGCTTCCAACCAACACGCAAATGCACTACCGGCAGCATAGGTCACCTGGCGAGCCGTGGCATGTGCCGGTTGTCGCCAGTACTGGCTAACGGATGGAACATCGCAACAAAGAAAGTCATTGGCCGGTGGCTCACTGCCCTGTAGCGCGTTGAGTTGCAGCAGCAGCAGCCGCTGTGATCCTACACGCGCCGCCCTGTAGCACGGCGAGATGCAGTAATAGCCTAGCTGCGCTGCTACGCCGTTCCTCTGACCGTGAGCTCGAACGGCCACGCGACGCAGACGATTGGACATCGTCTGGTGACGTCATCTGGTGAGACTGACGGTCGGCAGTTAACGGGCCACTGCTGGTGCGTGTCTCCTCCTAGCCGTGAAGTGACCCACTGACCGGTGACTCCGTATCCGGCCGCGGCTGTCCTCCGCGCCGCCCCGGAGGTCACCCGCAGGTGTCCCCTACGGGGCTCGGATCTGCGCGCCACACATCGGTCGTGTAACCCCAGGTCCCGGTAGTGGCTCAAACGGCCAGCTCCGCCTGTCTCCGGGTCGTGACCTCGCGGTGTAATATACGTGGCCGACGCACGACGCGTGGGCAGGGTGCGGCGGCGCGACTTGGGCCCGGGGAAAGTGGGCCACTCGCCGTAAATTGTACTCCACGGCAACTTCTTGCATCAAAAGATAGTAAACTGTCGGCAGTGGTGTCGGTCGCAGCTCAACGGTGGACGGCCGCCCGTGGCGGCGATCCTCGACGGCGATTGTTCTCAGTTCACGTAAATCCTTGCCGCGGGTGGTCTTCCACCTCTTTGCTCGGGCCGATGCTGTTGGCGTCACCACCGGGTGGTGCCGCTATGCTGGCGTCTCTGCCACGCGGCTGTAGCCAGCACTGGTCCGTCGACGCTGACCCCCCCCCCCCCAGTGACCCCCGCTGACCCCCACTGACCGCTGACGATTGGGGTCGCCATCCACTTGGTCTGCTCCAAGCTATTACTTCTTGAATGGTGTTTGTTTGCAATGGCTTGTCGAGTAATCCACATGCCTCGAAAAAATTGACGCCTACACGGATAGCCACATTTACATTGGAACGTCACGCTGGTGTCACGACAGCGGAACGTCACGCTGGTGTCACGACAGTGGAACGTCACGCTGGTGTCACGACAGTGGAACGTCACGCTGGTGTCACGACAGTGAAACGTCACGCTAGTGCTGGTCGAAGGCTATGAACAAATTCATCGGCTGAATTTAAATCCTATGCACAATTTTGGACCTCACTCAGGATTACGATCTGAAAAACATTGATCGTGTATTGTTTCCTGAGAACGGTGCTGCACCGAAATGTTGGCATTTATCATGTAGAATTTCATTATGAAATGTAATGCACATAAGCGGTCATCCTGCACTTATTATAACTGTCCTATTCCGAACGGAAGCAAACGAACCGCAAAGACCGAAGATACTCGGTTGTTGTTCAGAGTGAGATCATGGCATTCTTCCAAGTAGGAAGATATGCATGCGTGGCGAAAATGCATCACGCATCGCACACGGCCTTCACATCATTCTTCATTTATATCGGCCAACCAGAATGCACGAAGGGGAAGCAATGGGTACACCGGTTCCTTTTGTAATTCTAACCACTAGATCCATATGCATAGGGTCATGAATGCATTCCCGTTCTCAAAACTGGAAACGATGAATGCACACTTTCTGCAGGGAAATATGCTCATTGTGACTTGTTATTGCCCTAAAGACCTTCAAATAATCCGCAAATTTCAAAAATGTACGGCTTAGGACACTTTCAATGTCAGTTGCAAATATAATGAACAGTAGTGGCCTCAGTACTGACCCCTGGGGGACTTCACTGAGAACATTTTACCATGATGACTCTGTACCATTTAGCATCACTCTCTGCTGTCTATCTGAATGCCACAACCCTATCCATTTTAGGATGTTACCTGCAATCCCATGGACCTGAATCTGCATCATTAACCGTTTATGGGATACCTTGTCAAAGTCCTTACTAAAGCCAAGGTAGGCTACATTACCCGGATTTCCTTGATCAAAGTGCCCTGTACCGAAGTACAAAACGTCCAAGAGATTTGTGAGACACGATCGCCCTTTTCTAAACCCATGTTGAGTATTTTGAGTTAATCTGTTTCCTTCCAGATAACTAACAATTCCATCCTTGATAATTGATTCGAGTATCTTGCAGACTAGAGATGTGAGGGTTACTGGGCTATGGTGTTGACATTTCCCTTTTTCTCCTTTCTTGAAAATATTAACTACATTTGCCATTTTCCAATTTGTTTTAAGTTCACTTTGTGAAACTTATCTACAAAATAGTATACTGAGTGGAAGTGTCAGCTCCTTTTCAGCTTCCCGCAATACCATAGCATATATTTCATCAGGTCCTGCTGCCTTGTTTGGGTTTATTTTCACGATATGATTGAAAACAACATCACTATCAATGAAATCAATGTCGTTCATCCGATCACATGCCACTGAACTGTGGTGTGCGGTTGCCAGATTAGTCATGTCTTCCAATGTAAATGCTGATTTAAACTGCTTGCTCAGCTCCTCAATCATCTCACCATCCTCAAGCAATATAGTCCCACTTACTTCCAGTGGACCAATTGTCTTAGAAACTTTGCTCAGTTTGTAGAATCTAAAAAACTTTTTGTTTTCCCCATTACAGTTCCTAGCCAATTCCAATTCTTTTGATCGCTTTGCTGCTCCGTTTTTTTTTTTGCTTCACAGAGTCTCTAGCTCTTTGATACGACCTTAAATTTACGCTATTTTATGCTTCCTTAAATGCTCTAAATGCAGCTTTCTTAGCCTGAATTGCTTTTATCGAGTCTGGTATAAGCCATGCTGGCTTTCCTACCCTTCTTTTGTGCCTTTGCTTTTGGGGGACATGTCCAATCTGAAGTTCCTTCAAGCAAAAGTTGAACTTTTCCCACATTTCACAGGCATTTAAATTGGAGAAATCTTCTTCCAATTTGATGGCACCTAAAGCTGCTCTCATGCAGTCAAAGTCTGCTCTGTTGAAATTAGGAACCTTTACCAAACTATGCTTAATAGTTCTTACATGTGCCTTGAATCTAACTATGTTATTGTCTCTTCTTCCCAGAGTTTCTCCTACAGTGAAGTCCTGAACTAAATCACTTAACCCGCGCCGTCTTTCCGGTCAAATGGTCAAATCCTCACACCCCGTCTCGGGGGGAGGGGCGGTTGAAAACCCCCTCTAAAATTCAAACTAAGCATCGCACGAAAACGAAACAGGTGTCATCGGAAAGCGCTCGACGAGTAGCGTCCGAGTCCACCCTCCCAAACAATTTTCCCCGAAAAGTGACGTCACCAAGGGGCTAGATTTTCACGACTTTTCACGACTTGCATTATATTTTTGACTCTGGGGAGTTCATTTTGGGGGATATATGAAGAAGAAAAAATATATTCTGAATGAGAAAAGGACAGCGAAATCCACCAAGGCTATATTTTTTGGACCCCAAGATAGTTTTTTTGTTGAAATTTCAAAATTTTGAGTTTTCAAGTTTTCTTTAATTTTCCTCTTCCAATGGGTAGAGCGATCGAGAACCGTTGTTGAACGTCAACCTGCCTTAATAAGAAATGTTCACTTTAGCCAGAATCGTGTATTTGAACTGCAATTTGGCAAATACGCAAAGTTTATATGTATTCAAAAACGAAAAAAAAATTGAAAAACTCCACTCGTACGTTTTGTTGCATCCGTAAAGATAAGCAAACGCTGAAAGTTTCATTAAAATATCTGTATTCGTAAAAGCGTGACGACCGGTTTAACTTTTTCGGAGGTGACCTCACTTGACCTTGACTAACTAGTTGACCCTAGATGACCTGACCAAAGTTTTTGAATCAGCATGTCAAATTGATGTGGGAAAAGGTATGCCAAATTTGGGTGCGCCGCCGTGCGCCGTTCGTCCGCTATCCGCAAAAAACCTGAGGTGGGCGGTTGAAGACCCCCCCCCGAGACGGGACGAGTTAAATCCGAGAAAACAAGGTCCACGAATGAGCCCTGCCCGGGAGGTTCCGTTAGAAACTGGGGTTTCCTGGTGTTTCCTGCTGTCCTTTTCAAGGCATTTCCTAAATATTTTGCATGATGGGGAGCCAACACCAAGATTTTCGTATCCTTCTACACCCTTTTCAGACCAAATTAAAATAGTTGAAGACTAGTTTAAAACAATTGAAGTCCAAATTAAAACAATTGACGACCAATTTAAAACACCTGACGACCAAGTTAAAATAACTGAAGTCCGATTTAAAATAGATGAAATAGTTGAAATCCATATTAAAACGTACGTGGTAACAGGAATTGCGAAGTTTTGGAGAGTTCATACAGCAGCACGATTTATTCATGTGTTTGCCAATCGTTTGCCTTCAATTACACGTAAAACGTGGGTTTGTTCTTGTATTCATTAGCTTCTCCGTAAAAGTGGTTAATACTGTTTTAATAAAGGGTTCAGTTCGCTTTTCATTTAATACTAATATAATGTATGCTGAGGCAATACATGTGTTTGGAACTGTAGGACTGATGGTGGGTGATTCTGGTAAGTGAACGGGTTCTCAACACAATAAGAGCATGCACAGCCGAATACCAATTTAACGGCATTGACTATATTTGGAAGTGACGATCAACATGGTACAATTGCACACTGTTAGGTACATACCTCCTCCAACCACACATGAAAATCAAAGTGAAACAGTCAAGTGACAAAGCTTGTAGTCTTCACAAAGACAAATATTCAGCGGAGTGCCTACCGAACGATACACGTTGAATACATGTCGCACTACACCACAAGATACCGACAGTTCGCACGCCCATCGCAAGATACAGCAGTGCCATGCACCCAGCAAAATGCCTCTGCACGTGGTCACATGCGTGCATGCACATGATGGGCGTGATACGCGGCATGGCGGTATCGATGTGTCGCTCAAGGTAGCGGAGTCTGTGTTCCGTCTGGGTCAGTCCGGCCTCCGTCGCCATCATCTCGTGGAAGCTGGCCGCCATGGTCCTCTTCATAGCTGCCTTCATGGCCGATCAGCACTCCTCGATGGGGTTGAGAGGCGCGCTATACGGAACAGTGCGAATGATCTGCACGCCCTCGAACCCCGGCTCTGTTGTGACGGTTTGCAGGTCAGTGTGGATTGGAGAGTTATCGCAGACCACGGCGATGCGATCCATGGGATCGTGGCAGCGGCGGAGAGCTCGCCGAAGCCACTCGCAGCAGTCGTCCCTCCGGAACGATCCCCGCCGCCGCTCCCAGTACACCAGAACGGTCTGGCTGATGGCACCGACGACATGCACGTTGGCTCCTTTGCTGGTTGCGGTCTTGACGCTGCAGCGTGTCCCGCAACGGGACCGCCCTTCTGTGCGCCGGAGGAAGAGGTTGCTGTTCGTTTCGTCCATATAGAGAACCGTCTTCCCAACACCGTTTGCTTCCATTACCTTTCTCACAAAACCCGCTCTTTTTTCTTTATTTTCCGCACTGTTCATCGTTGCCGGCTGTGGCAGAACGTTCTTAACGGCATAAAGTTTGTCATGTAAGTGTCTGTGGATGGTATTGGTGGACAGGTAGACACCAGTCTCCTCGTGCAACTTGTTGGCCATCTCTTTCAGGGTGAGCTGGGGACTGGTCTCCACATAGCCCACCAGCCTCTCGACTATTTCGTTGTTCACCTTGCGAACCGTTGTACCGCCCCGCTTCTGAGGCAGCCCGTCACCGTCTCCGCCAACATCCCCTCGGCGAATGTAACCGTAAGCGGTCGAAACGGCGACACCATTGGCGGTAGCGGCCAGCCTCCAGCCACCGCCAGCCCGGAAGCAGTCTAAAATGCGCTTCCTAGCATCGGCTGGCACACGTTTGTATGATCCACGCCGTGTTCCGGTCTTCACACCGCGTTTTTTGCGGGTTTGCTGGCATAAACCCGGTCTCCTCGTCTGCCATGACTGCGAGGTCACCATGCTCGGTGTAAAATAAATCTACTGACATCGTTCACCTATTTATCCTTCGATCAATTTACGTGCAACTGCCTGCAGTGAAAATAATTATGAACTCAAACTCAATACTTAAGAATACGTAAAGGTCAAATATAAATTTGACTCGCGTGAGATTTACCACGCGCCATGTTTTTCGTAATCCCCCTTCTTAATGGCATCGATTTGCGTAGTGCAAGAAAATTACTTCACTATCAAATTCAAAATCACTTTGCCGTATTGGTGTATAGGAATCACCGCAGATACCATAGGTATGTCATAAACCGTTTTAAATTGGGTTTCACCAATATTAATATGCACTTCATCTATTTTAAATTGTACTTCAACTAATTTAATTTGGTCGTCAGCTATTTTGGATTGGTCGTCAATTGTTTTAATATGGACTTCACTTGTTTTAAATTGGTCTTCAACTATTTTAATTTGATCCGAAAAAGTTGTAGATTGAAGTCACCAAGAATATGGCAATTCCTCTGAAAGTTTCCACTGATTTCCTCGCAAATCACCTTATCAGGCTCCAGTTGTTGAAAATGTGGCATGACTCCTGATCGGTGCAAAGATCGTATCCTCAGTTTACTGCTCTTGCCTTTTCCAACAGTGAAATGCAGCCAAATGGACTTCATAGACACATTTTTTACCCCACCTGCTACCTTTTGAGAACTGAATAAGCTATTCACATCAAACATTACACCACTTCCTTTCACTGCTGGACCCCTATTGCACGAAAACATATTGTATCCCTGTATCTCATAGTCATGCAAGTTATCCCCAAAATGCCCCTCACTGACCCATGCCTCAGTAATGCACACTAAATCTGGTTCCTCCTCAGTAACAAGTCGTTAGTTTTGCCAAGAACACTTCCATTTTCCCAATATACGGGAAGCGCATCAGCGCCCATTTTTGTGGTCGGGTGCTTATAATTTTGTATTACTTTAAAGACCCCTAACTAGAACAATTTTCGGAAGATATTCGTTTTTCTTACTTTAAGCAACGCACCGTTGATTTTTAAGCAGGTACACAAACAATGGCGTATATCTCCCGGTAAAATCTGGAGTTATGTACGAAAAACCGGAGGGGTGGGCGGATTTCGCCCCCCCCTCCAGGGCGCGTGTTAGTACATGCTCCATAACCACCTTTTGCTTTTTCATGTTGATGAGCTATTTCATCACTGGATGAGCTACCACTCTGCATCCTTGAACTCCTGCTATCCCTATTTGCTGGGGTTATATTGCTTTGGTTGTCACTGTTGGCATATACCTGAGATGGCAATGCCACTTCATCCCTCCCCATCCTATTGCCTAGTATCTCCGAAGGACATGCTCGTATACTTTGTCTAGCACATGCACCACCTTTTCGGAGAAGTGCAGGCCATCCCTCAGATAGAGGTCTCATGAGCCATAAAACCTGCACCACTCGTCAACGAAAACATGACTCCACATTACTCAAGATAACTCACCTCAACGGCTCAGCCCAGTCGTCACGCTGGGTACACCGCAATATATATTTTGTATTCTTTTATCGCGCATAGCGTGCTATTCTTCACTCATAAATGTGTTCTCTTAAGTTGAATTTTACCTTCTTTTTATCAATATTGTTCAAACAGTGCTCTTTATGCTGCCTCGAGGAAAGACAAGCTCGGAGACATTTCCGCTCTCGGATATTACACAACTGCTCATCACAGTGCTATACAGCGTTTCAAGGTCTTGCTTTCCCACGTGGAGTTAGGTCTGCTCTTTTCAGTTGGACGTTTACCAGCTATCATCATAACATTTGGCCTGATCTACAGGCAATCTTCGTTTAAATAAAGAGGTTTGCGGTCTCATTCCCGCGCTAGGAAGCTTGCCATTCATTTCGCATCGCTTGCCATCCGGAAAGAATGGCAGGCAAAGTGCTGTATTAATGCCACGGTGTCTCGAATCAAGTCCCACGCGGGGATGGTGACAATTTTGTCTGCTGTTTTGCAATGCAGACTGGCAAATACCACATCTGAGACCACCTCACCTCTGCGTACATGCGTAAAGGCGCATGACTGCATGCACACCAAAAGCAAGGCGTCATGGCTGACAGACGCAGATATTCGGCTGCACCGCAGTTATATCATCTGCTATCGCTTGTCCAGCTGTGAGCAATGCCGCCATGTGTTGGTATTATTCGTTGCACCATCGAAAAGATGAGATGTCAAATAATAAATTTGGACTATTTAATAATCAAGCAGTTTGAAAACCTGCACGAGCGTAGCATTTATACGCCTCATTATCTGTCACGGGACTTCAAACATAGTATCAAAAATAACCCGCCCCTTCCCACACTCTGCTCAGTGCACATTGGCAGAAACGACGAACGCGCAAACAGTCGTCCGGAGGTCTGCTGTTGTTATGGTTACGCCTCGCTCGCAGTGGTCCCATCAGGACGGGAGGCCGAGGATGAGCGATGAACAGCAGAAACACAGTGACGAGGACTTTGTTTGGAATGTTTCGCTAATGCACATCACGGGCGGCAATTTTATTGCCGTCGTTTGTCCGCCTGAAACAAAGGCGTCGTTCCGAGCTTATTGAAGCCTAATGGCCGAAGCCCCGTTGCGAAACTGCGCTCTTCGAATTCGCAATGACCCTACGACCCTCGACGGAAGTCCCGTAACGGCGACCCAAAAGACGATATCCCACGCAGGCTGTTATACGCCATGAGTGATTCAGCACACTGATCGCAATTTGTTGTAAAGACATTCTCCTGACCTGTCCTGGTCACTAGTCAGGAATAAACTCCACGCGCAGACATTGTGCATTCTGTTCTCCGCTATAACGCGCTACTGCTAACGTTGACTAGCTGATTCCCGACAATTTATTAATACGGTTTTGATAATGACAAGGTCATATGCACATACCATCAAAGCCAGCGGAGGAAATAATGGTTCAAGAGAGTTCACCAGCATTGTAGGCATTACACACATGAGCGTTGCATGGAAAGGATTGGTCAAACAACCAAAAATCAGCCCACATGCCCCCGTGGAGGAGTTCCTGAGCGAAGCGAAGGTTTTAAAATGCATACTTCCCTAGATGCACATCAACATGAACATACTTTAAATTATCTGCAGTATGTTGAGCAATCATCAGCCATAGGGCCTTGATCGAGTCACGTGCTTGGATATTTTGAGTGTGGCCTGCACGTGGAGTTACTACATACCATGATATTCTTCCACACTCCACGGGGAATATCTTTATTGACATGTTTCCGTAGGTGACATGATGCCTGTGCACCCATGGGTGACATTCTCTGTGATAGCATGCGGAAGCTCCCATGGATTTAGGCTGCATGCTTTTGCAAGCTCAATGAAATCATGTTGAAAGCTTGCAATTTCCAAATCACTGTATCTGGAGCAAAAAATGTATCCGAATATATCAGCTGCCAGCAGTGCGGTACTCCAGCTTGATGTATTTGATAGTGCCCGAACAGTGATGCTGGGCGAACATATTTCACATGCCATATTCCAATCGATGGAGCTTCGAAGCTGAAGCTTGACTCTTCTTCTATCCTATTTATATGTTGTGCCACAATATCTAGACCTGGCGTGATTACAAGTGGAGCCTATTATATGTGTCCATTGCGTCCTAGCTTAGGCTAGGAATGATCATATGACGCTTCATATCATCACGGTAATGATTTGCCCATACAGTATATGATATTGATAATCATTGATCTCAATCATCATGGTCTCAGTGACGTATTAATCCAAACGTGCGATTGCCACACTAGTTCCTCCCAGGGACAGGTCAGTCAAAGCTGGCACTGAGGTGTTGCTGCGCAATCAATGTCAGCAAAATACTTCCATATAGTTGTCAAAATCAACGGTATATATTGAAAAAATTATTCCCCCATTCGAGACAAAAGTCAGCGTGCTGTTGAAGCTGGCGAACTGCCAATAAATGCCAACCAACACATTCCACCATTTGCTATCTGGGCTTCGATTGCAGCCGTGCTGATAACATCATAAACATTGAATTGTCAATGTGTTGCGGGTGCCCAGGATGCAGGTAGCTCTGATTATGTGTCGTGCCCATGGATGGTTCATAGCTCGGTGACATTCTGCAAGTTCTCTTTTGGACTCCAGCCATAACAAATGTGTCCAAGTCCGACGAAAGGCCTGCCGTTGTAAACTGCTCACATCCCGACTTTGCTTCCTTCCTCTCCAATGTGCCTTCTCGCTCCACGCACATTGAGTTGTGCAAAATATGGTTCGGCATCAGAAGCCGTGGCAAGTGACAACTTAGGCTACCAGTGCTCACAACCACCTAGGTTGCATTATTTTCACCACAAGACGCAAAGGCAATCGAGTAACGAAGTTGCTATTCGTGGTAGGCAGCAACACTATGTAATTGAAACGAATGCAATGCAGCTGAAGTGATTTGTAGTGACGGGAGCCAAGATAATCTAGTATGGGGTTAAAATGTATGCAGTTCACCATATGCTAGTCTGCATAACGATATGCTAAAAATCCACTGATTTGTGACCACGCCACCCAGCACGCCCCTCTCGGGTTAAGTGTCACACAGACGGGCGACAAGCCACCGAATGCAATGTCGGACAGCCGACATGCCCTTGATAGCGCCATAGACACATGGCGCGTAACTGATGGCACTGTCGGGTGTCCGACACGTCCCCGGGAGCGCCATGTCGGGCGACCCCCACTCAGCAGGTGTCGGGTGTCCGACACGTCCCCGGGAGCGCCATGTCGGGCGGCCCTCCCGCACCATGTCGGGCGGCCCTCCCTCAGCAAGTGTCGGGAGTCCGACACGTCCCCGGGAGCGCCATGTCGGGCGGCCCTCACTCAGCAGGTGTCGGGTGTCCGACACGTCCCCGGGAGCGCCATGTCGGGCGGCCCTCCCCCACAAGGTTTCCCGCATGTCGGGCGCCCCTCAGCAAGTGTCGGGAGTCCGACACGTCCCCGGGAGCGCCATGTCGGGCGGCCCTCACTCAGCAAGTGTCGGGTGTCCGACACGTCCCCGGGAGCGCCATGTCGGGCGGCCCTCCCACACCATGTCGGGCGGCCCTCCCTCAGCAAGTGTCGGGTGTCCGACACGTCCCCGGGAGCGCCATGTCGGGCGCCCATGTCGGCAGAAGTGTGGGGTCCGACACGTCCCCGGGAGCGCCATGTCGGGCGGCCCTCCCGCACCATGTCGGGCGAACCTCCTCGCATGTGTCGGGTGTCCGACACGTCCCCGGGAGCGCCATGTCGGGGGCCATGTCGGGCGGCCCTCACTCAGCAGGTGTCGGGTGTCCGACACGTCCCCGGGAGCGCCATGTCGGGCGGCCCTCCCGCACCATGTCGGGCGAACCTCCCTCCGCAGGTGTCGGGTGTCCGACACTTTCTCGGACGCACCGTGTCGGCCAGCTGTGGGCCACCTGTCGCCACCGACCCAGCCGACCGGACGCTCTTTTTTCTTCTGTTTTGTTGTCCCTTAGCAACGACAGTGTCATCTGCCAGAGGCGCTGGGCCGACCGCCAGCGGAGAACGAGAGCGTGCCTCCGTGTGTGTGTGTGTGTGTGTGTGTGTGTGTGTGTGTGTGTGTGTGTGTGTGTGTGTGTGTGTGTGTGTGTGTCATTGTGCTTCGCAGCCTGCGGCCGTCTGGTGATGTCTGTTGTACCTCCGTCCATACCAGCACGTCTGTTGCAGCGCCCGCTCTGCCGCCCGCGCATGCGCGCCACACCGAACGCTGATTTATTTACCACGGGCCAGGGCTCCGAGAATAAGCAGACACAAGGCAGAAGTCGAATGTAACGTAAGCTGAAGCGAAGTAGCATCAGCATACACAACCATAAATGGCTTTGAACCTTAAGTCACATAGCACAGTAAGCGGTAGAAAAGCACATCGGGCTTCTTTCGTAATGAGAATGGATAATATGTGGACTTCTCGTATAATTATTGGTGCCTTCCGCATGTGATCCAGCCGCATTACTTCCATGTAACGATATGCACTGAATGCCAACTACTAAAATGATTAGTGCTGGATTGACGGAACCAAATATACAAACATACACATCAATGAAGAAGGTCTGATGCACTCTGATAGATTGAGCGGCATGGGTCTCACCCTAAAAGGAGTTTGGCACCCTTTCCAAATTCAGGTAGTGAATACCAGTATTGGGTAACCACAAGGAGGGATTCAGAATATTGGTGTGGCACCGACAATACGAATAGCTCACGAGCCTCCACCGCTGGACTGAAGCTATCACAGCTGATACACCTCTAATTACAACACATAAACCCATAAGTAACACTATCAAAAATATCCTACTCCAATGTAAATAGCATGCGCCAATGAAAATAGTACCAGTATAAGCATGCGCCAATGAAAATAGTACCAGGATCACCGGTCATACGAGAGCAAATTTCGGAAGAGCAGCGTAGTGCAACGTGGCTCTGAATAAGTCAGTCGTATTAGCATTATCCCTCCACGAGCTATAGCCTTATTGGTCCATCCTGTAACTATATTACCATGATTATCTATATTTTACATGGCTATGCCATCCATCGGCTCGATGATCATGCTGAGTTATGGCAAGTTGACAGGAGACACGCGCAATAAGCAGCACAACAGGCCTGCTATAGTTTCTCTCGGCTCCGGTTTTGCAGGGGAAAGTTGGCGTCATACATAAGCAAAGCTACAATGTGTTCCGTACACTTCAAAAAGTTGCCACACAGGCAATTTGCAGCACTGGAGTAAGTAGGCTATCGGCTACTACGATTCCATCGGCAGTAGATGCAATCAAAACACAAAGCGAACGAGGCCAGAGCATGCTACGTGCCATTGACAAGTTCCCAGACGGGCCCGGTTTGAGGCTCACGATAGAAAAGCTATGCGTGGCATCTGCACCGACGAGCGGCTCTAGTGGCAGCACCCCACCACGGCACATGGGTAGCAGACTACACCAGTATACACAACTCAGGGAAGCAGGCTACACCAGTATACACAACTCAGGGAAGCAGGCTACACCAGTATACACAACTCAGGGTAGCAGGCTACACCGACACACACCGCTCAGGGTGGCAGGCTAAACCGACACACACCGCTCAGGGTGGCAGGCTACACCAACATACACAACTCAGAGTAGCAGGCTACACAAATACATGCAAAACAGGGCAGCAGGCTACATCAACACACATAACTCGAGGTAGCAGGCTACACCAATATGTACGGCACAGGGTTGTTCCAATATACACACCCGGGTAAAGAAGAGACTGACTTACACCAGCGCACATTCACACACGCAGGACAGACCGGATATATATTGGCCCCAATACACAAACCATAATGCAGAGTGCACGGGGCATACCAATATGCGCACCACACAACGGAGGCAACGGAACTGCGTGGCGATGTGGCACCCCACACGGGACTGGTCGGCATCCGTGCAGTGTTGGTCGACTGCTGTGCCTACACGACAGCGGTACGGCGTCCGAGAAGGCGGCAGCCTCCGCGTGGCAGTGGTTAGCGCAGACCGTTAGCCACGCCGACCAGACGTTCAGCCGCCTGCCCGGCAACTCGCCGCTCCCCATCAGCCTGGCGCACTCCCCGGCAACAGCCTGGCGACTCCCCGGCAACAGCCCGGTCACTCCCCGGCAACAGCCCGGTCACTCCCCGGCAACAGCCCGGTCATTCCCGGAAACAGCCCGGTCACTCCCCGGCACCATCCCGGTCATTTTCCGGCAACAGCCTGGTCACTCCCCGGCAACAGCCTGGTCATTCACTGGCAAAAGCCCGGTCACTCCCCGACAACAGCCCGGTCACTCCCCGGCAACAGCCCGGTCATTCCCGGAAACAGCCCGGTCACTCCCCGGCAACATCCCGGTCACTTTCCGGCAACAGCCCGGTCATTCCCCGGCAACAGCCCGGTCACTCCCCGACAACAGTCCGATCACTCCCCGACAACAGTCCGGTCACTCTCCGGCAACAGCCTGGTCACTCCCCGGCAACAGCCCGGTCACTCCCCGGCAACAGCCCGGTCACTCCCCGGCAACATCCCGGTCACTCTCCGGGAACAGTCCGGTCACTCTCCGGCAACAGCCTGGTCAATCCCCGGCAACAGCCTGGTCATTCACTGGCAAAAGCCTGGTCACTCCCCGACAACAGCCCGGTCACTCCCGGGCAACAGTCCTGTCACTTCCCGGCAACATTCCGGTCACTCTCCGGGAACAGCCTATCGCAGGCCAGACCCCCCCCAGTCAGCTGTTAAGCTACTCCCCGGCTACCCCACCCCGTCCTCAGTCTTGTCAGTCGCCAACGACTCCCAGGCTGCACGCCGGCTGCACCCCAGAGTCGGCACAGCACCCCGCACCAGTGGGCCCATAATCGGCACAGCACCCCCGCACCAGTGGGGTCAGAGTCGGCAGCACCCCGCACCAGTGGGGCCGGAGTCGGCAGCACCCCACACCAGTGGAGTCAGAGTTGGCAGTACCCTACTCCAGTGGGGCCAGAGTCGGCAGCACCCCGCACCAGTGGCACAGTGAGGGGAGACGGCGATGGAGGCGGACAGCACAAGGCAGCTGGAACTACCAGTATGTGATGGCTAGAAAAAGTGATATCTGATGGCTTGGACTACCAGTGTATGGCACATGGCACAACTGGGATGAGGCGCTTGGACAAGCGATATGGGACGGCTAGTGCGAGTGCCATCAGTCAACCGAGCTGAGTGGTATGGGATGGCTGATACGAGTGGCATAGGACAATCGAGATAAGTGGTATGGGATGGTTGGCAACAGTTACGAAACAGCAACAATCGACATGAGTGACATGGGATGGCTGGTAGGAGTGGCATATGATAAGCGAGATGAGTGGCATGAAATGACTAGTAGGAGTAGTATAGAACAATCGGGAAGAGTGATGTAGGGTGCCTGGGATAAATGACAAGGTGCGATTGAGATAAACACCATGTGACAATGGGGACGGGCGGCATGCGAGGAATGGTGCAAGCCGTATCTTAATAATCAGAGGGAAAACCAGGCGTGACTGCAATGAACACGGTTTGCGAGATCATCCTCAAGTACTATTGTATCAAAATACGGCGTGTGGATGTGACTAGAGCCCATGGTTACGAACTAAATGACGTGGCCCGCTTCATAAAGAGATAACATTAAACTGATGTTATGCACACAGCAAGGCCAGCGCTGTGTTGCAAGGTCAGCCTCGTAAAGAATACAACGTGAATCGATGGATGGGAAAACAGGCAATGGAAAAAGCTCGACTAACATAAGAAGGCTATCGTAGTGTTCAATTTTCTCCAATATTTTTTTTTTAAACTCAAGACACCTTTATGCTGTGGATTTGTCGGAGAGCTATTCGGCCCGGTCGATACTGGCCGGGCGCAGTGACCTCGTGTTAGCTGATGTTCCGATACCGACGGCCGAATTCTGTGGGAAACGGTGCTGCGGTCGGCGAAATGTGTCAACCGAGTGTGGTGTGGCCGAAATGCGGCGCACGACCACGGGCCGACCAGCCGCCGTGGCCGACCGCCGCGGCCACGCCGGCTGCGCGCCGCCCAGCCACGACCCAGTTGGACGTGGCACCGCTAGACGCGCTCTCACAACAGGTCCCAGCGTTTCCGGAGTGGCAAGACTTCAGCAGGACAGCTGGAATTACCAATATGTGACAGCTTGAAAAGTGGCAAGTGATGACTGAGACCACGAGTGAATGGCAGATGGCACACGTGGTATAAGGTCGATGGGGCAATCAATATGGGATGGCTGGTGCGAGGCGAAGGGCTGAAGGATGTCTGGACATGTGGAGAGTTGGCCTGTGCGAGGAATGGAGACGAAGATGGCCAGCGGCGAAGGAGATCATATAGATGAGCATGAGCCACCAAGTCCGGTTGATCATGAACATAATGATGGGAGGCGAAGTCACTTAGAAGCGTACCAATAACCTTCAGTCACCAGGATAAACCCGTCCCGTTTCGGGGGTCTTCAATCACCCCCTCAGGTTTTTCGCGGATAGCGGGCGAACGACGCAGGGCAGCGCGCCCAAATTTGGCATACCTTTTTCCACACCAATTTGACATGCTGACTCAAAAATTTAGGTCAGGTCATTTAGGGTCAACGAGTTAGTCAAGGTCAAGTGAGGTCACCTCCGAAAAAGTTAAACCAGCCGTCACGCTTTAACTGATACAGATATTTTAATGGAACTCTCAGCGTTTGCTTATCTTTACGGATGCAACAAAACGCACGAGTGGAATTTTTCTCCTTTTTTTTCATTTTTGACTACATATCAATTTTGCGTATTTGACAAATTGCAGTTTAAATACAGGATTTTTGCTAAAGTAAGCATTTTTTATTAGGCAAGTTGACTTCCAAGAACGTTTCTCGGTCTGCTCTCCCCATTGGAAAATAAAAATTAATGAAAACGTTAAACTCAAAATTTTTGAAATTTCATAAAATTAAAATATTTTTGGGAGCCCAAAAAGAATATTGTCCTGGTCGATTTCGCTGTCCTTTTCTCATTTCAAATAATTTTTCATATATCCTCAAAATGAACTCCCAGAGTAAACAACATAACGTAAGTCGTGAAAAGTCCTGAAAATCTAGCCCCCCTGGTGACGTCATTTTTGGGGGTAAGTAGATTTAGAGGGGGACCCTGACCCTACTCGTCAAGCGCTTTCCGATGACACCTCTTTCGTTTTCGTGCGATGCTTAGTTTGGATTTTAGAGAGGGGCCATCAACCCCCCCCCCCCTCCCCGAGATGGGTGTGAGGATTTGACCGGAAAGACGGCGCGGGTTGAGCCTCTTCTCGGTATCAGGATTGTCCTTTCCGATACCATGTGTTGCCGGCGATGAGAAACAGTAGCCTCTTCTGTTCTGGCTACTGATAACAACGCTGTTCTAGCGGCAGAATGCCACCGATGTAGAAGCATGCCCATTAAACGGAGAAATTCTGCCTCACAACACGACTTTACTTGTGCTCGATAGCGGGTCGATGGATTCGGCAACAAGGTCATGGCAGCCACGGCAGCGTCTGACATAACGCGGCCGATGGCCGATCACAGCACAGCAGCGGCGCGTCACGGTATGGTCGGCATGACGGTGTGGTCGGCGTGACGGTGTGGTCGACGTGACGGTGTGGTCGGTGTGACGGCGTGACGGCATGACAGTATGGTCGGCGTGACGGTGCAGTCGACGTGACGGTGTGGTCGGTGTGACGGTGCAGTCGACGTGACGGTGTGGTCGGCGTGACGGTGTGGTCGGCGTGACGGTGTGGTCGGCGTGACGGGTGCGTGACGGTGTGGTCGGGTGACGGGGGTGGACGGTGTGGTCGGCGTGACGGTGTGGTCGGCGTGACGGTGTGGTCGGCGTGACGGTGTGGTCGGTGTGACGGTTTGGTCGGCGTGACGGTGTGGTCAGCGTGGCAGTATGGTCGGCGTGACGGTGTGGTCGGCGTGACGGTGCGGTCGGTGTGACGGTTTGGTCGGCGTGACGGTGTGGTCAGCGTGGCAGTATGGTCGGCGTGACGGTGTGGTCGGCGTGATGGTGTGGTCCGCGTGACGGTGCAGTCGACGTGACGGTGTGACGGCGAGGTCGGCGTGACGGTGTGGTCGGCGTGACGGTGTGGTCGGCATGACGGTGTGGTCGGCATGACGGTGTGGTCGGCGTGACGGTGTGGTCGGCGTGACGGTGCAGTCGACGTGACGGCGTGACGGCGTGACGGTGACCGGGCTGCTTCACGTGCACTGATCGCGGACACCGGCGGCGGCCGTCGCCGCCAGTTTCACGGCCCCTGGCACGTCACTGGAGGGCAAAGCCGGCCGCACCTCAAAGGACTGCTGTCTGTTCGCGAAGGAGTTCAACCGTCACGCCAGTTCCTCTGCAGAATGCGTCGTCACGTGATACCGTCCGCTGTCGTTGCCACAAGGTGCCGGGCGACTAATGGATACTTCCATTAACTTTTTGGAATTATGTGTCTTACTCTAATTATGTTCCAATTTTGGGGAACATGGAAGTTATGAGTGATGCATGAGGGCGGTGCATCGAGCAAAAACACTTTTCGTCTTCCCGACTTTGCTGGTAACGGTGTGTACGGCTACAGACTCAGCGAATGCTGACGATGTTTGTGAAATTGCTACTGCAAACCAATGTTTTCCTCTGGGAAGCAGCCATTTCTACCGTTTGGATGGATGGCATAATGTAGTACAACTGGGTGCATCAAAGGTTAAACAATGTTTATGGTAGCTAAGCTGCCTCACCATGACAATATTCCACTGAGAGCGGTCTTCATGTATCACACTTTGGTTTCGAGGTAGCCCCAAACCAAAGCGTTTATCAAAATGCTTTAGAGAGGTGGGATGTGAAGTGCTATGTAGGACGGAACTGTTTTATGAATTGTTTTAATATGTCGTCAATCATCAAAGTAGGATGTAATAAGTATTTGCGGGTAAAACGTTGTGTTTGCTTTTATATCGACCCATATATCCCTGGTCGTTTGGCTAATTTCATTAACATTGACATTCCTTCACCTTGAAAATTAGCACAAGAATTATGACAAATATTATCCTCTGATCCCGTCGTACTATATTGTGCCGTGTATTGTGTCCCATCTGTACGGTGAATCTGCTCATCAGATGTACCCAGTAATTACATCTTGTATCGCAAGCACATATGTGTTGTTCTGAGATGTCATCAAATAAACAGTCGTTGAGAGCATATACATAGTGATGTCACTAACGACTTTAACATATTCAGCAACTTTAGTGTTCATCTCAGAGGGAAAGAACAGTGGCAAAAAAGAGAAAGATCTGCGGTGCTCAAAGCTTGTATCAAGGTCATCGAAGTGTAAGCAAGCATACATTGTCGTCGCTTGATCTATCAAAATGGTGTTTTTCACCCTGCTTACTCGAGGTAGTTCTTTTCTCCGCTATCCGCTAGATCAAAAACAGAACTTGAACGGCAGCCAGAGACTACAATGCAGCACACCGGGCGCCAGAGACTGCAGTCCCACGCTATCTCGAGACTGCATTACAGAACAGGAGCATAGCGAATGATCCGCCGAACTGGAACACACGTGGGAATAATAATACGGTGCTGCCGCCTGACACCAGCAGGGCGGAAAAAAGACTGCAGTCAAACATAGGCACGCAACGATTGTGCAGCCCTGGAGTGAAAAGCAATAACATACTAATGGAGCTCTTTTAGGACGCCATGCGAAAGCACTCGGAAATAACCTTAGCAGACAAAGCACCATTGGGGTTATTGGGGCACCATGCGAGAGCACTTGGAAGTAACCTAAACAAACAAAATAGCGAAGCAACAATAAATAACATCTTCACAGTGGAGATCGTTCGGCATGCAAATCATCTTTCGTACATAGGTGTAAACTCTGGAGAAGGGTGAGTCGGGGCTTAGCACCTCCGCTGAAAGCACACTTAGCATGATACACTATAATACCCTAACAGACAGCAACCAAACAATTGCATTCTTGAGCGTGCGTCCAGAACAATATGACACCAATAAGACATAGTCAGTTAACATGTAAGTGAATGTCACTTCCTTATGGCGCACGCCGTTTGTACTTACCCCTATTGAGAGCGCGAGGAGTACGATGCAGCGGCACGAATGGACCGTCATCTTCAGAGACCTCGTCAACACCTGGAAAACACGTCGGCCATAAATACCGATCCCAGGCGGGAGCAGACGGTGGCACAGATAAGCAGCCAGTCGGCGCCAACCGACAGCCCGTCCGATTCCCAAGCTGTGACGCAATCGACTGAAGCTGGCCTGACGCGGTCAAGGGAGCAGGAGACGGTGATGGCAGGAGGCCACAATTAGTCGCACTATTTGGGAACCCTAACCACATACTCAGTGGGCCTTGCCTATAAATGTATTCTTGAAACGTGAACGCCACCCTATCGGCCGTCCCTGCGGCCCTGCATTGGTTCCGTTTCGAACTTCTGTAGTGCCGTGGTGCCCATAACCAAATTGCAAAACTAGTTTCTCATCCTCCATAGGGATTAGTGCAACATCGTTAGTTGCAATATAAATACTTCTCATTTACCGTTCACTATCTTGCTCTCCCTCAATCACATTTGCATAGCTCACTGTTGTTCTGCTTATTTTTATATCTGCCTCTATCTCTAGCTATATCCCTATTCTATCTCACCGCTCCTTCTATCTCTTTCGCTTTATATAACTGTCCCTCTTGTTCTTTCTTTCTTTCTTTCATTCTCTCTTTCTTACCTTCTTTCTGTCTTTCTTTCTTTCTTTCTTTCTTTCTTTCTTCTTTTCTTTCTTTCTTTCTTTATTTCTTTCTTTCTTTCTTCTTTTTTTCTTTCTTTCTTTTATCTCTCTCATCTCGGTCCTCTCTCTCTCTCTCTCTCTCTCTCTCTCTCTCTCTCTCTCTCTCTCTCTCTCTCTTCTCTCTCTCTTATATATATATATATATATATATATATATATATATATATATATATATATATATATCCCTCTTGCTATCTTTTTGTTTCTCATTCTCCATCTCCCTTTTAGGGCAATGGAGTGCCTTGATGCGTTGGTTGCCCATCCTACCACTAGACGATCAAGCCATCCGTTAATTTGTGGATGTATGCTGAAAGAAGACAATCTCCCGCTCTCAATAAGTCCAGGATTTGTGTGTGTATGTGTGTGTGTGTGTGTTTGTTGTTTTTTTTTTTTTTTTTTTTGTGTGTGTGTGTGTGTGTGTGTGTGTGTGTGTGTGTGTGTGTGTGTGTGTGTGACTCGCGCAGCAGTCCCGTTAGCGACAGCCGGCGGCCAACTGCCACTCGCCGCCGCCGCCACCGCCGCCGCCGCCGCTAGCCGCCGTCTCAGCCGCGCACGCCTCGCATCATTCAGCAGGGGCGGCCACACGCCGCATAATCGGCTCGGGCAAGCCGTCGGCGGCGACGTGACGCCGCCAGCGCCGGAGATGTAGCGGCGCGCTCCGCCGCCGACCGGGCGGCACCGCTGCTGACCGCCGGCGGCCGCTCCGTCTGCCGGCCGGCAGCGGCGTGGCCGACCTGACAGCCAGCCGGCCCGCTGCTGACCGCCGGCGCCGCCATCATCTCACGCCGTCCCGCTGCCGCGGAGACGCGCCAGTGCCGCTACCCGTGCCTCGGCCGAGACGCGTCTCCGTTGTCTCACGCAGTGGACGACAGCGGTCGCACGACGTGGGCGATCACTTGACGGGCTGGCAGGTCGCGCTTGCGGGTGGTTTGGCGGCCTATTGCGACACCGCACAGTGCTGACCATTTATCAAGCCGGTAATAAGTTGGTGAGTGGCCCTCATTGTTTTGACCTACGACCGGGTGCGGTACTTCCTCAGGCGTGGAGCGCAGAGCCCAGCACTGCCAGTGCACCCCGACAACTGGCAGTGCCTGAGGAGACACTGTCAGGCATGGCGTTCAGCCGTCAGAATGACAACTGGAAGCTAAACTGGCTCATGCCAGCCGGCAGCTACTGCGTGTCAGCTCACAGAATGACTCGCTCCCTACCCTAATGGTGTCTTGGGTTTCACGTTAACTGGTTACCTTCACTGAGGTAATGGTGTTGGGATAAATGGTCATAATTAGCTAAGCTATGCCACAACACCACGCGACACCTACAATTACAGCACTATCTCCGTCACTACAGGTGAAAGGTCGCAAACAAATATGGTGTTGAAAACTGCGCCACATAGTGGATGCTTAGAGAATGGCGATGCTGCCAATATTGCGAAGCGATGTTAATTGAAGGTATTCTTTGTAAATGTTTGGCTCAAGCAATATAACTTGGTGTTTCCCCTTGCCTCTTGCAGCTGCAATACCTGTCATACTACCATGGTTGCATCAGTACATCCATTGTGCAATTATTTTGCCATCACATGGTGTACATTGTGCTGAAAGAGCAGCGTAAACTTAACTGGGTTCAGCCTCACAAGTGGAGATCAGGCTCATATGTGTCCCGCATTTGATCGCTACAGCTGACTTCTCCCAACCTTATCACGACGGCTTCTGCGCCGCTGACAGACGAACCTTTGGTACCATCCCGCCGCTGACGGACGAACCCCTGGTACCATCCCGCCGCTGACAGACGAACCTCTGTTACCATCCCGCCGCTGACAGACGAACCTCTGGTACCATCCCGCCGCTGACAGACGAACCTCTGTTACCATCCCGCCGCTGACAGACGAACCTCTGGTACCATCCCGCCGCTGACAGACGAACCTCTGGTACCATCCCGCCGCTGACAGACGAACATCTGGTACCATCCCGCCGCTGACAGACGAACCCCTGGTACCATCCCGCCGCTGACAGACGAACCTCTGGTACCATCCTGCCGCTGACAGACGAACCTCTGATACCATCCCGCCGCTGACAGACGAACCTCTGGTACTATCCGGCCGCTGACAGACGAACCGATCGAATACGAAAAGCGCATGAGCGTCGATTTTTGTGGTCTGGCGCTATGAAATGTTTTGACTTTAATGGGGCCGGTAAAGTGGAAACAATTTTCGGCCGATTTCAGTTCTTCTTGCTTAAACGATGCGCCGGATATTCTAAACAGGTACGAAAAATGGCGTATATCGACTGGTAAAATCTGGAGTTATGTACAAAAAAGACAGCAGGGTGGGCGGATTTCGCCCCCCGCCCCTGTGCGCTTGCTAACCCGACCCTGAGCACCATTCACCCAAAACCGATCATGATGACTAATTATCCTCGCTGAACGTTGGCGACTATATACCTCAACATGGCCCTGCCCAACATATACCCCAATCAGACCATGATAACTTTATGCATCAACCCGATCCTCGCCAATATGTACTTTAGTTGTGCTCTGGTGACTAAATACTTCAACCAAACCCTGGTCACTCTATATCCCAACCCGACCCCGATACCTCCGCCGAACCTCGTGATTAAGTGCCCCAGCGCCAACCCGGCGACTAAAACCCTAACCAGACCCTGGCCACTAGAGGCTCCAGCCGAGGTCTGATAACTAAATCCCCCAGAAGATCCTGATGACTAAGTACCCCAGCCAGACCCTGATGATTAGACATCGCAACCGGACCGTGGCAACTAGGTACTGCAGCCCGACCCTGGGTAAACATTCAAACCGGAGCCTGGTGACTAGATACTCCAGCCCAGCGGTGGTAAAATGCCCAATCCGGACCCTGGTGCATGCCACAGTCCGGCCCTGACGTCTAAATACCCTCGCAGCTGTCGGATTAAGCCAGCGTTTGGCAAAAGCCATACCACTATGAAATCAGATTAATGCAGTGACAAAATGTGAAGCCCAACGAATCCCAAAACCAACCTTTGCCGCAATGGGTTCAAATGCAAGTCATACTACACTAAGCAACGCTTCAAATGTTGCTTATCTTTAAAGAAGGCCCGCCCCATGTTTGCCACCACTTTCTTATCGGAGGATAGACCGTGGGAACAGAACTATCGGAAGAGGGCGGTGGGAGCGGAACTGTCGACCGACCACACAATGGCCGATACTAAGCTCCTGACACGGTGCGTAATCGCCAGCAGGCAGGGTGGCAGACATGCAGCGGCACACGATGCGCGGTGGCACCCGGCCGGAACCGTGCGGCTCGCAGAGGGTGTCAGTGGGCCAGCGCGCGCCGGCGGTCGGCCGGACAGCGGGCCGACCGGCAGCCGGCCACCGGACTGCGTGTCGTGCGACCGGCCCCGATGGCGCCGTCATCACACGGCCGCGCGGAGCGCCAGCTGAGTAGCCGACTGCCACGAGCGGCTCGCAGTCACACCACTGTGATTTCAGATGGTAGTAGAACGAGAGGCCGGTGCGGGATTTGCGGCATCTCCATTTCAAACACCGATGTAAGCTTTGCACACGATTGGATAATCGCCGTACTTCTTCCCGTTCGAGGGCGGATCGCATAGCAGCGTGGCGGTGGCACGGGCCGCGTGCAGGCGACACCGTTTGCTTGGCTGTCGCGACGACAGTCACGTGCGCCGGTCGCGGGCACTTTTTGCATCGATCGGCCGGCTGACGGCGACCCAGTCGACGCCGGTCGGTCCGGCCGGCCCGGTCCGGTACGGCGGGTGGCCGGGCCGGGCCGGCGCCGGCCGGCTGACTCGCTCCGCGGCCCCACTCGCGCCGCCGCTCAACGGGACGCGCGTGAGAAAAACGCGGCCGGCGCCGTTACTCAGCGTCGGCGCCCACGTGACCGGGCCAAGGCCAGCGGTCGAGGTCGCCCGGCGCGCGACGTCACCGTGTCTCAGTCGACACTAGTTTCGGCCGACGATGCCGACGCGGCCGGCGGCGGGACAACGGCGACGCAACACCACCCGGTGGCCGCTAGTCGACAACTGTAATTTTGTCCAGTCGCCTGTCAGGGCAGCCCGAAACCACCAGCTCATTACGTAAGAGCCCCCGATAGATACCGCAAAAAACGACCTGATTATTGTGGCACGTGAGCGGTAAATTGAGGTGAAGCGTGGTCAGTGGCCCGCACGGCCCGGCGGATGGACTTTTTACACAGACAAATGGCCGAATACTTGCGGCTTTATATGAGATGAAATCTGATCCTGTTCCTGGACACCCATTTTCCGGTGCAATGTTGTGGTCACCGGATACGGCACGATATTCTTGCCTCATCACGTCTGGCGGCAGAATGTGCATCCTATCAACTCAGCTAGGCTTTAACAAATAGCATGTGTCATCCGGAGCACGTGACAGAACAGGAGGTACAGTGTCCCGGTGTTCCAACTGCCCCCACGGCGCGTCAGTGTTTCGCACGCTTGTCGTCCGTCCGTTGAACACGCTCTGCAGTTGGTGTCAGGCTATCAAATGCACCCGTTGTGCCAACACCACCACGAGCTCGTTCGTCATTCAGCTTTCCCAGCAACTGTGCGTGACGGCCAATGCGAATCAATACGGAAAATAAACTCAACAAAGCTGAAGATTACTCACCAGTGTCCGTTCCTCTGCATCAGCACCGTCTATATTGAGATGATGATGTCGTTTTGTCAATGCTGGGAGGATTGACAGGTGCTGCGAACAGTGAGACGAGAGGGAGAAATGCTCCTGACATGGAGGGATGCGTGACCCAATTTGCGGACCGGTCTCCTACAGGATGCTCCGTGGGGCTCACTCCCGCTGCCACACCCTTTGCAGCGTTCCACCAAGCGAGTAAGATCGCCTTCGTGGTATCGCCACCGCTGCGAACCGTTAGCCACGCGCAGCCGTAAGCTTCACCACACCACCTGGGCTGACCATGCCTCCAATTACGCGCATCACTGAGCCGGTCAGATGGACAGGTGATTAGCGTGACCTGTGACCTGTGACGTGTGACGTGCGATTCACATGCTTCATGGTCGATGACATGCCGGTGCACTTTGCAGGGGGAGGGGATATGAGAACTGTTGTTGGTGACGAGAGCCGGTGACCTAGCAAATCGTGTTGGCCAGTTGTTGGTTCGATTTAGCCAGCGGAATGCAACATAAGCTACTGAATATCAGAATTGGAGTTTGTGGGAGATTCCTCGTCACATATCCTTGTTTTCGTACCTTATAAAATGAACAGATCTGAACAACTGCAAAGATGAGCAGGTGTTAACAACCTACCCGCCTGACAATAAGGCCCACAGCCTATCAGCTAGGTAACTGGAACTCACATCTCATCTGCCTCCTGACAGGTAAGACCCACAGACCGTCGGCCAAACAACTACAATGCAACGAGGCAGGCGGTCTACGTTAAAAATCCAGATTACTGAAAACCTCAGCATGCCATGGGACTAAATTGCACCAATGGGGCACTATTACCAGACAGTTGTTAATTGAGAAAAACAAAACTTCAACAATCCCAATAAAATAGCGACAAAATGGACAGAAGACGCACACTTGTCTTCAGTTTCACCAATGCAGTTGGTATTCTGCTTTATGAGATCACCAATGACGTTTAGTCACCATGTTTCCAATGGAAACTAACAATCGATTAATATGCACAAATAGACAACACTAATATGATACTAGAAATATTGAGGAATGGAACAGATTCTGTGCAATTGTAGAGAATGCAACGCATCTATTGTTAGGGTGGCTGATAGTTATGCTGATAGCTGATAGCTGATAGTTATGCTGATAGCTTAGCTTAGCTGATAGTTATGGACCACAGTACGTGAACGTCTTAAGCCTAGTAACGACAAATTGTGTAGGGCATCAAAATTGGTTCAGCGCATAACTACAGCAATTGCCATCCAACTGAAGCAGTTCGGAGCATTTCAGGAGTGTCTCCATCGGCTTAGGATTTGGTCAGTCGGCATTAGCTCAAGTTACGGTGAAGCTTTGCACAACACGCAATGCTGGAAAATTTGAACACTGTACATTATCTGTACAAATTAGTCACTTTAACAGAACTTTGATCAGCAGCAAGAACCCATCACAGACCGCATTCAACATGTGACAACATGAAGCGCATGCAATCGCAAGCATGCTCGATCGGCGGCGGGGGAGGTAGGCACCTGTGTGGGGCCTGTCGGGCGGCCCACCTACCTCAGCTGAGAGTCCGTGCGGCGGGGGGATCGCGGCACACCTTCGTCACCGCTGCGTCCCTCTGCACGGCATCCAGCACGGCGACGCGCCTCTCCGCAGGGCACCAGGTCCCGACGCCAGCCAGTGCACGACTGACCTGCCGCCTCCGCCGCCGCCTCCGCCGCCGCTGCCGCCGCCGCCGCCGCCGCCGCCGCCGCCGCCGCCGCCGCCGCCGCCGCCGCCGCCGCCGCCGCCGCCGCGGACCAAGATGGCGGCGCCGTACAGCCGGCGCCTTCTGCTGTCGGCCGGCGGCTTCTGCTGCCGGCCGGCGGCGCACATCGCACCGCCCGGCCGACTCGACCAGGCATCGAATTTGTCGCCGCCGCTAATACAGGTGTTTAGGAGGGCGCCTGGCGACCTCGCGCAGGAGGCAGAGGTCAATGATACCTCCGGACAGTGGCTGGACGGCATGTTTGGACGATACAGTGCTGCGGGGCGAAGAATAAGTCCCGTCGTTACATACATCATTTCCGATAATAGCCAACGTCCAAATTGTCAATGGGATCACAAGAAGTTACGTCTTGTGATTTTTGTAATCTTCTAAATGATCTTCGTACAGAGTCGTTATATTAATGGTTGGAAGACAAATCACATGGCGCCTGAGATTGATGACGCCAGGTGAAACAAGATGTTGCCGTTGTTGTCGAACGCATCATATTTTCAGTCGTGGGCATAAGCGAGCCAAAGGGAAGGAGACAGATAACGGGACACGGTCCCCCGTAGGAGTTAAAGTTGCTATATTCGAACCTAGTAACCTACAAATAATCACTGATTTCCGCGCTCGACAAATTTTCCCTTATCATGAATACTTCTTTCGGAAAAATACCAAATTATACCATAAGCACAAGCAAAAGCAAAAAACAAGAAAATGTACCCACTTCTCCACGTACGTCATAAAATCATGGGTGCAGCCATAGTCGCGGAACAGACACTGGAAGCTGCTGTGGCAACTGCAAATTTGGAAACTACCACCTCAGTGTATTTGGCTACAGATAGGCACCTGGCACCTCAATGTATTTGGTTGCAGATTGGTAACTGACACCGCATTGTACCTGGAGGAGTCACAGTTCGACTACTGCTAGATAAAGAAATTTATATCATGCACAATTAGACTAGCGCACTTAAATCCGCAGATGAGAAAGTGCGCATTAGTTTGCGGAAATGGCTGTCATAGCCGTTGGTCAGCAGCCATCTGTCCATATTAGGCTCGGTGTTCTTCTAACGTCCGGTTAAGATGTGAGCATGTTCTATCTACGCCGAGAGACGAGACCTTCAACAGTCCTCATATTTGGCCTAGTTTCATGTTCGCTGGAAGGCACAGAAGATTCAGCACCGATCTCGAATTGCCTCCTGCACTACTCAAATAAATATGTATGTATATATACATATGTATATATATATATATATGCATAAATACAAATGTACATGCATATTTATATATACATATATACAAATGCATATACATATATATCTATATATATATATATATATATATATATATATATATATATATATATATATATATGTATATGTATGTATGCATATATATATACATGTATGTATGTATATAGGGAGTTATATACTTCATTGCACGCATTTAGTTTGTGTAAACTTATGATAGATCACATATTCATATATAGGTAATTGACAACCATCCAAAAGGCCAGAATCAAGTCTATCACTATTCAGACTGATTGAATAATATTGGCAAAGATGATGCAGCCAGGACTATCCGAAGGAGTCTCGGCTGGGACAGGATCCTCGGCGCAACTCCCCTAAAACACACACACACACA
The DNA here is from genome assembly GCA_034440575.1 of Imbricaverruca yamaguchii. Lineage (NCBI taxonomy): Eukaryota > Metazoa > Arthropoda > Thecostraca > Neoverrucidae > Imbricaverruca > Imbricaverruca yamaguchii. The sequence continues at coordinate 345,851 of JAOTOL010001643.1, forward strand.
CACACACACACACACAAAGCAATGAAATGTACAGAACCAAACAAAGAATGCCAGCTCCCCCAACTGCAGCACTCCGCAGACTGAAGTGGACCGCCTGTACTCTGTGAGGCGGCTTCCTGCAGCTGAATGTGGTTCCCTGTGATCTTAACCGGCAGCTACCGAAGGTGGTGTGAACTCCACACGGTTGTAGATGGTGCTTAAACCGCTTGCCTAATCACCACCAACTTGTCGGCGCCGTTTCTGCCTTTCTGTACAGTGGCCAATGTAGCCAGTTGCAGCTCCTTGTTCCGGTTGGGTCAGGTGACGTAGATGCCACGTTGGAAGGAATAGGTGCATGTATATAAATGAGATGATTTTTCATGAGCGGAATATGTGTTTTGTCCACACCGAAGTCGTGGATCGGCATAACTGGTTCGGGCGCAGCTACGGATAGCCAGAGGGGGAGTAATAATTATCAGCTTATCGCTGGTTACCCAAACTTATGACCAAGAGTTGCCCTTCTAGATGCAACTTCGTATTAAACAGATCAATTAATATCAAACATATGCACAACCAGAACATGGCAAGCATGATGTTGAAAGTACATATGCAACGCAAATGCATTAGGGTCGTACGCTTATACTATAAGTAAATTTGTTTGGGCCATAAATGAGTGATGGCGACCTGGGGGAATTTAGTCAGTCATCCATATAATGGGGTCCTCGGCGGTATATTATGGTACCGGCACGCTGGCTGGATGGGAACACGGATCAAAGTGGCTGTGTTTGGCGGGTTCCAGGCACGCGGGATCCCATGTAGAAGTAGTTCCAGACGAGTTATCGGCACCGCCGGCTTCGCTCAGAAAACGACTGCCACGCCTAGATGTGTGATCTAATAACAGGGGGGAAATGGAAGCCAGAGCAAAAACACATCTGATTTTGTCACCCTGAATGCGAAGAAAAGTCCTCGGTTTTCCAGGATGTCATTGGGTGAAATGTTTCTCGAACCTGAGGATTTGTTCACCTGTTTTGTTTTGTACATGATGCTCGTGGATCATATGAACTAATATCATTAAAAAATTCAGTCCGAACTATTACTGGGGTGACCTTATGAACCAGGCTCCTATTGCTAAGTATAGCTTGTTGCGTGAGCCCTGGCCACACCATAGTACCCATGAATTCCTGTTCAACGCTTGAATTTTGATCTAGATGCCATTTCATCATGATCGAGTTGAGACATGCGATGCAGCAGATCCCAGCCAACCTTCACACTGCCACTCTGGAGCCAACTAGGATGAATATTCCATCGATAGCCACCAACCGGGGCCAATTAGTGATGAAGTTGTAGCTCGTTTCACATTTAATGATGCTTGTCGTCGCTTCGACAGAAAACCGCTGTTTCATCATTTCAGTTCAAACCAAGTTCCAACTGAGCACTTTTCCAACCAGTTGTATATCATCGGGAGAAAAGGTGGACTGCGACGATGAACTGAAACTTTACGACGAACTGAAAACGCGGGAAATCATTATCTTCCCGATCATTTGCATTGCTAAACGTTTCTTGATCAAGGCAAGGTCAAAGGGTGTTCTCGTAAGCAATAACTGTTCTAGATTCGGTGCACGAATCACAATAGTCAGCTGGAAGATCCAGTGCTTGGATAATCGAATCAAAGTATAGCTTTGCACGGGTGGGAGTATGTGCAGGTGAGACAGCACAATGGGATGCCAATGAGAAGTATGTGTACCACCAAGTGGCGTACACTTAATGTAAACATGTTTATATCCAAGGACACTTTTAACACGCGCACGTCCGGGGGGCAGATATATGCCCCCTGCGGTTTTTCCTAATTTGCCACCATACTAATCGAGTTAGCAAAGCCAAAACTCGCATGGCTGCTCATTTGTTTTTTTTCCGCATATCCTCATACATGTTTTACCCCGGGTCATCTTAGGTCAGGTCACCAGGTCAGGCAAAGTGACCCAACTACATTCGGAGGTCTAGGTAGCATAACTTCCACAATAATTGGGCGATTCATTTCAAACTTATAACACATGACCTCATCAAGGACCATGATATATATATATATATATATATATATATATATATATATATATATATATATATATATATATATATTGTTTTTTCGTAGCATTGACCTGAGGTCAGGTTGCGGCCATGGATTCACCATTATAGGGCTATGTATAATGTATACAAATAATATACAAATGTTTCCAGGTTACATATTTGCTTTCAGAATGATCTCACAACGGTTGTCGCGTGTAGTTGGAAGCTATGCTCAATGTTACCGCTGACATTTTTGCTCAGTGGCGTTACCAATGTCATCTGAGGTCACCTGAGATCACTGGGACATTTATGCGCATGATATCGCACTGCATTGAGTTATAAGGCTGAGATTACCGTCATTGTGCTTGTATCGCCAAGACGTGTCGATTGATACATTACATGCCCTCCCTAGGCTACTTCATGACCTTGACCTGAGGTCATAGTTTCGGTTGACCTGACCTTAAATCACACCGCCTATTGTCGATAGCACACTTCAAGGATTGTCGAATAGCGTTCGCCGTGTGTTTCTATCTGTTACAGGTCCTGAGATATGTGTCAATATCTGAGAGTCCCACCCGTTCTGGTCGAATTTGATCTATGATGACCCCGTGATCTGAATATTGACCTGAACGAAAAAATAACCGGAACACTTTCGATAGAGCCTTTCACCAGCTATCCAACGCCAATTTCTGTTTGTCGCTTGCTAGCATAGTTCTAGAGATATTAGGGGGCAGAAATCTGCCCCCCGGACATGCGAAGTTGGCGCGGACCGCCGGACGTGCGAGTGTTAATGCATCGTGTGGAAAGCTCCCCTGGAACTAGTGACTCAACCATTCCGAAGAGTATTTGGTACATGTGTGCGGCATACATCAGCACTGGTCTCCAAGTGTAAAGTGTTCGCTGGTAAATCTTCACACATACGAAAGAAGGGAAACAACGATGAGGGATTTATGTCAAAACAGGCAGTCATGTCTGGAGCGGGTAATGCATAGTCGGAATTTGAAACCACCACGAGGTAGGTCATCTCGACAGTTCTTCATTTTCATTATCAGTTTGGAGTCCATTTCAACAAGCTTTCCTCAATGTGAATTCGAAACGAGGGGCAGGTCACAAAGAGAAGCGCCTCACCCGTTGGGTTTTCAGCGAGGCAGACATCAAGGCCTCGTAGCTGTGTAATCGCATAGGGCTTCCTACCGGAAGTTCGCGCCGAGTGCCATCGGCTCTGCACCCATAGTAGTCGACCTGATCTCTATCTCGATTTTTCCGAGACCAGAAACACGCCACCTCTTGCTGATGACATCCTGATGCACACCACGCCACCGCTGGCTAGTGTACGAGGTACGGACGGCCAGCTGTGGGTTATGTACGAGGTACGGACGGCCAGCTGTGGGTTATGTACGAGGTACGGACGGCCAGCTGTGGGTTATGTACGAGGTACAGACGGCCAGCTGTGGCTAGTGTACCAGGTACAGACGGCCTGCTGTGGGTTGTGTACGAGGTACATACGGCCAGCTGTGGGTTGTGTACGAGGTACAAACGGCCAGCTGTGGCTAGTGTACCAGGTACAGACGGCCAGCTGTGGGTTGTGTACGAGGTACAGACGGCCAGGTGTGGGTTATGTACGAGGTACGGACGGCCAGCTGTGGCTAGTGTACCAGGTACAGACGGCCTGTTGTGGGTTGTGTACGAGGTACGGACGGCCAGCTGTGGGTTATGTACGAGGTACGGACGGCCAGCTGTGGCTAGTGTACCAGGTACAGACGGCCTGCTGTGGGTTGTGTACGAGGTACAGACGGCCAGCTGTGGGTTGTTTACGAGGTACAGACGGCCAGCTGTGGGTTGTGTATGGGGTACAGACGGCCAGCTGTGGGTTGTGTATGGGTACAGACGGCCAGCTGTGGGTTGTGTACGAGGTACAAACGGCCAGCTGTGGGTTGTGTACGAGGTACAGACGGCCAGCTGTGGGCTGTGTATGGGGTACAGACGGCCAGCTGTGGGTTGTGTACGAGGTACAGACGGCCAGCTGTGGGTTGTGTACGAGATACAGACGGCCTGTTGTGGGTAGTGTATGGGGTGCAGGCGGCCTGCGGTGGGTAGTGTATGGGGTACAGGCGGCCTGCGGTGGGTTGTGCACGAGGTACAGACGGCCAGCTGTGGGTTGTGTACGAGATACAGACGGCCTGTTGTGGGTAGTGTATGGGGTGCAGGCGGCCTGCGGTGGGTATTGTATGGGGTACAGGCGGCCTGCGGTGGGTTGTGCACGAGGTACAGACAGCCAGCTGTGGGTTGTGTACGAGGTACAGACGGCCAGCTGTGGGTTGTGTACGAGGTACAGACGGCCAGCTGTGGGTTGTGTACGAGGTACAGACGGCCAGCTGTGGGTTGTGTACGAGGTACAGACGGCCAGCTGTGGGTTGTTTACGAGGTACAGACGGCCAGCTGTAGGTTGTGTATGGGGTACAGACGGCCTGTGGTGGGTAGTGTATGAGGTACAGACGACCTGCTGTGGGTAGTTGATAAGGCGGCCTGCGGTGGGTGGTGTATGGGTTACAAACGGCCTGCGGTGGATGGTGTACAGGGTACAGGGTATCTGGTGGTATAAGGGATACAGATGGCCCGCTGTAGGTGGTGTGCTGGGTACAGACGGCCTGCAGTGAGTGGTGTGCGGGGTACAGATGGCCCGCTATAGGTGGTGTATTTGGTACAGACGGCTGGCCGAGATGAAACACAGCTGCGGTTTTCAGCCCGCTGTCCGGTCGGTGCGTCCAGTGGCGCGGAGACGACGCGCCGTCAGCGGCCGGCGGCGGCAATGTTCGGCAGCTGCACTGCTCTGGTGGCCTGATGATGAGTCCCCGCGGCCGCCGATCGGCCTCGACTCGTGCCGACGGCCCCGGGTGGCGGCGGAAATGTTCCACAGATCCACTGCTCAGGTGGCCCGGCTGATGCGCCGCTGCTGGCGATGGTCTGCCACGGTCCGTGCCAAAGGGCGTAGGGCCTAGGGCGGCGGCGTCCGTCCGGCACGGCATCTCACATGCTGCCCTAGGACGTTGACTGACATACGGTACGAGACCATATATGCTGCCCTAGGACGTCAGCGGCCGGCAGTCACGAAGTTGTCACATGTTGCCCTAGGACGGCGGCGGCCGGCCGTCACGAGACCTCACCGCCCTAGAACGGCCGCCCTAGAACGGCCGCAGTTACAGAGCATTGTCAGGAACACGGAGACATGCGACGCGGCGACGCAACCCGATGTACGTTGCAGAACAATGCCGACATCAGGCTGCATCGTTGGCGGCCGAAGTGCCACTCTGTCAAGTCGGATTACCCATAGAATGTCACATCACACTCAGTGGGACAATGTCCGCAGGCTGCGGCACTATCACCACTGCTAATGACATCAGTCGGATAATAGGACCTCACCACAGTCAGTCTGCTCGGCAGAGCACAGTGAGGGAACATCGCACTGCCACCCCAGCTATAATGCAAGCTGGATGAAGAAACCTTTGGTTCTTCATCGACGCATTCAGCTAGTTTATAGCTCAGCCATAAGTGCGTGGTAACATCGCCCTGTTCACTGCGAGTGGTCGACTTGAGCAGAGAGTACTCCAATCGGCGAGGCGCACTTCCTGCTCCCCTAGAGTTTTCATGCCCAGTGAAACCAGATCATGCAGCCCATCGGCTAGGGGGAAGCCGTCCAGGGGCATGATTCTGTGGGAGCGATTCGAGGATGTCACATTGAGTCCTCACTAATATGTTATTGAATCCTCTTAACACGCGCCCTGGAGGGCCTCTGAAAATTACACGCACTGGAGGGGGCGGATTCCGCCCCCCTAAGATCTCGGCTCCCATTAAGGCTAGAGCAACGAAATTCGCAGGGTGGATGGGTACGATAGTTAGCTCTATTGTGTGCAAAGCCTTGTGACCTTCGGTCAATATCTTCAAGGTCAAATGAGGTCAAAATAACATAATTGTCTGGTTTTGCGTGGCTTGGCTTGTCATTGGTATGGATCGCTGTGATTGTGTTTAAATGTTCCAAAATTGGCACTAATGATGTTTTGGACATTACTAATGATGTAATGTATGTGCCAGATCCGCCATTTGACCTCAGGTCACCTATATAAGAGCACTTTATCAGGTCATTACCTGCTCCAGTTACCGGAACCGGGCTGCCCACCTGACTGCTCCGTTGAGTGGCTCGGCACAATCGGCTTCGCAAAGAAAGGAGTGAAATACATGAATAAAGTATAGAAACACTTAAGCACACAATGACAAACAGTAGGATGTGTAGAGAGTAACATGCAAAGTGACGTCAATCGCATGACAGTCATTTCCATGTATGACAACATTCCAGTTGACCATGCTTGGTTCCATTAGCCTGTCATGATGACCTCGGCGACCTAACATGACTTTTAAATGGCATAGCATAACAATATGCATCAAACAAGCCGCTAGTGTTGTCAAGAACACTTCCCTTTTGCCAATATACGGGAAGCGCATCAGCGCAGATTTTTGTGGTCTGGCGCTGCGATTTTTTAAAAACACTTTAACGGCCGATAACTTAAAAACTTTTTGGACAATTTTTATTTGTCTTGATTTAAACAATGCGTCGGTCATTTCTAAGCAGGTACGGAACAAATGGCGCATATCGGTCGGTACAATATGGAGTTGTGTACGAAAAATCGGAGGGGTGGGCGGATTTCGCCATCCATCCCTCCAGCGCGTGTGTTAACCTGTCATGAACTTGACCTGACTTGACCTCGGTGATCTGACATGACTTTGGAACAATTTAGCATAACAATATACATCAAACAAGTCGCTAGTGTTGCCAAGAACACTTCCTTTTTGTCGATATACGGGAAGCGCATCAGCGCCGATATTTGTGATCTGGCGCTGATAATTTTGTTTGAGTTTACCGACCCCTAACCCGAAAAACTTTCCGTCGATTTTCGTTTTTCTTACTTTAAACAGCGTGCCGTTCATTTCCAAGCAGGTGAACAAACAATGACGCATATCGACCGGTACAATCTGGAGTTATCTACGAAAAACAGGAGGGGTGGGCGGATTTCGCCCCCCCTCCAGGGCGCGTGTTAAAGTCACCATTAAGTGTGCAATCAAATGGAAGCTCTCTGAGTAAGGGTGCATCGACCGCACTTTCAATTACAGCGCTTGTGGACAAAATTTATCAAGAATGGGGGACATTTTCCACACATATCCATAGCCGCATAGTCTTTCTGTCCGGCTGTATATGCCGCCTTGTCAGAACGTCTGCATCCGGATCCCCGACCCCAGACCGTCTGTATATTGCCCTGCCTGTCAGCATTTATCCCAAACCCACGTCTGCATCCCATCCCTCCCAGTCGGCATTATCCAAACACCCTTCCCCAGACCGTTTGCATCACGACCTTTCCAATCAGTCTGCATTACAATCTTTCCAGGCCACCTGTACCCCGACCCTCCAGTCCGTCTGTATCCGGAGCCCTCCCATTCCGTCGGCATGCCGACCCTGCCAGTCCGTCTGTAGCTCGATCCCTCGCGTTCCGGCTGCACCATCTGCGGTTGACCCGCCCCGCGGCGTCGTCTGGTCGGCTGGGATGCAGGGGCTGCGCGGCCCGGCCCGTCTCCGGGTGCACTGTGCGCACGGTCGTGCACCGTTCCGTGCACGTGCACGGCACCACCGGCAGGTGCAAAAGTTCGCAGAACAGGCCACACTCGGTCAGGTCAGAGATGGCATGGGCCTTGGATCGCGTGGATTGCATGCATTCCCCAGCGGGCGGCACCGCCTCTCCAGCTTGCAAGAATAATTGGCGTCCCAGTCGAGTTGCCGCAGGAACGCGCAAACTTGCTGAAGTCGAAGGCTCGCGATGTCACACACACACACACACACGCACACACACACACACACACACACACTCACACATACACACACCATGACAGCTACCTTGTGCTGGTTTTGTGGTCTCGTCTTCGTGAATGGTCGCCAGGAAGCGTGGAAGAAGCGGTGGCATGGCATCGGCTGAGGTGCGCGGATCTCTCTTCCAATTGCTGAGAGGCATATGCTCCGCCCGGTGCAAGGATGCCAGCCTGGCCTGGTGCAGAAGTGTGGTGCCAGCGGCCAGTGGCGTGCTTATCAGGCCTTGGAACGTCCGCCGGGCCACTCGGCTCGGTCTGGCGGTAGCCAGGCTCAGCTTGATCTGGGACAAAATCCGCATTAGCATGGGAGTATTTAAACAGCGTGTGTTTTTTATGTGCGACATTTAATGAGCGTGATTTTGGGAAGTACACCTTGAGCGAGTCTCTTGGACCGAGTGCAAGTTCAGCGAACTGACAAATTTAGCGACCGTCTCATTCAAGGAAGGAGAGAGAGAGAGAGAGAGAGAGAGAGAGAGAGAGAGAGAGAGAGAGCACATTGCGAACGTGTACACATATGCTTACGATAATTGAGCATAGGTGTAATTGAAGGACTGCCGAAAACCAATACAAAGATGGAAGAATGGCACAGAGGCATTCAGGTAATGCTCAATATGCTAAATCGAGCTGTTTGTAAATGCTTAGATTGAAATTTAAAAGAATTCAACTGCAGGTGGATTAGATGCAGTTTATCGTGTGGTTCCAGGGAAGGTGTCCGGAATAAGGGTAAATCGGTGTTTACAACGCTTAAGGAGCAATGTCAAAGTTGGCCAGTTAGAAAACATTGTAAAATTATTGCGGTGCTTTTGCCATAACTTTGAGATCAGTACGTAGCATGTAACAACAACAATTTAGCTTCATTCATGGTACTCGAGGGAAGGGTTAATTTTTAGCCATGTTGAATGTGCTTGACACTTGTTCATATCGTATCAATTGCGATAGATGTTCTTGCTACAATGCCCGACTGTTTTACGACAGTAAATAGGCTTTGAACTTACATTGCCTATTTCATTTAATGCACTGCAAGAAGACGATATTTGCATATATACATACATATATATGTATATATATATAGTATATATATATATATATATATATATATATATATATATATATATATATATATATGTGTGTGTGTGTGTGTGTGTGTGTGTGTGTGTGTGTGTATGTGTGTGTCTCTGTGTGTGTGTACTCGCTAAAACTCCACTGGCTGAAATGAACTCATCCATGGATCGCGTTCAGCATCGTCACATTTCGCAAAACGTTCAGCAGATCCACCACGCCGCAATTTTCCGACTTCCGCTGAGGTTCAGCTAACCATGGTCTAGAAGGCTGCTGTTCTGGCTGCTGTAGCTTGTGGCTCCTGGCCATCAGCTGGCTGACCCTTCCCAACAATTACCCCATTTACATGAGCAGCAAAACTTACGAATACGATGCGATTAGGAAAACCTGCGAAAATTATGCTCTTGTAAACGGGCTTTGGCGTAGCAAAACACGCGAATATCTTAACGTAAATTTACGCTGCGGTAAGTGGAAGTTTGCGATTAGCGCCAGTCACTAACAAATAACGGCACGACTGCAAGGGTCATGATACATCTTGATGCTATTATTTGCTACGTTATCCGTACATTTAGGGTGATTATGAAAAATGAACGTCTTGTTCTTAATCACAATTGCAAATCCAATCAAGAAATACCAAAATCAGACATGTAACAGCTGAAATCAGCGCTGGGACGTCACGTTATTAGTGCGTGCCCCAACCGTCAGTTTTACGATTTGGCGGAGTGTTCAACTTGCGGATTTGTGACAGCGTTTGTGCTTTGCTGATCTATTTCTTGGATTGCGTAGTGAACCTGATTTACCCTGTTCATTTGACCATTGCACAGTCTGGAGCAATGCACCATTACATTGTCTGGAACCTACGCTATGGAATATAGTCTGGCCTGGAAACAATGCACCGTTTGATTCACGAAGAAGAAAGGGCTATGCTGTCATCGATAACGCGTTATCGGCTCCGTGAATCCTTCGAATTCACAGATTCCCTATATATCTGCCCAACAACCTCAAACTACGTGGATAATTGATGATACATTGTATTGGTGTACCCCGTTGCTCGAAGCAGGTGCGTCAGAAGCGCAAAAATGCGCCAAACATTCTAAACTTTTCACCGCATTGCGTCAGCCGACAAATCGTATAAATCCGATTAGGTGCCTGTTTTGCACTTATAAACGGGCCGCGTGATCGGAACTTTTGCGAATCGACCAGATCGGAAATTTTCGTTTACGACTGACCAGCTCATGTAAACGGGGTAAATGTGACCGACCATCTCCGGTGTGTGCACGTGTGTTTACTCGGCTGTGTTTTCCCGGCACCACTGCGGTCTGATCGGTGGCGGATCGGGAAGAAATCGGCGCGCACGCACGAGTCGAATATCAATCAGCGCCATGTCGCAGGCGCCGCCGTGTTCTCGTCGGGTACGTTTTTGTTTCGACCACCGGGCCTTATTGGTCGGGTCGGCAGCCGCCGTGGCCGGTCCGCCGGCAGCGACAGCGGCAGCGGCAGCGGCAGCGGCAGCGGCAGCGGCAGCGGCAGCGGCAGCGGCAGCGGCAGCGGCAGCGGCAGCGGCAGCGGCAGCGGCAGCGGCAGCGGCAGCGGCAGCGGCAGCGGCAGCGGCAGCGGCAGCGGCAGCGGCAGCGGCAGCGGCAGCGGCAGCGGCAGCGGCAGCGGCAGCGGCAGCGGCAGCGGCAGCGGCAGCGGCTGCTGGCCGGCTCCGGACGCGGCGTGCGCACCGTTGGACAGACTGTGAAGCGAGAGCCGCTCGCGCGCGAGAACGCATTGATGTGGCGGCTGCGCGTGCGGATGCCATCTGCCCACCTGCGACAATCCAGGCCACCAAAGCCGACGGTGTTCGCCATTCTGGAGACGCTGGCGTTTGTTCGCCAGTGGATTCACACAAGCTTTGCCGCATGGGATGCGCGACCGCTGGAAATAACGGAATTGAATATTGCAGTATTCAGAAACTGTCGACGGCATTTTAATAATATTCATGCTAAACGTGATTCTCAGCATAGGTCCCAGTGGTGGACATATTCAGCCGCATTTCACCGTCGGGTCAGCAGGGCCTACATGGATCATTCTTTTAACATGATGAGCTCGAACACATACAACTCGGATTACATGTCCAGCGGTATGCCACTGGGCAGGAGAGGACACCAGTGGGAATTGGCTGCATTTGAATTATTTGAAGCAATCAGCCATTACTGGGACATGTTAACACGCGCACGTCCGGGAGGGGGGACAGATATCTGATCCACCTGCCGCTTTCCAAATTTGCCACCATACTAATTGGGTTAGTAAGGCCAAACCTCGTGTGGCTGCTCATTCGTCTTTTCCACATATCCTCATACATTTTTTACCCTGGGTCATCTCAAGTCAGGTCACCACGTCAGGCGAAGTGACCCACAGGTCACATAAACAAAGTTCACCGGTTGTCACGCTTTAACGGATGAAGACATTTCACTGAAACTTTCAGCGTTTGCTTATCTTTAGGGACGCAACAAAACGCACCAGCTGATTTTAAAAACATGTGCCTGTTAGAGTTGAAATAAAAGATTCTGACTAAAGTAAGCCTTTTTGATGAGAGTACGTTGGCTTGGAACAACGTTTGTTGTTCCGCTGTACCCATTAGAAAACATACAAATTAATGAAAACATGAAAACTCAAACCTTTAAAATTTCAAAATGTCATGTTGATCTTTGGGTGGCCAAGCATTTGGCCATGGTCGATTTCGCCTTCTTTTTCTGATTCCAAATATTTTGTGTACAAATATCCCCAAAAATGAACTCCCAGAGCCAGGAACATGATGTAAGTCGTGAAAATCTAGGCCCCCTAGTGACGTCACGTTTTTGGGAACAAAATTGGGGGTGGTGTCTGGCTCTACCTGTCGGGCGCTTTCCGATGACACCACTTTCTTTTTCGTGCGACGCTTAGTTTGGAAAATAGATAGGGGTGTTCTATTAAGCTCCTCCCTCCCGATACAGGGTGTAAGGGTATGACCGGAAAGACGTGGAGAGTTAATTAAGCGACATTTTGTGGCTACTGATTCAATATGGTCGTGCATAGATACACCCATTGCATTCATGAGTATCACATTGTGAATTTGGTTTGGTGGGGGTGGAAAAATGACATATTTAATTGCCAAAACTGCCCCAAAAGCCGTTTCTATCTAGTATGCACCCAAAGGAGCAATAGTTAAGCTTCAGACTGATGGGGTGGAGATGGGGAAATCAATTATTGATGGGGCCAAATTAGTGATTGAGAGGGCCACTGGCATCCTTGAACGTATGCAAAGTGACACCTCTGTCTGCAGCATTCTAGAAGTTTCCATCTTGCCTCCAAGGAGGCGATAAGGTGTTCAGTGACGCTCACGAGCCCGCGAGGGCGTCTCGAGAAGCCCTTCAAAGAACCATAGTACCATAGTAAGAAGGCGAAAGAAAGAAACAATTCAACTTCATAATTAGCCCAGGTCGGACGGTTTTATCGAGGCCGGTGGAATGTTGAGCTGCACAGCAGTGCACCGCATGATATGATTGATTGCAGGCCACTTTTATCCATCCATCTGAAAAATTACCATCCTCTTAGCTACATTTTCCAAGGAGAAACCTTTTTAATCGCCATTTTCCTACAAGCCTTTTCAAGTCAAAATTATGTCACCGAACGATTTCAGCTGGTGGGATGTCCTTTCAGCTTTGCGCATGTTGTGTGTAGACACATAATATACATTTGTTTTCGAATACCTGTGGCAACATGGAAATAATGCGAGCACACATGTTTTGAGCAATCGTTCTGCTGGAAATCATGCCTGACTGGGCCTTGGTCTGATGGCCCTAGGTCTGATGGCCCTAGGTCTGATAGCCGCAGAGTGGCGGTCTGATAGCGATAACTCTATGACAAGCCCAGCCCCTCGGGGCCAGACCTGAGACCAGCTCCTGATATATTGACAGGCAGAGGTGTGAACTGGTGACCTTGGGTGAACGATCCCATTCGATTACTTTAGAGAATATCGGGTGATTTTTTCAAAGGTAACTAATTCATGATGATCGTGATGATTTCATCTTCCCAGGACCTTCTCTAGGATTCTAATTGCGGCGGAGGAGTGGTCGTACATTCCATCACTGATGACTTCCCAAATTTTAAACGCATTTCCCATGTCTTAAGCATTAATAAGAGGGGAGCTCAAAAGGCTATTTGGACACATTGGCATCAATCGCAGCGCCCACACCCCGAGGGAAATTTAGTATGATGACGTCATGCAGTTTCCTGTTAATCTTCAGATCCCGGCAAAAAAGCTACATACCTTTCATCACCAGCAAGTAAGGACAAAGTGCAATGTCGATAACTATGGACAGAGTTCCACTTTTCTATTGCTGTGCGGCACCAGCATTCTAGAAGATTCAACCTTCGAGTTGCTGGCAAGGTCATGCATGCAGATTGCATTCTTCAACGCCAATTTAGCAGTACCGTATCCTCCGAGCCGACGACAAGGAACCCGCCATGTGCTTTGTGCAGACAGCAGCGATTCGTTCCGTTCACCGGGAGCCAACATTCCCCACTCGACCCACGTTCGTCACATGGAGCGTCTCGGCGCCGCGCGACAGGCGCCGCGCGGGCGAACGCGTGTTGAGGCCCGCGCAGGCGCCCCCCTGTGGGGGGCCCACCTGCAGAACGTCGTGTTGTGGTAGGGCCCGCGCGACGCCACGTCGTGTTGGCAGGGCGCGCGACAGGCGCCGCCACCTGCAGAACGTCGTGTCGGCGCCGCGCGACAGGCGCCGCGCGACAGGCGCCGCCACCTGCAGAACGTCGTGTTGTGGTCAGGGCTCCGCGCGACAGGCGCCGCCACCTGCAGAACGTCGTGTTGTGGTCAGGGCTCCGCGCGACAGGCGCCGCCACCTGCAGAACGTCGTGTTGTGGTCAGGCCGCGCCACCTCAGAACGTCGTGTTGTGGTCCCGCAGGCGCCGCCACCTGCAGAACGTCGTGTTGTGGTCAGGGCTCCGCGCGACAGGCGCCGCCACCTGCAGAACGTCGTGTTGTGGTCAGGGCTCCGCGCGACAGGCGCCGCCACCTGCAGAACGTCGTGTTGGGGAGCAACTCGGCGCCGCGCGACAGGCGCCGCGCGACAGGCGCCGCGCGACAGGCGCCGCCACCTGCAGAACGTCGTGTTGTGGTCAGGCGCGTCGCAGAGCTTCTGTCCGGGCAGGACGCCAGTGGGAATGGGGGCCGGGGAGGGGGCGGCGGGTGCGGGAGCTCTGAGAAGCAGGTCGGCGGTGGCCACTGGCCGGCCGTCAGATCGTTTCGACTGGGTGGCGATACGGCACGATCTTGACAGGCCGTGCGCCGCCTGCTCTCTCGTACACCACCAATCAAACGCCGGGAAACGGGACCGGCGCGGCTCTGCCGGCGGGCGTGCTGCTCTCCGGGATCGATTCCGAGGCGATGGTTGGCGTGGTGTGCGCGGCAGCGTCTGGACGCTGCTCGGGTGCTGTCCGGGTGCTATTCGGCACATTTTCCGGGTATCGCCTGGGTGGTGTTGGGGCGCTGCTCGGGTGGTGTCCAGGTGCTATTCGACACATTTTCCGGGTATCGCCTGGGTGGTGTTGGGGCGCTGCTCGGGTGCTGTCCGGGTGCTATTCGGCACATTTTCCGGGTATCGCCTGGGTGGTGTTGGGGCGCTGCTCGGGTGCTGTCCGGGTGCTATTCGGCACATTTTCCGGGTATCACCTGGGTGGTGTTGGGGCGCTGTTCGGGTGGTGGTGTCCGGGTGTTATTCGGCACGTTATTCGGGTGCCACCTGGGTGGTGTTGGAGCGCTGTTCGGGTGGTGCCCGTGGTGGTGTTGGGGCGCTGTTCGGGTGGTGTTGGGGCGCTGTTCGGGTGGTGTCCGTGGTAGCGATACGGTAGCGTCAGCAACGTGACACCTGACTACGGTGAAGACCCGAGGGCAGCCACCTCCGTTAATCTGGTTATGTCGGAATAATCGTGAACGATATCTATAATTTCCGCCAGTGCATGCGCTGTTGATACCACCTGGCGCTACCATGCTAACCGCGTGGGCAAATCGAAACAAAAACTTTGTCATTGGTCAACATTTCGGATGACGCCAGCTTTCTACAAAATCGAACACCTTCAATACAGTCACACATTGCGCAAAATGTACTATTACAAACAGGTGTTACTCCATAAACCTAAACGACACATCACAAGTTGCGTTTGAATGCATGGAACATATCTCAAGCCAGGGTATGTTGTTAACCTCATTTTCTAAGATTAGAAGATATTACAAAAGCCACTAGGTTGAATTGCCTTAGGTACTTGATACCTGCTTTGATCGCAGGGTCGAGAGTACTCGCAAATGAAAAACGATGATCTGCGAGTGGCTTAGGTCAGTACACAAAGTTGACCTGGAATAATACGACGACCGTATGGGAGAATGTTATTTTAATCGTTACTCACCCTAGTACATTCCAAATTAGCTACTGAAAGTCAATAAGCTAGGCTAAGCTGCAATCATCCCTGAATTTAAGTGGCGGATTTGCAAAAAATATAATGGGGGATGTTTCTTGCATGATGAGAAAGCTCCATGACCTTACATCACTAAAAACAAAAGCATTAGAACTTCGTGCAAAATTCACCAATAACTATGTAAAGTGGGACGGAAATACATCGGACGGTTGGAGACGTGCCCTCGGGAATCCCCACGCCTTGCCTCAACACCTTGTCCTGTAGAGGGCTGACCTGACGAGCAAGGCTGCTGAGGACCGCCACGCTGCGGATGCACCTGCACCTGACGTCATCGTCGCCATCATCACCGCCGGCTGTGTTGCGACATCAGCGCGGCGGTGTGCACGGCGCTGCACGAAGATGCATGTCATTATAATCATCTATCTGATTGCACACGCGCATTGTCAGGGAAGCGTTCAATTAATCATGCCGCATTGACCGCCGAGGCAAAGGACAATTTATTATATCCATTGTACAGCAAAAGCGATAGTGATGTTTCAGTTATACTACAAGACGAAGCTGAGTGACATAGATGAAAAGTTGGTGTCGTGAGTGGTGCAATTATTTTATGTCTTGTGCATGATTTGCCACTTTGGTGCTTGCTCTTCAGCTTAATGCCGGCACTTAGATATGGCAATGAACTTTAACCCGTACCGTCTGAGGGGGGTTCTTCAACCGCCCCCCTCAGTTTTTTCGTGGATAGTGAACGAACGGTACGCGGCAGCGCGCTAAAATTTGGCATACCCTTTTCCACATCAATTTGGCATGCAGTTTCAAAATTTTGAAGTCAGGTCATCTAAGGTCAACGAGTTAGTCAAGGTAAAGTGAGGTTACCTCCAAAAAAGGTCAACGATTCGTCACGCTTTAACAGATACAGATATTTTAATGAAACTTTCAGGATTTGTTTATCTTTAGGGATGCAACAAAACGTACGAGTGGAATTTTTTATGTTTTCTATTTTTTGACCACATAATTTTTGCAATTTGCCTATTGCAGTTCAAATGCAGGATTATATCTAGAGTAAGCATTCTTTATTAGGGCAAGTTGACTTCCAATAACGTTTCTGTGTCTGTCCTACCCATTACAAAAGGAAAATTTGTATTTTAAAAAACTTCAAAACTAAAAATTTTGAATTTTCAAAAAAAAATTGGGGGACCAAAAAAATTATAGCCATGGTCGATATCGCTGTCCTTTTCTCATTCCAAATAAAAAATGTCATACATACCCCAAAATGAACTCACCAGAGTCAAAAACATAATGTAAGTCGTGAAAAGTCTTGAAAATCTAGCACCCTGGTGACGTCACTTTTGGGGGGAAATTGTTTTGGAGGGAGGACCCTGACCCTACTCGTCAAGCGTTTTCCGATGGCATCTCTTTCGTTTTCGTGCGATGCTTAATTTGTATTTTAGAGGGCGGTCTTTAATCCCCTGAGACGGAGTGGGAGGATTTGACCCGAAAGACGGCGCGGGTTAACATTGTGCCAGGGAAAAAAGCCAGAGGATGTCATGTGATTCTACGAATTTGGCGCTTGGTGCAATCGTATTAATCTCCATGGATAGTAATACGCCTGATTCTAGAACTATTTGACTCCAAAGACCAATTGGCTTAGGCAATAAAAAATTGCATAAAGAAAAAATAAAAATAAAACTAAATAAAAAAGCAATTAGCAATAAAAAAATGCTTAGGAAAACATCAAAATGTCATTGCTCGATATCTTATTCTTCGGAAATTGCATCAAACATAGTTGGCGACGAGAGCAGATTCTGGTCCACCAAAGGAAAAATTGAATGAATGGTATCAGAACAGGAAACGATTATCTAGAGGTTGCTTTCAGTCGATGTCGGTCCAACTGAGCACGCCCACGTAATTTGGCGTTAACATCTAGACTACACATCTAGATATCTAGGCTATTGTGTCAGATGACGTCAACATCTAGACAGGCCATTAGTGTGCCAGGTGACGCTAACATCTAGACACGCCATTAGTGTGTCAGGCGAAATACGTATTCAAAATAGCAGGTCATCCACTTCTGGTCAATCGCTTTTGCCTGCACATGGCTAGGCGATGCCACCGCACCGCCACTTCCCCGCCCAAAACCGGTTTGTGTTGGAAAACCGGTGAACTAGAATCCGAGGTAGGAGTTGGCGGGCGATAGCCGCGGGCGATAGCCGCGGGCCGTGACGCTCTTGTCGTGGAAACAGTGGACCGAATCGGGACCAGCGAGTCCAGGAGCGGACCCGTTGACCCGTGACCCGACCGGGCAGCGGCGGCCGCTCGTCGGGGCAGAACTCGTGACGCCGCGTCACAGTTGTCTGCCGGCTCCCGGGTGCACGTCGGGGCAGAACTCGTGACGCCGCGTCACAGTTGTCTGCCGGCTCCCGGGTGCACGTCGGGGCAGAACTCGTGACGCCGCGTCACAGCTGTCTCCCGGCTCACGGGCGCACGTCGGGGCAGAACTCGTGACGCCGCGTCACAGTTGTCTCCCGGCTCACCGCCGCACGTCGGGGCAGAACTCGTGACGCCGCGTCACAGCTGTCTCCCGGCTCACGGGCGCACGTCGGGGCAGAACTCGTGACGCCGCGTCACAGCTGTCTCCCGGCTCACCGCCGCACGTCGGGGCAGAACTCGTGACGCCGCGTCACAGTTGTCTCGCGGCTCCCGGGCGCACGTCGGGGCAGAACTCGTGACGCCGCGTCACAGCTGTCTCCCGGCTCACGGGCGCACGTCGGGGCAGAACTCGTGACGCCGCGTCACAGCTGTCTCGCGGCTCACGGCCGCTCGTCGGGGCAGAACTCGTGACGCCGCGTCACAGCTGTCTCGCGGCTCCCGGGCGCACGTCGGGGCAGAACTCGTGACGCCGCGTCACAGTTGTCTCGCGGCTCCCGGGTGCACGTCGGGGCAGAACTCGTGACGCCGCGTCACAGCTGTCTCGCGGTTCCCGGGCGCACGTCGGGGCAGAACTCGTGACGCCGCGTCACAGCTGTCTCGCGGTTCCCGGGCGCACGTCGGGGCAGAACTCGTGACGCCGCGTCACAGTTGTCTCGCGGCTCCCGGGCGCACGTCGGGGCAGAACTCGTGACGCCGCGTCACAGCTGTCTCGCGGCTCACGGGCGCACGTCGGGGCAGAACTCGTGACGCCGCGTCACAGCTGTCTCGCGGCTCACGGCCGCTCGTCGGGGCAGAACTCGTGACGCCGCGTCACAGCTGTCTCGCGGCTCCCGGGTGCACGTCGGGGCAGAACTCGTGACGCCGCGTCACAGCTGTCTCCCGGCTCCCGGGCGTACGCGGCATAGCGCTGTTCGCCTAAACGAGTTTGATTCGAAATGAAACAACTCTCGTGCGCTATATCAGAGGCCTAAGGTCGACACTCTCATCGCTATGGACAGTGTTTATTAAAATTGTCTTCAAGAGTATTTATATAACTCCTGTTGTTTTGGTGTTATTTGTTCCGATTATTATGTCGGACGTAATAGCGTAGGCGTACGGGATTCGGTGGGTTCGACTTGTCGATCTTTACCAACATGGATGGCGTAACGAATGTTTCAATTGTGGTTTAATGATTGCTTTTGTTCGGATATTCCAACTATTAATCACATTTCTGGATGTTTGTTGTTGTGATCATGGGTGCTTACTATTATGGTCCTGGGTAGTTGTTGCTGCGATCCTGGGTTTTATTGCTGCAATCCTATATTTTTATTGCTTTGATCCTGGGTGGTAGCCACTATGAATATGCGTAGTCATTGCTGTGATCCTAGGTGGTTATTACTTTGTTCCTGGATGGTTATTACTCTGATCCGGTGTGGTTATTGCTGTGATCCTAGTAGCTGCTACTGTGAACCTGTGTAGTAGCAGCCATTGATCATTGACGGTTGTTTCTGTAGTCCTGGATGGTTATCTCTGTGACCCTGGATGGTTATCACTGTGATCCTATGCGGTTGCTACTGTGATCGTAGGCAGTTTTTGCTGTGAATCTGGGTGGTTATTACTGTGGTTACCTCTGTGGCCCGGAACCGCTGTGAACATGTGTAATCGTTGCTGTGATCCTGCGTTGTTATCACTGTGCCCCTGGGAGGTTATTACCGTAGTCCTGGATGGTTACCCCTGGCACTCTGGATGGTTGCTATTGTGATTTTTGGTGGTCTTTACTGTGATCCTGGGCTTTTACTTCTGTTGCCCTGAGTAGCTGCAACTGTGATCCCGATTGTTTATTATTGTGATATAGCTGGCTCTTATTGCGATCTCTGAAATGCACCATTCGAGCAATCATCATGATCATTCAAACGAATTGTTCTCACAAAACCTATTCGGTCCAGATATCGAGATAAAAATGACATGACATCAAGGAAAGCGAATGCCAAGAGGAGTCTACAAGAAATGGCAATGTGGCTTCGGGTGAATATCGCGGTGTTTCGGTGTTGTTTTCCATACACAGGTAACAAACTTCTTCCTAAAGGTTCGTCTTCAGAAGCTAAGACAGTGGTCATTGCATCAGTGTCGCTCGAGTGCTAGAACATTGCACCTCTATAAGAAACTAAATTTGTCTGGCGAGTACTTCGAGTTGTTGGCAGTGCCATGATGACTGTTATCGTGTTGACAATGCCTCATTACCATGTGTATATCCGTCCTACTGCTCCACGCATACGCCTGAAACCTGTGGCAGTTTTATCTCGCTGCCTGAAACGCATGAATCTCGCTGCTACTTTACTGACTTAAACCATGCCCTCAGTAACCGACGGTCTGCTTCCCGTGGCCCGAACGACCGTTTTATTCGCGTATTGAAGATTTGTTTCCGCGCCATCGGTGACGTCCTTCGCATTATCCACATCTGCCTTATCCGCTCAGCCATACCTGACCTCCAGAAACACTATATTATCCAACCCATCTTCAAATCCGGCTAGCCCTGTGACTCATTCAAATTCTGCCCATTTCCATCGTCTCTATGAGTACTGAAGTGCCAGCGCGAATCATCTAGCGTCAGCCGTATCACCACTTCTCATGTAACCATCTCCTTTGGTCTTCCCAGCACTGGTCCCGTCCTCGCCACTGGACGGAACATTTATCACCGTCACCAGTCACATCCTCACCGACATCGACAGCGGAGCGGAGAATCCACGTGAACCTGTTGAGTCGTCGGTGTGTCGACATCCTTGTTGGTCACTCTCATTTGTGATACCACTTACCTATGGGCATTCTTAGTGCACAGGTCACTGCACTGGTTTGCTAGCAGGTCCACTACTGTTTTTCGGCATGCGAAAATGAAACGAAAATATCCTGAACAGGATAAATACATTTTGAATTTTGGAGCTAGAGTGATTTTTGGCCGACACATATTCGACCATGTCTCTGACCTGCGTGACCTGGTGGGGTGGTTGTTTGTACCGAAGCTGAAAGACTTCTCTGAATTATGCCTCGATCACCGCGAGGCATAATTCAGGTGCACAAGATGCTCAATCACCGCGAACCGGTGTCACTCGTGGCAGCATTTCTGGAACAGCGCTACTGCAGACATCTCAGTGCTAGACAAGACAGCTTGTGCATACAATATCCCGCTCTTCAGAACCGAGGCCGATAAACGGCGCTTCTGTCGTCAGGGTCTATTTCTATGTAATAGACTCCAGAATGAGTTCGCCAGTATCACTCGCAGGTGCTTCACAAGATCACTGAAGCGCCTGCTGCTGCTTGAAACATTACCTACTTGAGTGCTGTCTTGCTCATCATCGTCGTGTCGCCGTTGTATTTCATTTGCTTGTGTGTCCGTGTGTGTGTTTGATTCACTTGTTTGTTTTCTGACTCCGGGCAAGCATTGTCACTGTAAAGTGGAAAGCTCCATGACGTCAAATACAATTCCGAATACAAACTATTTGCCGAAATAATAGCTTCCCCTTTATCCTTGCACGGAGCTTGATGCAGCCTCATTCTCCCAATGTTTACTACCGAGCACTGAAAAAAAACAGCACGTGCTTGCGCCCCATCACTTGGTGTAGCTGATCGGGCACTCTTTGGCGACATCATGGTGTACAAAATTGAAAATGTCATGCAAAATCGTAATCGTAAATGGCGTCATGCTTCGACGCCATAAGCCATAAGCGTGAATATGAGACGTTGTTCAGCACCGAAATCGATAACTATGGGCACTTAGTCTCACTTCTTGCTCCGTAATAGACAATGTTATGTGTGGCAGTGTAGTTGGCAACTCAACCGGTGTGTTTACATAGATGATTGACCATTCCAAGGTCAATCGAGGTAGTTGATCCAGCTCAGCCTCAGAGGACCCTTTCGACTTCTGAGTTACTCTAGGCCTCGTGTTGATGCTGAACTGAATGCGTCCATCGTGTTGAATATAATGCGTCCATCTGCATGACAGGAAGCAATGCAATATTGTTTTATGACACTATTTTGATGCTTCCAGAACGTGCTCATCGCTTCGCCATTTACCCCTTGACTTTTCGGTCAAAATGTAACAAATAGTACACCGTACATCGTTAGATACTGAGGCGATGCCAAGACAATCGAGAATGTAATTTAACCAAGGCTAAATAAAGTTAAAACCAGAACAGCCAGGCGAAGGACCGCACAGCCGGGCGGTCGTAAACACGATGGTGTGAGGGTGCCTTATCTCGAGGGGGAGCTCACGGGAGGAGGGACGGGACCGCGCAGTTTGGTGACACGTGCGGAGGACGTCAGACAGTGCACGTTACCGGCGAGCGGCGTCTTCCCCCGCTTACCCACGCCATCATGCTTCACGCACCGGCTCTGCTGGCCGCCATTGCAACCGTTCAGACTCCTTCGACATGTCGCAAACTTATCGCGGCGCGGGCGGAGGATCTGACGTCGGCATGTCGCGAACTTGTCGCGGCGCGGGCCGAGGATCTGACGTCGGCATGTCGCGAACTTGTCGCGGTGCGGGCCGAGGATCTGACGTCGACATGTCGCGAACTTGTCGCGGCCCGGGCGGAGGATCTGACGTCGGCATATCGCGAACTTGTCGCGGCGCGGGCCGAGGATCTGACGTCGGCATGTCGCGAACTTGTCGCGGCGCGGGCCGAGGATCCGACGTCGGCATGTCGCGAACTTGTCGCGGCGTGGGCGGCCGAGGATCTGACGTCGGCATGTCGTGAACTTGTCGCGGCGCGGGCCGAGGATCTGACGTCGGCATGTCGCGAACTTGTCGCGGTGCGGGCCGAGGATCTGACGTCGGCATGTCGCGAACTTGTCGCGGCGCGGGCGGAGGATCTGACGTCGGCATGTCGCGAACTTGTCGCGGCGCGGGCCGAGGATCTGACGTCGGCATGTCGCGAACTTGTCGGGGCGCGGGCCGAGGATCTGACGTCTAACTGTACAGACGACTTAGACACCGCTATCGCTCGATATGGGCTTCCGCGCCGCGTCAAGGGATCGGCCAAATAATAGCCAAAACTGTAGTGTGTAGTAGAATGTAATAGGACACAATGATAGAAGCGGTCCAACAGCAACATGAAGTGAGGTTTTTAATCAACATTTTATGTAAATATTGGTTCTTGTTTTTCCACCGGAAGTCATTGCGGGTGAAAACTGTCGATTGTCGCAAAAGCTGACCCAAGATGGCCTGAAAGATGAACCAGCAAGACGAAGTACCGAGCCCGGGTATCGATTCCAAGATGAATAAAGTGAAGGTGTTCGGCAAGGAGTCAGTGGCTTGGGGCCATACCTTAGTGTCAGATTGCTTAGTACAGTCGGCTTGGCACAGGGACCACAGTGTTAATATTTTCAGCAGCAGCAGTATTGTCTACTTCCACCTGACTTGTGTGCTAATTCCCTCTGGGATGTTTTCCACCTCTGCATGATATGCCCGCTACTCCTACCTGGAATCTAGAATGTGAGCTACTCCTGCCTGGAATGTCAGCTGTCAAGAGTATCCGTCTCATTCTTCTGCCACTGTCCTCTTGAAATGGTCACCGCCTCCGCTTGGTATGCTCGCAACATCCAATCGGAAAGTCGGCCATCTCTGCCCGGAAGGCATGCACCTCCGCCTGAAATGCCCCGACCTCCATCCAGAATGTTCGCCACGGCCGCCTGAAATGTCCGTCACTTCCGTTTTGCATGCTCACCATCGCCACTCGGAATATCGGCCGCCTCGTCTGGCATTTCCTCTACTTCCGCCACCACTTACCTCCTAAATGTCCGCCACCTCCGTCTGGCTTGTCCGCCACCTTTGTCCTAACTCCCGCTGCCCACTCCCGGCATATCTCCACCTTCGTCTGGAATGCCCGCCACCTCGGCCTGAAATTTGCGTTACCCCACCCGAAGTAGCTGCCTCCCCCGGCTTGTCTTACCTCCACCTGATATGTCTGCAACCTCTCCATCTCTGGAACATCTACTACCTACCTCCGGCCGGACTGTGCACGACCTCCACCTGACATGTCCACTGCTTCAACCTGATATTTCCACCGCCCCACCTGACATGTCCACCTCCACCTGACATGTCCACTGGCTCCACCTGATATGTCCACCGCCACCACCTGACATGTACACCTCCATCTGACATGTCCACCTCCATCTGACATGTCCACTGGCTCCACCTGATATTTCCACCGCCCCCATCTGACATGTCCACCTCCACCTGACATGTCTACTGGTTCCACCTGATATTTCCACCGCCCCCACCTGACATGTCCACCTCCACCTGACATGTCCACTGGCTACACCTGATATTTCCACCGCCCCCACCTGACATGTCCACTGCCTCCGCCTGACATGTCCACCGCCCATACTTGACATGTCCACCTCCACCTGACATGTCCACCGCCTCCACTTGACACGTCCACCTCCACCTGACATGTCCACCGCCTCCACCTGACATGTCCACCTTTGTCTGGCGGGCCCGCACGTCCGCTCGGAGTGTCTCGCGGCCAGTTCGGCTCTCCGCTCCACGCTCAAGTGGCCATGTGCGGACTGTCTCTGACCTGTCGGCCTGTCCATTGCCGTGGGCTCCGTCAGGCCCAGGGAGTGACGCGCCAGAGTGGGTCGGACCAGGTGACGACGACCGGCCCGCTCCAGCACGACACGGCCACGCGGCATGCATACACTCGGGTGGGCCAGACCCACACGGACCGGCTCGCCCGGGTCAGCCGGATAGCCAGGGTCAGCTGGATAGCCAGGGTCAGCCGGCTCGCCCGAGTCAGCCGGCTCGCCCGAGTCAGCAGTTAGTGGACCGACCCTGAGTCGGCTGAGTTGTGTGCCGGTACCCTCAAGGTGTCGGCACGGAGCCGTCTAAATCTGCTGAAATGAGCTCGGCTTCAGGGCAATGCGTTGGGCTTCGAGCAAGAGTTGCGTTTTAGGGGACGAAGTTTTCAATAAATCATTAACATGCGCACGTCCGGCGGTCCGCGCAAACTTCGCCGGTCCGGGGCATGTGTTGATGGCATGAATAGGGCAGATGTCTGCTCCCATAAGATCTCCAGAATTATGTTAGGTAGCGACAAACGAAAAACGGCGTTGGATAACTGGTGACAAGCTCTATCGAAAGTACTTTGATCATTTCTTCGCTCAGGTCAATATTTCGGTCACTGGATCATCATAGGTCAAATTCGACCAGATCCGGTGGGACTCTGAGACATTGACATATATTTCAGGACCTGTAACAGATAGAAACAAACGGCAAATGCTATTTGACAATCTTTGAAATGTGCCATGGACAATGCGCTGAGTGATATAAAGTCAGGTCAACAGATAGGTCCCCAGAGGTCATCGAACTTCGGTAAAATGCATTGTAACTTTCCTGTACATACGTTTTGATAGCATGGCGATGGGAAGCTGATTTTGCTTTATATGACGAAAGATGCTTCCAATGACATTTAATAGTTAGGTTAATGTTTGACCTTGACATCGGTTGACTTGAGGTCAAGACCGTTTTCTGCCCTAAGTAGGTCATGTCACATATCATTGAAAACGTGTCAACAGTGAGCATTTCGCTGGTGTTAGAATTTTGTATAACATTTGGTTTTATACCACATTGATATTCGCTATATGATTATTGCGGGATAATACACAGCTGCATTAGAGGAAATGCTCGCACAAATGTTTGTGATATATGCGCCGTGTTCGGCACTGATACCTTTCCGAATATTCCAAAGCCGATTTGCAAGATACATGATAGAAATGCACGACATTCAAGACTGGGTCTTTATTGTCGTGGATAGATACGGGAACGATGCATTCCACTACAGCAAGCGATATATCCGTGTTCAGTTAACGATATATCTGTCAACAACACTCGAGGCTTCGCTGATACCTCTTCACTCTGTGTGTTATTGAACTGCAGATTATTAAAAATTTTAATGCAAGACAAAATCAAGTAGTTATGCAAGAGTGATGGACAATTCATCACATTTTACTTGACCTGACCTGATCAGGTCAAATGTTAGGTATGTGACCTTAGATCGAGGGTGCTAAGTGACCGAGGATCATTCGACACCTATTTTTGGCGCATTGAGGGGACAAACCGATTGGCGTTGGTTTGGTCGCTCCAGTTCAATATTGCGAGAAATACTTTGCAGTTATGTGCGCTTACCTAAGATGACCTTGCAGAGGTCATAGAGTAAATGATTGACTCGCATATTCATAAACAACCTCAAAGTGCAAGATATTTAAAGAGGACAATCGAGGTCAACTACGTACCCAAGCAGGAATGTTTTTTTATCCGAAACTATGACCTCAGGTCAAGGTCATAAGGTAGCCTATAAAGGTCATGTAATATATCAGTCGACACGTCGTGACGATACAAGTACAATAACGGTAATTTCAGTCTTCTAGCTCAATTCAGTACGATATAATGCGCAAAAATGTACTAGTTATCTCAGGTGACCTCAGATGACCTTGGTGAGATCACTGAGCAGAAATGTCGGCGGCAACATTGAGAATGGCTTCCAACTACACGTTATGACCGTTGTGAGGTCATTCCGAAGGCAAATATGTAACCAAGAAACATTTGTATGTTTTACTATATGCCTATAAAGGGAGAAGCCATTGCCGCGACCTGACTTCAGGTCAATGCTACGAAAAAACGAGATATATGTATTATAGTCCCTGATGAGATCATGACGTGTTGTAAGCTTGAAATAAATTGTCCAATTATCGTGGAAGTAATGTCACCTAGAACTCCGAGGGACGTTGGGTCACTTCAACTGACCTGGTGACCTGACTTGAGATGACCCAGGGTAAAAAATGTATGAGGATACGCGGAAAAGACTAATGAGCAGCCATACGAGGTTTGGCCCTGCTAACCCGATTAGTATGGTGGCAAATTCAGAAAACCGCAGGGGGAATATATTTGCCCCCGGACATGCGCGCGTTAAGTGTTGCTCTTCACGCTCTAGATTCGCCGGCCTAACACACGTGGGCTGGGGATCATATCCACTGTGCAGGCTGCAACAGACAGCCTGAAGCGAGACGCAACTGGCGATGGGCACGATGGCACACTATCACGCACGCTGGCCGGGATATCGGCCACGGCGGCCGGCAGATGAAGGTGCGTGCGGACGATTAGTGGCTGCCCGCAGCGTGAAATGAGCCCACCGTGGGAGTCCAGCCGTCGGCTATCCCAACACCAACTTCCGGCGAGCCGTTCAACCGGTGATCCTGATGAGATGATCCCATCCGACGGTGGGAACGCCCTGCCCTCTCTTGTCCCAGTCGGTGCGCTCCAACCGGGCGGGCAGCAAGCGATGGAACGACACCTCCGCACTACCGCCATCTATGGGGCAGATGGTGTAGCAGACTTCCCACGCCCGGCCGTAATTGCGGTGGCCGGTTGGTCGAGGCGAGCGCTGGCCCTGTAATTCCGCTGGAATGTGTGTCTTCCCTGCGGCGGTAGCCGACAACGCGGAAGAATGCGATCTCACCAGGTCAGTAGGATGAGGTCGACGGCCTCTAGTTGCGCCGTCGCCCGCCAGGCGGCGGAGGTGTTCGTGCTGCCAGCTGAATGAACGTCGGGTGCCGAGCAGATGCGTACGCACGAGCACTCACCACATTAATGGCCACTGCCAGACAGCGCGGACCGCAGGCGATTTAATATTCAGCGGTGCTCATGCTGTTACAGAGGAAGCATGCGCTCTCAGTGTTTGTTATTGCCGCTGGATTAGAACTTGGGGTGGATGTCGGGATGCGCACAATCCACTTCAGCGTCCTTCAATGACCTCATAATTATCACGTCACCCAGCGCTATCTGGATGTCGTGGCCCTGACGCCCTTCGGTGGCATAGATAGATAAAAACTCAGTGAACGATAACCACAAGGGAAATAGTAGCACACCATTGCATAGGGTGTTGCGAGTGGAAATGCCCTCTGAATGCTGGCTGCTCCTCCCTAAAATAATTTGTACTCTTAACATGGCATCCGATGGAGTATGCCACCCTCCCCAATCCAATTTGGCCGTCCATTGCCTCAATTTTAAGTAATTATCTCCCGTGGTAGTATGTGAAGCGTGGGGTCGATACATAAAGGTCGATTAACAATAAGATGTTGTAGTGCAAATTAGTGTTCTCATCATGTTTTTTATTCCTTCAACTGAAGCATGGTCAATACGAGATAAAATGTGACCTCGTGACCCTCTTTCACCGAACCCCCCCCCCCCTACACCGAAAACGCAAAACAAAGTGTATCTCACTGAGGAGGGGGTTTGATGACTCGTATTGTAGGTGAGATTCTGGGTTGCCAGACGTGTTAAGGACTAAATTCGAATAATGTGTAAAGTAAAAGAAAAAAACTATGTTTGTGCGTTCAAGGAAATTTGCTTCGCTCAAGGTGCGTGGTTTGCGAAGCCGACGTTGCCGACTTCCTTCTCATATTTGGTATGTTTCTGGAAACGGAAGCACTCAGGATCTGCTTGTTGTATGGTGGAGTGCCAACATAATATAATAAAATTGCACTAAAGATTAAAGATATCGGCACGTCCACATGGGCAAAGTTGTGTATCTTTTCCTGTATCTCGTTCCATATTTTGTTCCATACTGTTCCACGTCTTTCTATGTTTGCTCGAATTCTTCAACGTGTTTTGCATTATTCCTCCAAATATTAACATATTTATAATTGGGTACCACGGGGCAGACCCTCTGATCCGTTTTGAGTTCATCTACTTCAGTCGTAATGATTTCTTTCAAGCTCCACTTTTGACTTGAAGTGTCTGCTGGGTGACGTCAAAGTACCTTTCATTTATGTGAAAATGGAAAGCTTGAATTTACTAGATAAACTATGCGTGAATGCATATCCGCGTCATTGTCATAATGAAATTAGATCAAATATCTGAATGAACATTCTTTCGCACCATTCCTAGTGCATAGAAAGAAAGCAAAGTTTTCTCATTAACTGACATGTCGTGTCCTCTTTAAGTTTATTCGCCCGTGAGGGGCCGAAGGAGCGAAGTATGCTTTGCTTTTCAACTGAAATTTCCGAACCACTTTAACGGAGTTCTTAAACTTGTAAACTTTTCCTAGCTATCCGTTTTATGCATCCTGACGCAATGTCTTACCATGACCGGCTCAAGGGATCGATATCCTGATACAAAGACTAAGTTGTGCAATGGCAAGCTCGTGGGATCAATATCATGATCTATCGGCTAAGTTTTACTATGACCGGCTTAGAGGATCGACATCCTGATGCAACGGCTAAGTCCTGTAATGGGCTGCTTGAGCGATCGAGCTACGTTATGAGTCGCATCAGTTCTGGCTGGTCCTGGTGCCATCTTGGGTCCCGCTGTTTTTTGGACTAGAATGCCCAATACGACTAATTTTCATTGCCCCAATGCGATTTTTAGTAGTCTCCGCGCAAAATGTGGTACCCAGATGCGAGTTTTCGTGTCCCCGACGCCAATTGTCGTGGTCGTGCGTTTTATAGTCCCGACGATATTTTTCGGGATCTCGTCAAATTTATTGGTTCCCTGGTCACTTTGTCAGATCTGGCGTGATTTTGTGGACATCAAGTCAACGTTTGGAGCCTCCGGTGCGGTATTCTCAGGCCCTGCACGATGTTTGGGCAACGATATGATTTGCAGGCCAAACTGAGCCCAAAATGACAGAAAACTCGCTAGCGCGACTTTTTAGCGCCCTATGCGTCCCTATAGGGACTCTGTCGCGAGTTGGCACTTTCTGAGATGATTTCCCGTGCACGAGTTGATTTTTGCAGGGTCCCTGCTTATTTTTAGTGGTTCCCATCTTGATTTTCATCTGGACCCTGTGGGATATTCTGGGCTCTGGTATAGTTTTGTGGACCCCAATGTGATTTGTCAGAATCTTGGTGCAATTTTTCCCGGCAATTTTTTTGCAATCTTGCAAATTTTCTCGATTTTTTTATATTCACCACCTCTAAGCTGGGGTATTTTCTATTTTGCTTCACCTTCGGCATGCCACAGGAACCAAGTCGCTGTTTGGTGATCTCAGCCTATTTTCTAAGCCGTCTTGGTGGTCTCAGTGTGCTTTTAGTGCCCCGGTGCACTTTGATGGTTTCAGGATTTTTAGGGTTCCCGGTGTTTATTGAGGGGCCCGGTGCATATTTTAGACGGCATCGGAAGACTTATCGTCTTAACGGGATCCAGTGTGTTGAAGTACCCCGGTATTCTTTCGTGCTTCACTATTTATTTGGGGTTCCGATGCTACTTCTTGTGGCTCCTGGTGGTATGCTTTGAGGCTCCGACGGATATTTGTAGGGCCCAGTGCGATGCTTCGGCGCCAAGGTGATATTTTGCGGGTCTCTACGTTAGTTCCCTGGATTTCACTGTATTTTTGGGGGGCGCCACGATGTTTTAGGCTTTGTTGTTTGGGTTTTGTCGTCTTAGGTCATGTGGTGTATCACACGGGACGCTTTGGTGCTGGGATCGTGATCTGCACTGGGTGTGGGAGTTGATGAGCGTAGTGTGTAGCGTAGTGTGCCGGGTGTGGAGTGGTTGGAGAACTCTTCCTTTTGGTGGGCTGTGGTAAGCTGCTCTGGTGTCTGTGTGGCTGATGTTATGGGCGGCTGGCGGTGGATGTTGTGACATGGTGTAAGGTGGTTCGCTTGGGTGGCTTGTGGTTGGGTGTGTGTTGTTTGGTTTGGTTGCGCTGAGGTTGTGCGTCCTGATGGATGTGCTGATATTGCCTGAGATGGCTGACGCAGTGTGTGGGTGGTGTGGATTGTGTTGGCATCCGATGTGTGTTGGATGCTACTTTTGGCTCGGTGGCACTTCACGGCAACATGCAAAATGGCGCGCGTGCTTTTGTGTTGTGCCATATCAGGAATTGCCGTACCACTGTCGTGCCACTGTCGGCACACCTTTAAAACAAGATTGCAATGTAGAACCGACTTAAATGCTGAATCCAAGTGGAAACATTTTCGATAAATATGCAAGAAAGAGCACTGAGATGCAGATTTATTGCTAATTTTATCGTTTGGTGGATTGTCTTGCAGCTATTGCAGTGGAATGTCTGTTGTTTGTTTTTCATCAATCAAGATTCTTATGTCCGTCTTAAAATG
Source organism: Imbricaverruca yamaguchii (assembly GCA_034440575.1). Taxonomy (NCBI): domain Eukaryota; kingdom Metazoa; phylum Arthropoda; class Thecostraca; family Neoverrucidae; genus Imbricaverruca; species Imbricaverruca yamaguchii. Next base: position 376,838 of record JAOTOL010001643.1, read on the forward strand.
CTCTTTTCCCACTGCTGTGCCTATTGGCGTGCCATCATCTAGTTCGCCGTTCCATGTACCGTGCCGTGCCATGTGCCGTGCCATGTGCCGTGCCATGTGCCGTGTCATGTGCCATGCCATTTGCCGTGCCATGTGCCGTGCCATGTGCCGTGCTATGTGCGTACATGCCTGCATGTGCCGTCCTGTGCGTATGCCGTACCATGGCCGTGCCATGTGCCGTGCCATGTGCCGTGCCATGTGCCGTGCTATGTGCCGTACCATGTGCCGTGCATTGCCTGCCATATGCCGTACATGTGCCGTACCATGTGCCTGGTGTTGGTGCTTGCCATATGCCGTACCATTGCCGTGCCATTGCCTCCATATGCCGTACCATGTGCCGTACCATGTGCCGTGCCATGTGCCGTGCCATGTGCCGTGCTATGTGCCGTACCATGTGCCGTGCCATGTGCCGTGCCATGTGCCGTGCCATATGCCGTACCATGTGCCGTACCATGTGCCGTGCCATGTGCCGTGCCATATGCCGTACCATGTGCCGTACCATGTGCCGTGCCGTGTCGTGCCAGAGGTGCCTTGCCGTGCCAGAATTCGTTATGTCGGTGCTGCTCCCTATGCCGGTTATTGGGAAAAAGCAGGAAATATAATTGTGAGCCAATGCCACACAAGCCAGCTTAAAGAAACCTTTCATGTACCGCGTAACTTATCCAGTAGATGGCACTTCACCTTTTCTGAGGGACAACAGCCCGACACCGAACCACAACTGGGACAGGATGTGCTCGTAGTCCTGCTGTCAGCTTCTGTTCAGCCAAACGATGACAGGCCAACCGTTGCAGGGACATTCAGGTCACACAGCATGGATACCGGATCGCAGTGCCGGTAACCGTATCGTAGAAAGGCTTTCGGTGAACGTCGGCTCGATGGCGCAGGAGCGACATTCAGGTCACAGAACAGGATACCGGACCACGGTGTGGGTAGCCATACGTAGAGAGGTTCTCGATGAGCATATATAGGTCTCACCAGGCTCGCCGCGACCAACAGTCGTCTTAGTCTTAATCTCACATCCGGGTACTATTCTACGGGAGTGCATCCCATTGATAGCATACGGTCCAGATGATCGATCTCTCGTCACCGCTGATTGTTGGAGGGATTTTTTTTTCAGGTGGCAAGGAGGACTTGAGTGCTATTTGTTATGTCGTATGCCTTGTGCATTTGAATCCGGTACCAATGGTGAGCAAAACGCATGCAACTTATTTTACATTTTATTATTTTATTCACAATCATCATGTCACTCAAATTAGTAGAATCCAACGAACTGAGATACGTACGATCACCTTTCATCCCTTCCGCTCTATCTACCTCTTGCTCTCTCTCTCTCTTTCTCTATCTCTCTCTCTCTCTCTCTCTCTCTCCTCTCTCTCTCTCTCTCTCTCTCTCTCTCTCTCTCTCCCTCTCTCTATCTCTCTATCTCTCTCTCTCTATCTTGTGACCCGACCACTCGTCAAGACCACAACTTGCATGTCCTCCGGTCCTGCACCAAGATGGGGAAGAAAAGTTTTAATTCCAGAGCGCCACACATGTACAATTCACTGCCACCTGAGCTGACGCGACTTCCCGTGTCGATCTTTGGTCGCCACCTACGGGAGTACCTACTTGACGTGCCGCCCGTGCCGGACTGATTGACTGCTCGACTTGCTGTATTTTATTTATTTGTATTTTTATTATGTGATTTTGACCCTCTTTTTGCCTTTTTTCCTGTGTTGTTTTCTCTATTTGACGCGATGTCATAATAGCCACGAGTCAATTGTGGTTGACCTCAATAAAGTCTGTCTGTCTGTCTGTCTGTCTGTCTGTCTGTATGTCTGTCTCTCTCACTCTCTCCCTCTATCTGTCTCTCTCTCTCTTTTCCTCACTCACTCTTTCTCTCCCTCTATCTGTCTCTCTCTCTTCCTCACTCACTCTATCCATCTTTCTTTCCCTCTCTACCTCTCTATTCCTTTCTCTCTATCTTTATTACACGATCATTCGAGCTATGCTTCAACCTATGTAGGCATCATTTTCGCAGTACACTCGTACGCTCGTAACTCGCACCGCACGCACCAGGAAACTTTAACAATAACAACAGGCGACAGCAACGTCCATCCGCCGCACCATGTTCCAGAGTCTCCCCAGTGCCCTCTGCCGTCGCTGCACCAAGCATTCCTGCATCGCGACCGACAGGATAACAAAACAACATTGCAATAAATAGGCGTATCTACAGGTGTGCTCTAAATACAGCGATACACATATATCACAAGTATTTACAGGTAGCGTCTGCAAGCGGCGCCGTGCGATGGCGGCGGCCACAGAGCACGTCACGTCACGTCGGGGCCAGACGTGCCCTCCTCGTACACTGCTCTCTTGGACGGCCGTACCGCCCCCGGGCCGGTGCCGTGGACGGTGTGATCCAGCAGTCGCGATGACGTCGCGGCCGGAGGGGGGTGACAACACTCCCTGGAGGCGGCGTCGGATGTCGCACTCCGATGCGGCCCAGCTGACCTGGATGGGTACGTCGTGGGGGCCGCTTCGCTGTGTTCCCACCCCCTGCGCCAGTGTCTCACACTCACACGACTCGTCGTTTGTACTCCTCTCAGACATCCTTGTATGTCTCACACACCCACTGATCCCTGGTACTCCATCTATCATCCTGGCCTTCAACTTACTCACGGGGCTTGTTTTCTCGTAACAGCAAAAGTAATCGCTGACAACAATCATGCGACGACCAGTTACTACAAGGCCAGCAATTATTGAGCAAGCAGATTGAGAGCTAATTTGAGCTTTTAGTCATTGAGCAGTTATGGCACATTTCAGCGAAATGTGTATACTTTTGGCAATCCTTCCCTGACTAGAAAACTCAGGGTGCACTTGGTCATTTATAATCATACACCATTAAGGCAGAATGTACGCTGCGTGCGCCGAATTCCAATATAACTGAGAGGTAAGCTCAAATTTACGCTGCAAGGCACTGTACGAGATTGAAGCGAGACAAAGCACATCATACCTACATACAATCTACATAACGGTGTGTTTTCGCTCTACCATGCTCAGGCAAGACAAGTGGGACCGGCTGCGACTCGCGAGTAGGCCCATCCAGGTCAGCTGGTGTGTGTGTGAGGGTCGGGCGCGCTTCATTCCGCACTCGTCCGGCCGGCTAACCGACGAAGATGCGGCGGGAATGGTAGTCGACGCCGGCAGCGGCCGCCACCGCCTCGGCAAGGGTGGGCAGGCGGCGGACCGGAGCACAGTGGGTCGCCTCTTCGGACGGAGGTTAGCCAGGTTCGGTCACGTCGGGGCGGATCGACTCGCCGGTGGCTCGGCTCAGCCGGCGATCGCGTGCGCCAGTGAGGTAATGCCTGCCGCTCAAAAGTGGCCCTTCTTGTGGAGGAAGATGGGATTCTCGAATGAGGAGAGCACGGATCGATCGCCGCCGAACGCCCGGTACCGCAGGCACAGGAACGCGGACAGCAGACACGAGACGATGAGGATGGCGAGCAGCACGATCAGCGTCGCGGCGAAGCCCGGCGTCGACATGCAGATGAGGTGGTCGTCGTTGCGCATCGGGAACACGATAGTCTCGGTGTCGTTGCCGGCCGAGCTCTCCAGCGCGAAGGCCAGGTCGCGCGTGGAGACCACCTGGATGATGCGGTTGATGCCAACATCGCGAGCCTCTTCGGCGGGCGCGGATCGTCTCGAGCGAGGAGCGCTGTAGCCGTCGGCCGGAGGCGAGTCGTAGGCGTTGGCGGGCCGCGGCTCGATGGCGGACACGCACTGCTCTGGACACTGGTACCGGCAGATCTGCACCGTGCACTGGAAGTGCACCTCCATCGAGTCGGGAAACTTGAACGCCTTGAAGTGTGCGTACGAAAGCACAGACGCCGACGCGCCAAAGTTCTTGATTTTTGTGAACTTGGACATGAGCTTGGGGCGCGTGATGCAGCCGGCCTGGTCGACCAGCTGGATTGGCGCGCGCTTACCGTCGTGCGCCATGCAGTTGCGCACCAGCATGTCGAACTTGTTGTCGTCGTCCTTGATGGCGAGCACCATGGTCATGGTCTGGCCGATTTTAATCAGCCCGGACACTTCGGGAGCCCACGGACCCTTGCCCACCTGCATCTGCATCCAACAGCCGACGTTGTCGCCGGCGAAGTCGGCCCGCACCACGTCCAGCATGTCGACTGGGAACGGCCGGAACGTCACCGCCTTCTCGTACTGGTTGTGCCACGTGCAGCGCAGTTTGCGAGCCTGGTCCCACACCTCCTGTACCTGGGGATCGTACTGCATGATGATGGTGTTCTCGAAGAAGGTGCCGGAGCCCGAGTCGGCGCCGTAACCGTACAAGCCATTCTCGGTGTTGCCCGTGGTGCCGCAAGCGTTGATGCTGATGTCGAACTTGGCATGTGTGGTGGAAGAGCCGGACTGCAGGTGGACACAGTTGTAGTTGCTGAAGTGTCCCTTGCTGAAGATGATGCCGTTAAACGGCGAGTCGAACTCGACCGAGACGCGCATCAGCGACTTGTCGCACTGCACGTCCAGCGAGACGATCTTGGGCATGTCCGCAGCGGGCGCTGGCCACACGTCCGACTGAGAAGCGGCGGAGTCATAGTCCCGCGGTGGATCCTGGTGCTGCGCCTGCGGCTGCGCCGGCGCCTCGTAGCTGACCTGCGCCTGCGGCTCGGGCGCGCTGTAGCCGCCGGCGATCTGACTGACAGGGGCGGCCTGGTACGACTCGGCCGGCTGTGCCGGCGCACCGTAGGGCTGTTCCGGTTCCGGGGCAGAGTAGGAATCGCCGCCGCCCTGGTGGACCTCGACGTGGGCCCCGCCACCGCCACCGCCGCCGCCGCCGTCATGACCTCCAGCATAGCCTCCGGCCTGCTGAGGCGCCGGTGCCACGTAACCCGACTGTTGAGAGCTGACTGCGTGCGAGTCAGCATGTCCGCCGCCGTGTCCGCCCCCGCCTCCACTGCTGTAGCCGCTGCCTCCACCGTGTCCGCCGCTTCCGCCGCCATGTCCGCCACCGTGTCCGCCGCTTCCGCCGCCATGTCCGCCTCCGCTTCCTCCTCCATGTCCGCTGCCTCCGCCTCCATGTCCGCTGCCTCCGCCTCCATGTCCGCCGCCTCCGCCGCCATGACCTTCAGAGGGAGCGCCATAGCTTCCGCTGGGCTTGGCTGGGGGTCCGTACGTTGCCTTGGGTGGCCCATAGGTAGCCTTCGGTGGTCCGTAGATGGCTTTTGGTGGTCCATAGTTAGGCTTGGGTAGTCCATATGAGGGCTTTGGTTTCCGAAGAGGTGGACCATAGTGGGGGCGCGGCCTGGGGCGGCGAGGAGGCGGTCCGTAGTGAGGCTTCGGTCTGTAGACAGGTCTAGGTTTACCATAACCCCCGCCACCGCCCTTTCCGAAGAGTCCACCGAAGCCTCCGATAGAGCCGCCATGTCCTCCCCCGCCATGGCCGCCTCCGTACCCGCCGCCGTGTCCGCCGCCGTGTCCGCCGCCGTGTCCGCCGCCGTGTCCGCCGCCGTGTCCGCCGCCGTGTCCGCCGCCGTGTCCGCCGACCTGTCCGCCGCCGTGTCCACCGCCACCACCTCCGCCGTAGCCTCCGCCATGGCTGTTGCTGGGAGCTTGTGGCAGCACGACGGTGCTGGGTCTCACCGGGACTGGGTACGGTACCGGGATGGGACCCTGGCCGCGGGGGCCGCCCTTGGGTGGGTGCGGCGGCCCATACTCGCCAGGGGGCGGCTTCTGGGGTGCACCGTAGCCGGACGATGGCACTGCGTATCCGCCGTGTCCGCCGCCACCGCCGTGTCCGCTACCTCCGCCGTGTCCGCCGCCTCCGCCGTGTCCGCTACCTCCGCCGTGTCCGCCGCCGTCCCGCTCCTCGATGCTCCTGGACTCGGCGTCCGCCTGGAAGCCGGCGGGCGGCGCCACCTTGACGACGGCTGGCCCATCGGAGCCGCTCTGGTCGAGCCGCGACTCGAGCGCGAGCTGGTCCTCCTCCGAGTCGAGTCGCTCGGAGATCTGCTGCGGCGACTCCTCGGAGGCCACCGCCTGCACCACCTCCGGCTGCTTCTCCGCCTCGGGAGTCACCAGCTGCAACAGGTGAGACGCCACGGTCACGTCTCGGCTCGCACTGAGGCCGAGCACACATGTGTTGAGTCCGTGTTGTGAACACGCACGCATGAGCACACATGTGTTGAGTTTGTGTTGCAAGCACGTATGCATGAGCACGCATGTGTTGAGTCTGTGTTGTGAACACACACGCATGAGAACGCATGTGTTGTGTCTGTGTTGTGAACACGCATGCATGAGCACGCATGTGTTGAGTCTGTGTTGTGAACACGCATGCATGAGCACACGTGTTGAGTCTGTGTTGTGAACACGCACGCATGAGCACGCACGTGTTGAGTTGTCCACTGATACCTCTGCACGCCCCGGCGCAGTCGGGATACGGGGACAATGATGGACGCCAATCGTTCCCGAGGTAAGGATGAGTGGTGTTGGTGTATGTGTGTACTACATAACAATTATATTTAAAGCACGGCTATGATTTTGTTGGGTTTTCGAATGTATTTATGATGTTCCTGGGCTATTTTGAGTGTTCATGGGATCATTAGTAATGTCCAAAACATCATTGATGCCAATGCTGGAGCATGTAAACACAATCACAGCGGTCCATAATAATGACAATCCAAGCCACGCAAAACCATAAAAGTTTGATATGTTTACCTCATTTGACCTTGAAGATATTGATCTAAGGTCATTACGTTTGCACATAATAGAGTTCACTATCGTACCCACCCACCCTGTAAATTTCGTTGCTCTAGCCTTAATAGGAGCCGAGATCTTATGGGGCGGAATCCGCCCCCCCCTCCAGTGCGTGTAATTTTCAGAGGCCCTCCAGGGCGCGTGTTAAGATGATATTTGCCACACACAGAGCAGACACACCATTCGACCGGTTCATTGAGGTTGTTGACCTCACAGTGCATGAGAAATGACCTCACGTCAATCTGATTAAAAACGGCGCTTGCCATTTGACTGGGAGTAATGAAAAGGGCAAAGATCAACATATTGCAGCGATCACGAATGATAAAACAAGATGGTCGGTGAACAAAGGTCAGAGCGGCTTTGCATGCAAGCACGGTTGTCGAGATAGCAGAGCTCACAACAACCTCGGACGCTTTCGTCGTACATTCCACGTTGGGCAATTCGGAGCGGAAGGATGCTCCTTCGGGTGATGTCTATCTCCAAGGTCCACATGTGCTAGATGACAATAGCTCGGGTGCGAATGTAGGTGTGAGTACTGGATTGGATCATATTATATGCGATACACCTCACATTTGTCCTAGGTAGTGAACGATCTGTTTAATGGGTGCTTCTTAGTGACAGGGTGCGTTTGATTCCGAGCAAGTTGCCTTTTTTGCTTCCTTGCGAACCATTTCATAATTATGACAAAGTCTATGGCAAAAAGGTATGCATATTAGGCGTGTCCCCCTCCCCCTTGAGACAGCTTGCTCAGCCCGATTATCTGATAGTAGTGATATGAGTATGGACGATGCCGCTGACATGTGACAAGCAACTTTCCCGGCACCAGAGTACCGCCTCGCTGACATCGAAAATCGCCGATGACATCTGGTGGTCGGTTGAGGCGCGACCGCGAACTAAAAATCATGCAATCTCTGCAGCCCACCACAGTTCGTGTAGATCTGGATCAGTACAGCTCACCAAAACCGGCATTGATCCGGATCGTTGCCGAATCGCAGCCGGATTCAGTCACCATCATCAGCACCATATCCAATATGAGCGCGCCAATGTTTCGGCCCCCGGCGTCGACGGATAGGTTGCGGTTTTGTCGGCCGGGACACGCGGCCAGTCTGCGCGTGTCTGACCTGACCGGCGTGCCGTGCCGGCCCTAGAGGTGGCTAACGGCAAGACCAATCGTCCGACACGCTCGCCACTCCGGCTCGGCTCTGACAGACGATGGGAAAGTGCAGCGCCAGTTGTGCGAGACCATTATCGGTCGGACCGCGATATCAGATCCAACGCGATGATGCACGCGCTTCTGGTGACTAATCAATTCTGCGTTGTATTTAGGTGAGCATCCAAAGTTCCGTTATCAACATAAAATACACCAGAGCCGTCCTAGTGCTGCTGTCTTTGGCTGTCGCCCGGGGCGCGGCCGTATGTGAAGGTTTTCAGCTGTCGCTATACCGAGCACTCCGTGGTTTGAACTGATGCACTGTCGACGAGATTGACTGACTGACTTTGATTACGAACAGTGCAACATCAGCAATGCCTACATGGAGATGGATGGGTCGCGTGGTTGTTCGGATGGTCGGGCGGTTGAGACCTGTTGGTCATTGGTGCCAATCATGTAAATGTCATGAATGTGCTGTGTGTTGTGGAAATTTAATGAAATGAAATACGCAAACCATCAAACAAACAAAAAACAAACGACATGTCGCTCACTTGACTTCCACCCAACTATTGTGACACGTCCGGAGTTCAATCGTGTGACCTCATAGTGAAATAGCTGCGGGTTCCCTCCCCTCTCTCCATGAATGAATCGCCGGTACACTTGTCCTTTTACTGAGATTTGAGGACAGGCTGCTGGGCACACCCAGTGCCCATAATCCAGACACCGTGCTACAACTAATGACTGCCCCCTGAGTTGCCGCTACGCCAAGGTGCGGACGGGTCAGACTAGGGATAACAGCTGGGGCAGGCGAGGGCCAGTGCAGCTGACCACGTTCAGGAACACCTGGATCGGGAACGCCTTCCACCCATAGCTACACTTGCTAACTGTATGATTGGTGGCTGACAGAAAGACAAGACGGGCATACTGATTTAATTTGGCTAATGGGTCACTTTTACAAAGTTGATGACTAGTGAAATGACTAAGAAGTGGTCCACGGCTTTCCCTGCTACAGTTGCAGTTTTTGTTCTCCTTTCAGTGAGTGTCCGGACCGATGTTAATTATTGCGTAGAGATCGACGAAGGAGAAAGTGTGTGGATCACGCTGGCACGAGAACGACCGTGGAATTAAAGGCATGCTGGTGAAAATCAATCCTTGCATGCGTGACCAATTCGATATGAAGTGTAAAATTGGCAGATAATTATTAGGTCAACACGACATCGTTAGCTGTGACTATGGGAAATCGAGGAGCACGATCTAACCTTTCGTTCCGACAAGCCTGCACTTGTTAGCTCACAGTTTTCCGCATATCCTGTTGACGTATGAGAGTACATACTCTCCAATCTAAAAATCTTCATCTGAGATCAGTTATCTGACTATGTATCTAGGTGAGTAGCGTCCGGGTTGCACTAACTAGAAGTGTCCCGAACAAGTACCAACGCCCTTCACCGATTGCTCAGTTCTTTTCAACATGGTGTACTACTTGTGTTACATCGAACTGGCTGGTGAATTAATTATTCATATCACCATCTTCGTGGCGCTTGCCTATTTTTAATCACCATCTCAACTCTGATTCATGAGAAGTGAGATGAGCCGAATACCTTATACTGACACACTTGTATTACATCACGCACTTAGAGGCATCACTGGCCTTGGCCTGAGTTTCGAATATCAACCAGAATTTAACTCAGATGCGGATCAGTCTGGCTTAGACGGGCATCGGAGTAAGTCAGATGGGCATCCGGGTACGACAGACGGGTATCCAGGTACGAGAGACGGACATCCATCTGTCGTATCCGGATGTCGTATCCGGATACGACAGACGGCAGACTGGTACGAGGCTACGACAGACTGGCATCAGTCTACACCGCGCGGTGACCAGTCGACCGGACTTGAGCAGACCAAATGGCCAGCAGAGGCCGGTGGCCGGCAGCTGGCCAGGCGGTCTGGCCGGCAGCTGGCCAGGCGGTCTGGCCGGCAGCTGGCCAGGCGGTCTGGCCGGCAGCTGGCCAGGCGGTCTGGCCGGCAGCTGGCCGGGCGGTCTGGCCGGCAGCTGGCCGGGCGGTCTGGCCGGCAGCTGGCCAGGCGGTCTGGCCGGCAGCTGGCCAGGCGGTCTGGCCGGCAGCTGGCCAGGCGGTCTGGCCGGCAGCTGGCCAGGCGGTCTGGCCGGCAGCTGGCCAGGCGGTCTGGCCGGCAGCTGGCCAGGCGGTCTGGCCGGCAGCTGGCCAGGCGGTCTGGCCGGCAGCTGGCCAGGCGGTCTGGCCGGCAGCTGGCCGGGTGGTCTGGCCGGCAGCTGGCCGGCAGCTGGCCAGGCGGTCTGGCCGGCAGCTGGCCAGGCGGTCTGGCCGGCAGCTGGCCAGGCGGTCTGGCCGGCAGCTGGCCAGGCGGTCTGGCCGGATCGTCGCTTTCCCAGCGCGGCCAGCCGCCGCGTCACGCTCTGAGCACGCCTGTGGTGTGCGGCCGCCGCCTGACCGACTATCCGTCGGGTCTGTCCGGTCGGCGCCGCCGCCGCCGCCGCTCACGGCCCAGTTGGAGCGACCGGAGCCGCCGGCTCTGCCGAGCCCCCCGATACCAGAGACGCCGTCATCGAGTAGGCGCCGCTGTCTGCGCCATCGGTGATCAACGTAGTTAGGTATCGAATCACTTGGGTGGGGGTCGCGGTCACCTGCGGTGGGAGTAAGGATCACCTGCTGTGGGCACATCGGGATCAGATACAATGGGCACATCGGGATCAGATACAATTGTAGATAAGCTAGTCACCTGAAGAGGGTGACTGCATCACCTAAGGAAGCGAACAACATTACCCTCCGAAGGTATGACTTGGGGCGGTTCTGATAGGCTATCACCTCCGGTCAGCGTCGGGATCACCTGAGGTCGGTGCTGGGGTCACTTGTGGTGAGTATTGGGATCACCTGCTGCGGTCAGTGTTGGGATCATCTGTGTCGAGCTCAGACTTGTCCATGTCCTCGTTGAAAGTCCAGCACACCGCTTTTCCGGTCAGCCCGGAAACAGAGTACGTACACGACCGTGCCCACGCGGTAATTAGAAGCAGACGTGTTATGCTTCAGCCGTGACGTAGCCGGGGAGCACAATGCTCCGTGGACGCCAACTCTCAGGAGCATGCCGTGAGTGCAGCCATTGTTCTGGCTGTCTGACACAATTGGCGCCAAGGCCGCTTCTCCTCCAGCTGTGACGTCACGCGACTGAAATCCCTTTGATAATTGTTTGTATGAAGATGTACCGGAATTCAGCATCCAGACTTCATGCTTGATATCAAAGTTGAGAGTTAGCTTCTGTGCTATCAGGATTAGGCGCACAAAGAGTGCTCGCCGGGTGAAGGTAGAAGACGAATTTGTGCGACTTCCGTACAGCAGGCACTGTATCTGGCATCATACCACGAGGGCCAAGAAATGATGGTTCGCCCTAAACACAACTCAGCTGATGGTTCGAACCCTCCTCACCCCCTACGTTAGCGAATTATGCGTCTTATTTGAGGAAAGACAACTTCAAAGAAAATCCTACGGTGAAAAAGCTGGAGAGGGAAAAGAACAGGTCAGCTCAGTAGGGTGAATAAATGAGTACTCCAAACGCTGCAGCAGCCACGTTGCACAGGCTTGAAAGCGTGTCGGTTCGGCGGAACCGAGTCGGGTCGATTCGATCGCTTCTTCGGTGAACTTGCGACGGCTTCACCCTTGTTCGGAACAATGATATGGAAAGATATGTGGGCTATCCTTCTGTGAAGACCGCGTGGTTATTCTGCGACCGCGGCTGGGAGCCTAAGTGAAGAGCAGGTGCAGTTTTGCAACGTGCAAGTACCAGACCGAGCTAAATTTCAGTGTTGTTCGCAGCATTGGAGGTGGCTTTGTGAGCCAAAGAGGAAAATAGAACAATCGTTCCGCCACATTTAGTGCACATTAAGCCTTAAGTGCGTGGTACATACCACTGGAAAAAAGGCCGTTCCCGGGAGCATCCGACTCGCCACGGCCGCGCGTCTGTGATCAGCCATTGATAGCGGCGGAGCGGCAGCCAGTGGCCCGTACTCGTGAGAAGCCGCACACGGCAGCCGATCGGTCAGCGGCAGTCGCGCCGATCCGACGCTCGACACGCGGCAACAAAAAGTGTCGCCGCCGCGCCGGCCCGCCGGCTGACCCGCTGACCCAGAACCGGGCCGGCCCGTGTCGGAGCGCGTCGCCAGACGTGTCGGCCGTCGCGTCCGTCGGGCTCGCCGCGCGCGCCGGCCGCTCGCCCGCAGAAGACGCTGTGGAGACTGCGGCCGGCGCCGCTTGACGGACGGACCATCGTCGGACGGCCGTCAGACCAGCACAGCGATGCGACAGCTCGTGAGACACCAGCCATCAGCCCCCCGGTGGAAGCACCTGGTCACTCCGATAGCGAGACACTTGAAAATGTGTCCTGTGACGACTATTTGGCAGCCACACTTCCCTGCACGGATTATTCGTTTGTCGTGGATCTATTTCTTGTCAAATACGCGGTATTTTCAGTTCACCATGGAGACTACAAAAGAGTGTAGATTAAAAAATAGGTTCAAGAAGACTAGTACATCCTTGTGTCGCACCACTCATGTTTGCTTTATGTGCCGTAATGCAGTTTCCACAGAATTAACATGCTACTTTTCATTCAGAAGTGCAGCCTCCTTATTGGTGCTGTGTTGTGGTGCTACAATGCAGTTTCCACAGAATTAGTGGTACTTCCTATGCAGAGGTGCAGCCTCCTTGTCGGTGCTACATTCGTGTGCTGCAATGCAGTTGTCCGTGCGTCCGTGCCAGCCTATACGATACAACTCGACGAGGTGCTGCACCCCAAGAGGTCCATCTTATGTAGTAACGCTCAGGAATATGATCCGAGCTGTCTTCTGCGTAATTCAGAAATACCGCCTCATCGTGCTGAGTTCCGGGTAGCTTATCTGCCCTAGATGCCGCATGGACGAGCCGAACAGTGTCTCGAAAACGCACGAAGCACCAAGCCATGCGGCGAGCGCCGGCGTCGGCGCCGTTTCGGGCTGTTTTATCGGCGGCGCGCGGGAGGGTGGCGGCACCACGCCGGGCGGGTGCTGCACACCGTGCGGTCCCCATCCTCGGACGACGGCCACTTTCTCGCCCACTCGCATGGGAGAAACCACCGAACACTGGCAACTCGGCAAAATTCAGGTCACTATCATTGCCACCGCTCCCACAAGTGTTTTTCATCCATCAAAGCAGCCAAAACTGTCGAGTTCCTTCACGGCACGGACAGCAATGTGTTGGGCGCTGGCCGGCGGCCCCGCACCAGATACATAGCTGGCGTGAATGAGAAGATGCTATAATGAAGGCATCTGTAGCATTATCATAGGCCATAGCCTCACATCTATGACTAGCCTAGTGATAAATTATAGCCTGACATCTACGACTGTAGTCTAATCTTTTAAATATTTCTCACCGAAAAAATTTCCATTAATATTTGATTGAAACACTTAAAACCTCACATAGAAGGAAAGAGTACTATGGGACGGTTGAGGTATTACTAAAGCCTAGAATACGTAGGCGTGGACCGTCGAGAACAATCCGCGTTGGAAGGTAGGCAGGAGGCATGTACATATGGAGCAGATGCCCCCCTCCCCCCACCCCCACCCAAGCAACTATATAGGAACAGCAAGATAATCAGCATCACATTTTCGTAGCAGGTTGGTGGCTACGGAAGTCTTTCCGTGACGAGAGGTTGAGAGATGATGGATGAGCGACGAGAGACGCGTAGGAGGGCGTGTAGCCTGATCTTTTTCAGGTCAGAAAATTCCAAAAATGTATCAATAAGAGTCATAGGTACCGATCTAAAATGCATCTAAATAATGCATTTTATGGAAGCTTGTTGTAGGAAGTGAACATGCTAGAAAGATGAAGCCTGGATTCATCTTAGTCTTTCATCAGTGTCATCGTAAGTCAAATATATGGCGTACGCATGGGCAACTTAAAAAAAAAAACATGTTCTTACTAATCTACTACTTGTATGCAAGTATTCAGCATTTTGTGTTGAAATAAAATGGCTGGAAGTGTTCAATTTAAAAAGACTATCAACTTTTGCTTGCCCCGAAGTTGCCTTTGACCATGTCTTCTCAGCAGTAACCACAGAAGGCAAACCCATGTACCCGCGAGACACAAAAACCAGTGTTGTTGATTTTGGTGTAAATTTTGTACATCTATTGGCTGGGCGTAAAGCTAATTTTCTGGCAGGCTGCGACTTCTAGACAAATAAAAATGTAAATGAAGTTTACCTTGCTTGTAATGTCGCATGTCGCAGCTTACGTGTACGCCCTTGTAGCGTCAGGTGTCACAGCTTGCGTGTACGCCCTTATAGTGCCACTTGTCACCGCTTGCGTGTACGCCTTTGTAGCGTCAGGTGTCGCAGTTTGCGTGTACGCCCTTATAGTGCCACTTGTCACCGCTTACGTGTACGCCCTTGTAGCGTCAGGTGTCACAGCTTGCGTGTACGCCCTTATAGTGCCACTTGTCACCGCTTACGTGTACGCCCTTGTAGCGTCAGGTGTCACAGCTTGCGTGTACGCCCTTATAGTGCCACTTGTCACCGCTTGCGTGTACGCCTTTGTAGCGTCAGGTGTCGCAGTTTGCGAGCATGACATTGTAACGTTACGTGTCGCAGCTTGCGAGAATGATGTTGTAACGTTACGTGTCGCAGCTTGCGAGAACTACGTTGTAACGTTACGTGTCGCAGCTTGCGAGAACTACGTTGTAACGTTACGTGTCGCAGCTTGCGAAAATGATGTTGTAACGTTACGTGTCGCAGCTTGCGAGAATGATGTTGTAACGTTACGTGTCGCAGTTTGCGAGCATGACATTGGAACGTTACGTGTCGCAGCTTGCGAGAATGATGTTGTAACGTTACGTGTCGCAGCTTGCGAGCATGACATTCTAACGTTACGTGTCGCAGCTTGCGAGAACTACGTTGTAACGTTACGTGTCGCAGCTTGCGAGAACTACGTTGTAACGTTACGTGTCGCAGCTTGCGAAAATGATGTTGTAACGTTACGTGTCGCAGCTTGCGAGAATGATGTTGTAACGTTACGTGTCGCAGCTTGCGAGCATGACATTGTAACGTTACGTGTCGCAGCTTGCGAGAACTACGTTGTAATGTTACGTGTCGCAGCTTGCGAAAATTATGTTGTAAGGTTACGTGTCGCAGCTTGCGAGAACTACGTTGTAACGTTAGGTGTCGCAGCTTGCGAGTATGACATTGCACTCAATATTAACACTGAATGTCCTTATCACCTCTTTACATAGGATATTTGTATCTCATGGGATATTTCACGTCTTTATTATCGCGTGTCCGACAAAACAAAACAAAAAAAGGAATAGTTTCAAATTAGAGACATGCCTGTGAGGAATAATGTAAGAATGCCACCTTAAATTAATGCTACGTAGAAGATCCCCACAAATATCCGAGAGTCATCTTAACCATATGTTACAATAATGTTTTTGAATTGTATATTTGAATTGCAATTGGATATCACCTTAACCATAATCGACGTGAGCATCGATGCGAGAATTTGCGACAAGTGAGAACTGAATCACTTCATGGTAGACTATCCCTGTTCAACATCTTAGCATCAATGGTTACACTTTTGAGAAAAGCGCCACCAACTCACCGTCCTGTTCTTTCGCCCCTGTCAACATGTGCCCAGTTTCACACACTACGATTGAATGAGCGAATGGCGAGCCGTGATCCGAAGCTGGCCAGTGATGTAGTTCCCGGCACTGGTCTATGAGGGGCACGTGTGGACCGCCCTGTCCAAGTAGAGTTGGGAACCACGTCGAGTGGCTAGCCAGCCGAGACAGACGCATCATGATACCAGAGGTTATTGCGCCGCCACCCCTGTCTCGGAGCCAAGCGGTGCATTACCTTGCCGAATGTGCCTGAGATTCAACTCTGCTTTGCTATTCCTTTTTCTGGGAGGGTATCTTAAATTCTCCAGGAGCAATTAAGAAGATTGGGCATATTCCACACATTCCTGACAAAGCTATTGCGGGAAAGAGGCATGACCCCGATGTCTGTGGGCGATTAGTAACACCCTACTCTACATTGCACCTGTGACGCTCTATAATTTCCCATTCACCTTCGAATGGTGCATTCATACGTTCTCATATTACCATCCAGGGCTCAAGGTCTTAGCGTATGGCCAATGGCTCCTGTCCACTGACTGCTAGTGGCAGCCATGCCGCAAAGCATTCGGGTCATTTTGTTCTAGAGGCAAGATAAACACCAAAATGTATACGACATAGAACCAGTTACTTATTTGTCCACTTCCATATATGTAAAAAAAAAAATAGTGATGGAAAAGCATAAGACTATATAGAACAGAAGAGAGAGAGAGAGAGAGAGAGAGAGAGAGAGAGAGAGAGAGAGAGAGAGAGAGAGAGAGAGAGAGAGAGAGAGAGAGAGAGAGAGAGAGTTAGAGAAGAAAGTAAAGGGTGAACATGTATACAGAGACTACGAGGAAAAAAGACAATAGGAAAGACGAGAAGAAGCGGCAGGCCGGGGAGTTGAACTCGAAGTGGTGTCGAAAGATCCTGGAGATGACGAAGCTTATCATCTGACCAGTAAAGTTATCGGGCATGGCGAGTAATCATAGTGAGAAAAACGTAGGCGTAATCATGGAACAATTGACCAGTCCAAAACACATTGAGGCATGTCAACATTTGTCAAGTGGTATCATTAGCTTCGGGCTGAATTCCTAAACCGGTGAAAGGCTAAGCCTCTTTTACTGCAAATTCAGAATATTGTCTCTTGGCCATAATGTTGTTCGAGTGCCATATAGCCGCTTGTTTCCCAGAGCAATGACGGTGATTCCTTCTGCGCTATAGTGACCAGTTGATTGAGTGCTCAGCCAGTGACCGATGCCCCACTGGCTGACTGACTGACAGTGTGCCTGACAAGCGACGGTAAAGCGGCCCGGCACCCGACAACGACACCATTAACACATTCAACCTCCACTAATGAAATTACGGCGTGTCGCCAGGGGCACGGCTCGTGCGCTTTCACCGCAATACATCGGTTAACGATCGCAAACAACACCCCTCCATCTCGATCCTCCAAACATACAACAGCGATTGATGGAAATACTACCCACATGGCTGTGACATTTGACGCGTACCTGTGCCGTTTGACGCACGTATGTGACGCTTGGTGCGTACTTGTGACGATTGACGCGCATCTGTGACTTTTGGCCTGAACCTACAACGTTTTGCGCACGTATGTGACCCTTGATATTTAGCTATGACGTTCGACGCGCACCTGTGACGTCTCATGTGTATCTGAGATGTTTGGCGTACGCGTATCACATCTGGTTCACGCTTATGACGTTTTATGTGTGCCTGTGGCGTATGCTGCGTGCCTGTGCTGTTTGACGCACGCCTGTCACGTTTGGCACTCAGCACAATGGGCTGTTTGATCCGGTCGGGTTCATCTGGCCGTCCCCACACCGCCAATGGCGACGTTAAGCTCGCGCCTGAACCGGCGAAACTGCGCGCAGTGGCCTGCGCACCAGCTGGCGCCTCGAGACACTGAGGCGCCACCGTGGCAGGGCCTCGCAGCAGGCCGCACCGCCTCAACAGGCGCACAAAAGAAACACCGCAGCTGAACGACATCTGCACGATCTCCGTGCATGCTGGATCGAAGTCGGACAGCGCGCATCCGCCTGGAAGCCGACGGACCCCGCGGAGCAAAGGCCAGCCTGCCGAGGCCCTGCGGCGGATTATTGGAATTTATTGACCCGCAATGGTTACAGTGTCTATAAAGTGGGAAAATATTGTCGAATATTTCATGCATCACGGAATTTGAACGCCGCGGGTCTGCCGGCCGGTGCTGCTCAGGCCATCCCAGCGCGTCGACCACCCCGTGACCCACATACCCGCGCGGCCCAACACAACGGCTGGATAAGGCGCAATTATCAACACGGAGAATGCGGCGCACTCGTAAACGCACCGCGAGCCGGCCATCGCAGCCGGTTGCCACGAGTGCGTGCGTCAAAGGCCCACAATGCAGCTGGTTTATGAAGCTGCCGGAGAGCCGACCGGCCGATCGCGGCCGCCTTCGGCGTGGCCGCGCCGCAGGCCTGGCCATCGACGTCCTAAACGTCCGAGCCTCCGCCAGCCCGGCCGATTTACGACGGATAGTGACCGTTTTGACGGTCGAGAGCGAGATCGAACGCTTCCGAGCGTCTGCGGCGGCGGCAATCCCATACGTCACGGAAACAAGGTCGGAGTGGCCGCCGGCAAGTGCCGGCGCGCCGCCATTGTCTCGCCGCGCGACGCACTCTCGACGGAAACAAACAGACAATGTCGATACCGGCCGTCAGAAAGGTTGAGCCGGCAGCATGTGGGAGTGGCTCGTGTTAACGGAACTCGCCAGCATACCATTAGGGAGGGAGAGAGTGCGCGCGAGCGGGAGAAGCACTGCGCGGAGTGAAACCGCCGCGTCGACTCATGAATGTTTAGCTCCGGCTTCACATCGACCGACGTGTGAGCATTTGGCGCAAGTGTGTCACTCTGTTGTGGGGTTCGCACCGGCCACCGGCTGCCACCGACTCCAGAGCACACACACACACACACACACACACACACACACACACACACACACACACACACACACACACACACACACACACACACACACACACACACACACACACACATACACACACACTGCTCTGCTGCCGCCGCAAGTTGATCGTCATTCAGCCCGTCACTCGTGTGGTTATCAATTGCTTCGAACCACCACGGAATTCGCTGGTGCCGACCGACCAAGCATGCAACACAATCATGCTCAGTACGCTGAGATGCTGCTGGAGCGGGTTGGTGTACACCGTGCGGTACGCTGCGAGAGCGGTTGGCCGGGTCGGCTGCTGCAGCCGGCGAGGAGCTCGACGCCAGTCGGAGAGCCGGCCATCAGAGAGGTCAGAGGTGGCCGTATGCGTGTGCCCGCACCTCCGGACGGTCCATTACGGCAACGGCAGCTGGCGCACTCGTAAAGCGATAGGGATGCCACCGTTAAACGTCGGGTCAGGTGTTAAGGGGAGGCCATTAGACAATGTTGCCGTTAATCTACCGTGTCAGTTCCTTGTGGCTTTGTTGCTAAGAGATATACTGCTTGAAAATGCTTGCGGATTTACGCAGAATAAACTTTAATGAGCACCATAGAGTTGAAGAAACATGCAGCGGTTTCATAGCCAGTTATGCAATGGATCCAGCACTCAGCCTTAACTTAGATTAGACTAATGCCACTGTCAATTCTCCCCAACCGATGGCTTACATACCCAACACACCTACTTTTACGCCGAACAGCACAAAGTGACTCCTTATTTTTGGGTTCGTATTAGCTACTTAAACTCTTTGCAAATTGTAATGGTATAAGCTATAGCGACCGACCTTCTTAATGCCTGCATGACCTCCCATCAATTTATGGTACTGCGTTCTTATTTTTATAACACTTCATATGCCTAATTACTTTACCTATATATATGTATATATATATATAGTCACATTTTTCCCGATGCTTATTTTGTCATCCAACACATACCCAGGGCATGACCCATCCCCGTTATTGTTCTGGAGTACTTCTGCCAATCAAACTCGCATTTATTTAACCTGCTTTAGGCCGTAAACCTTGCTTAAATTCTTATTTCCTATGGTGTTCATTGGTATTCTTCACACCTTACAAAGACAGTATTTCATTTGTCTCGGACTGCGTCGAATTTGACTATACCGCGCTATCTTTTATGTACGGCAGCGTGCTTTCTTTCCCATTTACTTTCAAGGTGAAGAAGCAGCATAATCAATGATGCTCTCCGCAGGATATCATTTTGTAGACAAGCTATTTGCATACTCGCTTTGGTGATGGATATTTCCGATTCCCTTGTCCGGATCCCTGCACATTAGGATCAATAACGCAGACGGGATTTTCTTAAGGGGGATCCGGCCCAAAAATGTTATGAAACAGACCGTTTCCGGCGTGCTTCGCGCACCGACAGTATGTGGTTTTTCATGGCGAATATTTCAGCATGCCTTGCTTGGTGTAGTACATTTTTGGTTCTCAAGGGGAGGGGGCTGAGTGGGCACCGTTTCCCTCGACTGAGTCTCTGATAAAAATGTTGTAATTTCTTCCTATACCTGGAAGAGACGTCTATGCCGCTTGCGTAACCACTTGATTAACACTCGATGCCTTATATTGCAGAATTGTATAAATGATATTGTAGAAACGCTGACAACTGGATGTTGAGATGCAGTTCGACAAATATTTGATGGGTCTATGTATGGTTTCATTCATGAAGTTGGCTAGTTTTCAACAAAAAGAACGCTAGATTTGGCAGCAAGGACTAAACCCAATAATTCTTATCCTACTGGCATTTCGTGATTATATTTTGCTTTAGTGCTAATGCAGCAAAGACTACAACAGCATGAGCCGGCACAAGTGTCAATATAACACAGCATAATAGCTGCCCTTGTGATGTGAACGTAATTAATCAGCTCTGGAAGTTGGTTGGCACAATCAGTATGTACTTCTATAGAGATATATAATTGAATATAATAAACAGCTATGATGCTATTTTTAAACCAAGCAGAAGACGGACGTGGACATTCTATTCAAAATAGCTATAAATAAGCGCCTTCGGCCCTTGCTCCGTTGCAGAGAAGTTTGATGTTGGTTTCATGTGAATCTGTCGCATGGTTCGGCGGCTGTGCTAATTTTAACAAACGATACACTTCTCTACTCCAGGATATTTTGATTTTAATGCAATGATGTGGTCTGCATCTCGGCTATTACACTGATCGCCGTATATGTCATATATCTTACGATATTTTGTGCGTGCAAAGCTATCCCACAGTTGTCATCTTCATTTGATCAGGGAGCCTAATAGACAGATCGGTTTTGTCAAAGTCAGGACAGGTAAGAGTGGAAACAGGTGTATGCCCCAGATCGATAACTTAGACATAATGGATCTGAAGAAACCTGATCTGTCACCCGGTCGACATCAGATTTCTGCTGAGGGTATATCCAAAAGGAAAATATGGGTAAACTAGATCTGATAGTTTCAAGACAAAAGACAGCCAATTCTGCTCTACCAGAATATTCCAAAATTAGCGCCAAAGCTCAACACTTCACTACGTGACGAAATCTAGTCTCTAGTCACTATTGCCGTTTGTCAAGTTTCGCAACATTAGCGTTTATTGTTTGATGGCTCAGTGCGCTCATGGCCACAATCCATGGCTGTTCGGTTCTAGTCTCGATCAGCTTTGCGTGAGGAAATGTGAGAACTTAACAAACTTCTTGTAGTTCAAGCTGCACGCCAAGTCTCGGCGCCAAAAAACCGATGCGTTAATAGCTTTCGGATAGTATGTGTCCAGTTGAGCCCGCCCAGTGAAGCTTCAGTCTCAGCAGGACCTGCCCGGGCCGGTGGGCGGGTTTTTCGGGAGGCATTCGCCGGCGTCCGACATGGCCGGACTGAACCAGGATACGGCGTCCGAAGGCGCGCCGGCTTCCCTGCTGACCCACATATCGGCGGCGGCGGCGGCAGCTCAGACGAGCCAGCACCAGGCATCCACCGACTCACACTGACGCACACACACACATACACATACAGACACACACACTCACACACATACATACACACACATACATACACACACACATACATACACACACACATGCAGACACACACACACATACAGACTCACACACACATATATACACACACACACATACACTCACACACATACAAACACACACACATACACATACACTCACACACATACACACACATACACATACAGACACACACACTCACACACATACACATACACACACATACATACACACACATACACACACATACAGACTCACACACACACACACACATAGAGACACACACACATACACACACATACAGATACACATATACATATATATAGACACACACGCACACACACACACACACACACACACACACACACGCACACACACTCACACAAACGAGTAGTACTTAAATGCACGGTTCTGTACTTACCCCTATCAATAAAGTGACGAAAAATACTCTCCGTAGTAACATGACTCCTTCCGAAAGTCTGAAAAGGATAAATGTGTTACTCCCAGCCGTCCACATGAAATCGTTCAGTGCGGCGGAATTTGCCGGCATAGTCCATCGGAGTTGCTGGCTAATCTTCATATCTTACATTCATCTACTTCAACAATTGTATCTAATCAGCAAGCATGGAAGAATCTACAGTTGTGCAATTTCACTAGAAACTGAACATTAAGGATGAAACAAGTAGCTATTGAACATTTTATGTGTACCGAATTATATATATGCACATGTATTTATATATATATATATATAAATGTTTACATGTGCATATATTTTGCATATATACATATATATAATGCATATATATATATATACATTGCAGTGCTCAACTTAACATGAAGGTAACTGACACCTCCATGTGTATCCAACATAGGTCCTTTATAATTGCAAAGAATCATTCCTCTTGGCTAGTATTCAATCGCGATTGGTTTTGTGAAAGCAAAAGTTATAATCAAGATTTACAGGCAGATTGTAATCCCCTCTAATATTGCAGTCGGACGAGAAACCAGGAAGAGTACAGCACATATGTCGTAGTGGTGTTTTCCATGTAAGATCCTCATGCATTTTTAAGCACGTGACTATTATTCTTACCTGTTCGTACAATGTTTTGCGGTCGGATAATTTAGCATCAGTAATGCAATGGAAGCATCAGGCGTACCTAATAATCGAGCATGATGGAAAACCATGGGTCCAGGATAGATGAAGAATATTGTGGTGATAATTCCGGTACACAGCATGCTCGTTGGGTACAACTCAGAGCTAAACATTGGGCATTCCTTGTTATTTAGACCTCATTCACATATTAATGGTCTTTGATGCAAGCCTGCTGCTTCCTTTTTACATTTGGCACCGTCAATTGCTTCTTAAGTGCTGTAATTCCCCTTCCCACTTGAATAATCTAAGCCAATAGATGATGTGAGTTTTCTTTACTTTCTTCTAATTTGATATGGTGCGCCAATTCATTATTTCTCAACTATAAACGGATGAAACAAAGGACCAGCGAAGTAAATCAGCTTCAGAAACTACTCAGTCTTATCTGTTAGAAAGCCAACAACTCGATCGCAGACTGCTGTAATTTATGTTCCAGCTTATTTGCGACATTGCACTAATCTACAGAGGTCAAGCTGACCAGAGACTCGGCTGCGATCCTGGAGCGAGGTGCGGAGAGCCGACGGCAGAGCCGTCACACTTTGTACGACCGGGCCTGTGGGCTCCTGGCCGTCGGCGTGTCCAGTGCGACGGAGGCGTGTTCACCTTGGACGTGCAGCTGGCGCGGCGACGGACGATGTGTGGTCGCAGTGCCGGCGCGCTCAGTCGCCGCGGCCCGGCCGGCCACCAGACACACTCTCGACGGTCGCCAGTCACCAGCGGCAGCGGACGACGTGACGCCGGCCCGTGTCAAACGCAACTGGCGGCCGGCGCGCGCGCGCGCGCCAGCCCGGCCTGCCGCCGAGACCTAGTTTGGCCGCAGCGCCGCCGGCCGCCGGCCCACCGCGCGCTCTCCGCGCCATCGCCACCGCCGCGCCGGCGATTTCACGCCGCCGCCGGTGTGACAGTGAAACCGGCGCCGACCCTGCCGCCGACCCCGCCTCCGACCCTACCTCCGGGTCGCCGGCCACCGGAAGTGGGGCCCGATCGCCGGCGGCCCCCTGGGGCACACGCCGGAAGAGAGCCAACGCGGCGCCATTTTCGATAACTGACGGTCCTGCTTTGAAATTGGCCAGGGAGAAATGTGATGGCGTTGGCCATTTCCGATGGTGCAACCGCCGACGCGCAGTGAAAACGAGGACTCGTGACCTTTGGGACGAGTTGATGTTCGCTTTGAAGACCACAGATAAATGTACGCAATACAGACGCGGAGGGTGCCTAGCTGTTTCATGGTGACGTTGTTCATCGCAATCTTTTCGTCAATCAAGATGTTAAGCCTCATCAAATCATTGGCGGAAAGCGCAAGATGCGGCTATAGACAAAGTAAATTTGGAGCTGGTTGAACTCTCTTATCCTACTAAAAACACATGGTGTTTTTGCGTTGCTGACAATTATTTACATTCTCCGCCTCCCCGTTTTCGCTACATTTCCCGTCTGAAAGCTCGTAAGAGCGATGGCACTGGATATCATCGTGCTATAGCAGCAGTTCCGTTCCCAATACCGACCATTAATCGCAGCCATGTCAGCCGCTCCGCCTGCTCATCACGCTCGTCTCGGCCGTCCTCGGCGACGGCCGCAGGCACAACTCGTGTGTGGGGAAAGCGGAAGTATCATGACACTGGAACGATAATGCCCGCGAGGGACACTCCCACTGCCACTTTCAGCCGGTGTAGCTCACGAAATCTGCATTTACGTTAACGTCCTGGTGCGGTTCGGGCCAATGTATATCGGCTGGCGTACAGCCTCGTCGCTTTACCGCCGCGCCCCAGGCGCGCCTGCTTTCTCGCGACAGCCGTCGCTCTCCCACGCCACCATTATCCCAGCCATTAATCACAACTGGGGACGAATCGCTCGTCATTTCGCGTTGATGTCTGAAAGGATATGGAAGCAAAGCTCTAGAGTGGTGTTCTTCGGAACAATGTCCCTTGGCATATCATCTGTGATGCTCTAGTTACATTCCAGGTTTTGTCAGGCGCATCCTTCCGCTACCTATCCGGTACAGACAAATTACACCGTGAAGCGGAAGAGAAACCCAATGTGATGTGTCTCCATTGGCCAACTACCAGGAACTTTCCATTCTTCCTTTTGAGGGGGAGAACTGATTCGCTTCCTTGAGGGTTGCTGAGGTTTAACTTGGGACCTAATGGCAGTTGACTCCAAAAAAGTAGCAGGAAAACTCATTTTGACTCCCCTCCACTTGAGTCACTTTTGAAAAGTTCCCCTTATGCGAACCACAGCAATCAATGGGTTTGACTGGTCAGGGTAAGCGCAGAACAATAGCATTACATTACGCTTGTGCGTTTTCCACCTTATCAGGTATTGGATTTGGGACGCTTGAATGGAGTTAAGGCTGATATTGTTAACATTTGGCTATGAAAATGCATCTACATCAACTGAACCCTTTTATTGGAGGGAAATATGAAGAATTACACTTCTGGAGTATTTTGTCTGAATTTTCAGAAGGGTTCGGGAGATTATCCTGAAACCTGGCGACGTTTCCTCGTCAGCATATCTGCACAGGGTGTCGATGTCTGAGCTTTCTACTTTGTTTAGGGGCTGTTCCAGGAGCGAGTTATCGGAGTTATGCTCAGTACATTTTATCAATTTTTGCTATGTCGTGACAGCAAAAGTTACGATCTGAAATTTTGAAAGTGCTGCTGTTCACTAAGCCTAGTAGTCGGCTGTGTGAGACCATTTCCTGGATGCCTTGACAGTTTGCAGCATTTATGCTGGCCAGAGATGTGTCCAGGGTTGGTAGGATATTGGGTGAAGTGTTTGCTGCCGAAGGTCATTTAACTTGGGTTACTGAGGAACTAGAGAGCTACAGTGACGATTATGAAATATTCGAGAACACTTTAGAACATTTTCAAACACGCTTTGATCGAGAACGGGTGCAGGCAAAGTTTTGGAAAGAGGACGAGGGAAGATAATTGTTTTCCTTCTGGTCGTCTTAATTGACTCGGTATATGTCCGGAAGAGTGTGTAGCACCCATTGTATTGTATACAGTTTCAAAAGGAAACAGGATAAGTATGTGGTGATATGCAAAAAAAAAGAAATGGCTTAAAAATGACTCTTGATAGTCAACTAAAAACTCGTTGGGATGCTGTTCTTGATAGACTATCTCCTATGCTGCGATGCATGGTTGCAAATGTAGGGCATTCGATGTGGCTGCGATATAATGATATGAGAATACAACAAAGCATGGAATGCAGATGAATGTATAACGAAGAGAGACTAGGGACATAGACAAAACGCGAAGCCATGTGCACAAACAAAACAAATTTCATAAAAGCTACCCATACGGGCTTGTTTGTAAGCTTAAGGAATATAAAAATGTCGTAAAGAATGGAATTACCAACACAAAGCAGTAGTTAGTGCGCGTGACATGGGTATTGACGTTCTAAGATCTATTGATAAACAGCACCATTTGGCCGGGTTGTGCGATAATGATCCAATTACTATCGGTTGGAGGTGGTGGAGATTTTCACGTGCCTCACCCCAGGCCGCAATAAGCTCGGAGAGGCGTTCATCCGCGAGCGTGGCTTTGACGTACAAACACCTCCGCTGAGACTGGCACATCCTCAGACAGTCTCTGCCTGGTGCCGTTCGAAGACAGGCTGTACTGCAGAAAGGGGAGGATCCAACCATGAGCGTGGCTGTGGCGCACAGACATCTCTGCCGACACTGGTGCCGTCTCTAGACAATCTGCACTGCAGAGGAGGTGGAGGATCCATTCAATGACGTAGATGTGGTGCATAGGTACCTCTGCCGTCACTGTTATCATTCCCAGTCAACCACTGTCTGGTACCGATCCCAGACAGTCTTTGCAGTCTCACTGCAGACATCACTCTGGTTAGTCTGCACTTCATTAAAGGTGTTGTCGCACCACCTCACTGGTGCTCTTTATTTTGATGAGCTGAACGTCGGCCATACTGTTGGACCCGCCTATGAAGGCTTCTGGGTCGTTTCCAGTGATGAAGAGGGTCGATGAGCTCGTGGTCGCCGAGAACCGTGAAACAGCTCATCGATTATCACATCATGTGCGCCGTGCAGACTATCATTACCATCGGCCGGCCTGATTGAATCCATTGTACATAGCATGGGCGGTGTGCCAGCAAGAAGCATGTATCAATACAAGACGCACAGATCACCGAACACTTCCAAAAAATCAGCACAGAAGCGGGGAGGCGCCCTCTGTGTTAACCTGCACCGTCTTTCCGGTCAAATCCTCACACCCCGTCTCCGGGGGGGGGGCGGCGGTTGAAGACCCCCCTCTAGAATCCAAACTAAGCATCGCACGAAAACGAAAGAGGTGTCATCGGAAAGCGCTCGACGAGTAGGGTCCGGGTCCACCCTCCAAAACAATTTCCCACCAAAAGTGACGTCACCAAGGGGGCTAGATTTTCACGACTTTTCACGACTTATATCATGTTTTTGACTCTGGGGAGTTCATATTGGGGGATATATGAAAAACAATTATTTGGAATGAGAAAAGGATAGCGAAATCGACCAGGGCTATAATTTGTCTTGACCCCAAAAATAAAAATTTGATTTTGTGAAATTTCAAAAATTTTTAGTTCTCAAGTTTCTTTAATTTTCCTTTTCCAATGGGTAGAGCAGACCGAGAAACGTTGATGGAAGTCAACTTGCACTAAAAAAATGCTTACATTAGCCAGAATCATCTATTTGAACTGCAATTTGGCAAACACGCGAAATTTATATGTATTCAAAAACGACATAAAAATCGACTCGTACGTTTTGTTGCATCCGTAAAGATAAACAAACGCTGAAAGTTTCATTAAAATGTCTGTACCCGTTAAAGCGTTACTACTGGTTGAACTTTTTTGGAGGTGACCTCACTTGACCTTGACTAACTCGTTGACCCTATATGACCTGGCCTAAAAATTTTGAATTAGCATGTCAAATCGATGTGGGCAAAGGTATGCCAAATTTGGGCGCGCTGCCGCGCACCGTTCGTCCGCTATCCACAAACCTCCTGAGGGGGGCCGTTAAAGACCCCCCACCGGAGACGGGACGGGTTAACGAAGCATCGACAAGCTGAACGTGCTCGGGATCGATCCACTTTTATTTGCTTTCTTGGCTGTTCTGACGGCTACTGTTGAGTCGACTTGATATGGGCTGGTGCAGTACCTGATGGTCATACTAGTGTGTGCTGCGATGACGTTTAAGTTGTTGCATTTGTTATCTGTCATGACATGCATGAGCGGAAAATCCCCACCGTTGTAGTGGATCTTACGCGAATGCATTTATCAGAACCGACACGGTGCTGTACGCCTGGTTGACTGACGTGCAGCTGTTAGCCAATGTTGTGTTTTAGTTCAGTGTATAATTTCAATGCTTTAAGTAGAAATACCATGATGACATTGATGTTTGAACGTCGTCCGCTTAATTAGTTCATACTCGTTGCATGCGGATGCGAAATGTCTGGAAAAGTATTTCATGCGTAGGTCATATACAATGAAAGGCACCTTATGTCTCATGAAAACATGGCATACTTATGAACGTCCCTCGAAGCATCCAGCCTTATGCCATGAGTCTCCGACTTATTCCAAGCCGATCCATATTTTAGTGGCTTGGCGTGATGTACACTACTGGCTTGATGCACACTGCACCATTTCATGAAAGTTGAATGAATCCATCTTCCCCAAAGAAGCTTGATGAGACGTAACCAACACACATAACATAGCACACATGGTATATTCCTTCAATTATTTTCCATTTCGTCGTGTTCAATCTCACATTCCTGTCCACGGATTCACCGACTTCAAGCATTGAAACTGGGTAGCATTTAGCGCCATCGAATTCCATAATAAATACTGTTGTGCCGTCGGTAAGTGCCGGGGTCGTCCCCAATTATCACCACCATCATGCGTCAGTGTCAAAGCTAATACACACTCTGACGTCAGCACGCCGCGATAATGGCGGCTCATCACGGTTCGCCTGTCGAGCACCAATAGCGGCCGTAAAGGATGTGCCCGGCCACCGCGACAGTGTCTGTGGCGGTGGCCGGTACAAAAACAGACCCACAACGACATGTGTACGCTCGCCGCGCTACTTACGAGGCTGGACATGGCCGGCGGCCAGCTGTGCTTAACGAGCCGGTGAGTGACAGCTGTCCGGGTGGTGGTGGCCACCGCTCCACGGAGTGGGACAGTCTGTCGGGTAGTGGTGGCCACCGCTCCACGGAGTGGGGCAGTCTGTCGGGTAGTAGTGACCACCGCTCCACGGTACGGGACAGTCTGTCTGGTAGTGGTGGCCACCGCTCCACGGAGTGGGGCAGTCTGTCGGGTAGTAGTGACCACTGCCCCACGGTACGGGACAGTCTGTCAGGGTAGTGGTGGCTACCGCCCCACGGTAAGGGTCAGTCTGTCAGGGTAGTGATGGCCACCGCTCCACAGAGTGGGACAGTCTGTCCGGGTGGTGGTGGCAACCGCCCCACAGAGTGGGACAGTGTGTCCGGGTGGTGGTGGCCATCACTCCACGGAGTGGGACAGTCTGTCGGGTAGTAGTGACCACCGCTCCACGGTACGGGACAGTCTGTCGGGTAGTGGTGGCCACCGCTCCACGGAGTGGAACAGTCTGTCGGGTAGTAGTGACCACCGCTCCACGGTACGGGACAGTCTGTCGGGTAGTGGTGGCTACCGCCCCACGGTAAGGGTCAGTCT
The DNA here is from genome assembly GCA_034440575.1 of Imbricaverruca yamaguchii. Classification (NCBI taxonomy): domain Eukaryota; kingdom Metazoa; phylum Arthropoda; class Thecostraca; family Neoverrucidae; genus Imbricaverruca; species Imbricaverruca yamaguchii. Next base: position 406,258 of record JAOTOL010001643.1, read on the forward strand.
GTCAGGGTAGTGATGGCCACCGCTCCACGGAGTGGGACAGTCTGTCAGAGTGGTGGTGGCAACCGCCCCACAGAGTGGGACAGTGTGTCCGGGTGGTGGTGGCCATCACTCCACGGAGTGGGACAGTCTGTCGGGTAGTAGTGACCACCGCTCCACGGTACGGGACAGTCTGTCGGGTAGTGGTGGCCACCGCCCCACGGAGTGGGACAGTCTGTCCGGGTGGTGGTGGCCACCGCTCCACGGAGTGGGGCAGTCTGTCGGGTAGTAGTGGCCACCGCTCCACGGAGTGGGACAGTCTGTCAGAGTGGTGGTGGCCACCGCCCCACGGAGTGGGACAGTCTGTCCGGGTGGTGGTGGCCACCGCTCCACGGAGTGGGGCAGTCTGTCGGGTAGTAGTGGTCACCGCTCCACGGAGTGTGACAGTCTGTCGGGTAGTGGTGGCCACCGCTCCACAGAGTGGGACAGTGTGTCAGGGTAGTGATGGCCACCGCTCCACGGAGTGGGATAGTCTGTCAGAGTGGTGGTGGCCACCGCCCCACGGAGTGGGACAGTCTGTCGGGTAGTGGTGGCCACCGCCCCACGGTACGGGACAGTCTGTCAGGGTAGTGGTGGCTACCGCCCCACGGTACGGGTCAGTCTGTCAGGGTAGTAATGGCCACCGCTCCACGGAGTGGGACAGTCTGTCGGGTGGTGGTGGCTACCGCTCCACGGAGTGGGACAGTCTGTCGGGTAGTGGTGGCCACTGCCCCACGGAGTGGGACAGTCTGTCAGGTAGTAGTGACCACCGCTCCACGGAGTGGGACAGTCTGTCAGAGTGGTGGTGGCCACCGCCCCACGGAGTGGGACAGTCTGTCCGGGTGGTGGTGGCCACCGCTCCACGGAGTGGGGCAGTCTGTCGGGTAGTGGTGGCCACCGCTCCACGGAGTGGAACAGTCTGTCGGGTAGTAGTGACCACCGCTCCACGGTACGGGACAGTCTGTCGGGTAGTGGTGGCTACCGCCCCACGGTAAGGGTCAGTCTGTCAGGGTAGTGATGGCCACCGCTCCACGGAGTGGGACAGTCTGTCAGAGTGGTGGTGGCAACCGCCCCACAGAGTGGGACAGTGTGTCCGGGTGGTGGTGGCCATCACTCCACGGAGTGGGACAGTCTGTCGGGTAGTAGTGACCACCGCTCCACGGTACGGGACAGTCTGTCGGGTAGTGGTGGCCACCGCTCCACGGAGTGGGACAGTGTGTCCGGGTGGTGGTGGCCACCGCCCCACGGTACGGGACAGTCTGTCAGAGTGGTGGTGGCCACTGCCCCACGGTACGGGACAGTCTGTCAGGGTAGTGGTGGCCACCGCTCCACGGAGTGGGACAGTCTGTCGGGTGGTGGTGGCAACCGCCCCACAGAGTGGGACAGTGTGTCCGGGTGGTGGTGGCCATCACTCCTCGGAGTGGGACAGTCTGTCGGGTAGTAGTGACCACCGCTCCACGGTACGGGACAGTCTGTCGGGTGGTGGTGGCCCCCACTCCACAGTGAGGTGCCTGGTAGCTGTAACCACGACTCACGGCGCAAGGAAATATCGACCAGACACACCGCCACTCGTGCCACAAGTGTGCCATCCGCTGACCATCTGCCCCTGACTGCACCTCTATCTGTCCGTCCGCCCGTCTGTTTGCCTGCCTACCTTCATGTCTGTCTCTTTGTCTGCCTGCCTGTTTGTGTGTCTGTCTGTCCGTCTGTCTGTCTGTCTGTCTGGTCTACTGACCCTTGGGGATATCTGCTCTAGCCGGGAACAACCGGGTCACAATCCATGACCAGAAGGACAACCTGAAGAGGACCGGAAAAAGTTGTTCAGACTTGTTGATGGACCTCCTTTTAAGTCGGACTGCGGCCGCTGACGGTATCGCATCATCCGGATCACCAACAGCAAAAGAAAACGGCGTGCGAACACTCCAATGCAGTCCAGGGAACATTTCGTCAGCTCCACGACTGATGGCACTTTCCAGAGAGAGGTAGGCTGATGTTCCCACGGGGCCCGACGGCGGCTGGCTCTCACACAGGCATGCGCGTGTCCAGCACGTTATCCGCGCGTGGCCGGGACCACCGGGAGAGCACGGTGAGTGGTGGGTGGGTGCGACACTGAGTGTCGGCCCTGAGAAGCCGTGCTGACCAGCTGGCCTGCCTGGGCGCCCGCCACGGGACCATCTTCCCACAGACACGTCTGCGGTCATTTGGCGATCGTGGAGCGTGAACACGAGCGGTAGATTCGGGCGAACTCTGGGCGCCTTTTTGCCTGAAGGCGGTCGTGGTGTTCACTCTCTACGGCTGGCACTCTGAGCGTGAGAGACACCAACGCCACAAAGCAAGTCCCAGACAACCACAGGCAAGGTTGATTCTCATCCAGTGGAGCACAGTTTGTCTTTCTTGGAATGACAAGTTGCAGCTGTGAATTTCACATTTCCTTTTCCCACCCACATGCTTCAATGTCACGAAAGCGACCTGGGCTGAAACTGTGCTGTGATGGACTTCGCATACAAGTATGGGCGTCTGGAGCTTCTAGCGAAAGGAGGTCAAGCGCGATTAGAAAATGTTTAACGACCTGCGTAGCATTGATGAAGTCTTAATGTTAAGAAGGTGTGCCTGCGCCTAAGCCTTCCCCTGTGGGTTCCTGACTGTTGCACAATCCGATGGTGAGCGAAGCAATGTCTAGAGATGCCAGTTTTTTTTTGTCAGTGGTAGCAGCGATGACTGCCTCGCATGCGCCAAACCAACCGCCTGGGTGACATAATTCTGTTAGTTTTCGATGAATAGCAATGTAAGTGCAGCGTTTCTCATATGGCTGGGATGGTACCAGCGACACCGAAGATGTTCGATGGCCAGCTTATCCCAGCATAAGTATGCCGCAGAATAGTCCGTGTCCTAGCGTACACACCTCATACCAGACAGTGGAGCTACATCAGAATGGTCCGCATCCTATCGAGAACACCGCATACCAGATGGTGCAGCTACATCAGCGTAGTCTTGGTCCAAACGAAGTCAGTAATTGTAAAAACGAGGATTTGCTGAATACTTCCATGTGCACATGATACCGATAAACATCCGCATCTTCATGACCTTTAGAAAGACAAACTCGGTCACACGTAGTCAATGACAAAAAAAAACGCTTCTGATTGTACTGTCTGTCTCCTGAGTCTATGTCTCCTACTGAACTCCCATGCTGACAGAATATTCAAATGCAGAACGCCAGTTTTCATACTTCAAGCGTGAATTATGGACCTGCTCCTCATTTGTAGATGGCCGAAGACCAACGCCGCAACGCTGCTTGGCTGCAAGCTGGGATGAAAAGAGTGAAGGAATGGGCAGTTCTCCCGTCCTGTCCATCGTTATAATGCTGCAGCAGGACAAAATGAGACAGGGTTGTAAAAGTAGATAGCTTGGCACTAAGCACCCCAATACAGGTTACGGTGATTATGGCATATCAAGTACAGATTACGTGGTCCCGACATACCAAATGCAGGTCACGGTAGTCCCATCGCACTCATTGCAAGTCACGGTGGTTCCGACATACCCAGTGTAAGTCTCGATGGTCTCGACATAACATATGCATGTTACAGTGGTCTCGATATACCACGTAAAGGTCACGGTGTCTCCATCATGCCAAATACAGGTCACGATGGTCTCGATAGGCTCAATGCAGGTCATGGTGGTCCCAACACACCTCCTACAGATTCGGTGGTCCCGACACACCAAGTGCAGGTCAAGGTGGTCCCGACATGTTCAGTAGAGGTAACGGTGGTCCCAGCACACTCTGTACAGGTCACGGTGGTCCAGACACACCCCGCACGGGCCGCGGTCGCCGACACTGGGTCAGCCGGCCGGCCCGTTACACGCTCAAGGCCAGGCGGCCGAGAAGCGGCAGGAACACCTGGCGAGAGGCCAGGGCAGGCCGCCCCGGCCGCCACCGCCGACCCGGCCGTCGCCGCCCCGGCCGCCACCGCCGCCCCGGCCGCCGCCGCCCCGGCTGCCACCGCCGCCCCGGCCACCGCCGCCCCGGCCACCGCCGCCCCGGCCACCGCCGCCCCGGCCACCGCCGCCCCGGCCACCGCCGCCCCGGCTGCCACCGCTGCCCCGGCCACCGCCGCCTCATCTGCCGCCTCCCAGGCCACCGCCGCCTCAGCTGCCGCTGCCCCGGCCACCGCCGCCCCGGCCGCCACCGCCGCCCCGGCCGCCACCGCCTCAGTTGCCGCCCCGCCACGCTCCACCAATGAATACGATGGAGCAAGGAGGAAATGCCGGTTATTAGGAACAAGGTGAGACGAATAAATTTGAAGCCCGCAAGTGGCTGAACGATGCGGTTGGTGCTGGTTGGTGCTGGTCGGTGCTGGCCAGAGCATCACCACGACCAGCAAGTGTCGAAATCAGAAACGCCACGGCGCACACAGCGAAGCGACTCTGTCACTTGCATGCATTTCGCTTGGCTGGCGGAAACGTCTCCGGTATTCGGCACACAGCTGCTTGAGGCAAGACTGCGAATCTGGGACGCGGCATTCCTGGCCAGCTCAGCACGTAGCGTACTCTCGGCCATCTAGTCAGCAGACAGGCCATCAGCAGTGCCAAATTTAGCAGCTTAAACGTCAAGCTCTACAGCACGGGAGACAGCTGGTGCAGGTGCCAGTAACAACAGATTATAACTAAGGTGTAACTGTTAAGTTGTGCAGGATCCTCGCCACACCAACCTTGCGGCAGCCAAACAACTTACAACAATTGCAACGGCAAATGTTGACAACTTTGGGCCAATTTCATGGCGTTGCATGGAAGCTGACATAATTGAGGTTTTCAAATCGAGGTTCCGTTCAATCAGCTATATCTTCCTAGGGTCATAATCCAGAGGCGATGACAGCCCAGCCGGAGGATGTCCAGGGGAGACGACAGCCCAGCCAGAAGATGTCCAGGGGAGACGATAACCCAGCCAGAAGATGTCCAGGGGAGACGACAGCCCAGCCAGAAGATGTCCAGGGGAGACGACAGCTCGTCGGTTCCGGTCGGCCGTCTCCCGTCGTCCTTGACATTCGGCGCGCGACACGGAAAGGCGGCCGGCGTCGCGCGGCGTGCCACCAGGAACTCAGGTTAGCCAGCCGCCGCACCGCTCGGCGGCCAAGCGAGACGGTGGTCTGCGGCTAGTGGGCGCCGCAGGGAGGAGCCGTGATGTGCGACACGTGTAGACGGCAGGTGCGACATCCGGCGGTCGCGCGACACATACGAGACACGGTGACGGCTTTGTGCCGTGGCGTGCGGCACACGCAGACGGCAGGTGCGACATCCGGTGGTCGCGCGACACATACGAGACACGGTGACGGCTTTGTGCCGTGGCGTGCGGCACACGCAGACGGCAGGTGCGACATCCGGTGGTCGCGCGACACATACGAGACACGGTGACGGCTTTGTGCCGTGGCATGCGACACACGCAGAAGGCAGGTGCGACATCCGGTAGTCGCGCGACACAGACACGTGCGAGACAAGGTGGTAGCTCTGTGCCGTGACGCAGGCGAGCCACATGCACCGGAAACTAGGGACGACCTTCGTCGAAGTTTATCGATGGGCGGGCTGCTGAGAGTGTATTCAGAATTGATTTCACCTGGAGTTGCAGCATTTGTGTTGCAGGTATGGCGGTTCTATTAGTGAATGGATTGGTGGTTAGGTTAGATTGAGAAAATTACTGGGTTCAGCTTCTCAAAGAGCAACACGTCAGTAGCAAGCAGTATCGTCTCCGCTCACTCGGGATGGAGACGTTAACAAGCCAGTTATCGGGTGGTGCGGAGCTGCTTCGAAGTGAAATACTTGCAACAGCCCAAGCGCAGCAAGTACCGTATCCGAGCAGGAGGCAGAAGCAAGCCTCAGCCACGCGAGAGAGTCATTGATGCTCTTCCTCACGCGAATACCAACACCACTGGAGCGCCCACGCCCACACCCACGCAGTCTGTCCACACACAAATCTAGGCCTACACTTCGAGTGACTGTGCAGTCGTATGACAGATGCACGGCGTGACTCATAGACTATGCTGCTGATGCCCAGCGAAATTAAATCAAATACAAAACAAAATGAGCGGTGACGTGGATCACACATCGAGCGGGGAATAGCCGGTATCAGCATCTCGCCAACAAGGGTACGATTGTGCCAAAAGCCAACGCAAAAGTTATATCGCGGTCGAGTGCGCGGACCGACCGGAGTGGCAACGTGCAGACCGAGAAGCCCCTGTAGCCCCCTGTGCAGACCGGCACTGGCTGACTGTCGGTGTTAGCCGACAAGTCCCTGTATCCGACGAGCCCTTGTAGGGGGCCCGACGCGAGGGGTGCCGGCCAGCCCACGGTGGGCGCCAGCCGCCGCCGCCGCGTCGGCACGGTCCGGTCCGGTCCGGTCTGGTCCGGTCCGGTCCGGTCCGGCCGCGGCCGTCGAGCCGGCGGACGCGGCGGGCGCGGAGAAAGCCTCTCCAGTTGAGCTGTGGCACGGAGTGCGGCCGACCGGACCGGCGACGTGATGCGGAGGGTGAAAGGCGGCGGCGGCGACGGCCGACGCCCGGCAGCCACCCGGACGTGCTGCCGCCGATGGCCACGGCCGCCACAAAAAGGCCAGCCAGAGCGCGGACCGGTCGTGCAGCCCGCCCCGCGCGGCCGACGGCCCGCACTTGTCGCTGACAGGCCACAGAGCCGAGAGCCCTCAGGCTAGGCACGTGGCGACATTTTCACCGCGCGCAGACGTCTTCACTGGAGAGCCAGTCTGCAGGTGTATTTTTATCGGGCGGTGGGCGGAAAAATACAATGGGTACCTCGTTTTGTAGTTGTGTAAAATTAAATCGCTTAGTTTGTAGTAAGATCTATTGTCAACGAACGATCGTTGTTTTTACCTATGATTTTTTAATCATGGTCATTCCAACTCTTTAAAAAGTGAGGGCCTGATACAGATGTGCTTCGTCTGCGGGCATTGTAAACTTCGTTGTAGGAATGGAAAATCGCATGGAAAATCGCAAGAAACATTTGGCGTATGAAGTTGGATCAATAAGCTCCTCTCTCGTTGTGAACACTTTCAGCAACATTTTTCAATTCTTCGGCTCGCCACAGAATTGATCGAAGATGAACACATGTCCGATTGTGAGGCGCTTTATCCCCTACCCATGGGTTCTGATTTCGATATACCAGGTCCAAATTTTATCGAGTTCTTCACGAATACCTGGCTAAGTTCTGAATGAATGGCTCCTTTGCGAACTCATCTCAAGAATGATGCACGTCTTGTCAAAGCGAAGCAGGAAGCGAACTTCACGTGAAGCAATTTTGACGATGGTTCTAAGAAGGGCTGCAATGGAGCTGTCACGACAAAAGAAGCAAAACGGATTGAAAATGAGCTTCATTTCGCTGCATTCGAATGTTCATTTTCCTCTTTTCCAGGTTCATGCTTCAAAGTCGAGATTAACGGTTCAAACATGATCAACATGCCTGTTGCAGGTATCTGCAGAGATCGATGGAAATCATGCACAAAATCACCTGGAGACAGTTAAGGGCATTGACGTGTAATTTGTGTAATTCCAAGCCAAGGCAGCTCAAGTTACATGCAAATTATAAAAATTGTAGGTGAGGTGTTGGAATGCCAACCTGTATCGACCTACAGTTTTCTGGCCTGTAACCTTAGCGATGATACCCCAGATGGCTGCTCTGAATTCATGTACCTGTTTTGTTACCCCATGTTTTGATGTTCTATTTCTCCTCGTTTCCGATGCCTGGCAGGAACCTCCCCCCCCCCATCCTTCTCCACTATGTGATGAAAAACTAACGTTGGGCGCCTGGCCACTGCACCGTTGGGCGGCCCGGCGCAACTGGCTTTGCAAAGAAAGGAGTGAAGCATATGAATAAAATATGGAAACGCTTAGGTACACAATGCCAGACGGTAGTTTTTAGGATGTGTAGGGAATAACATGCAAAGTGACACCAATCGCATGACAGTCAGTGCATTTATGCCAACATTCCAGTTGACCAAGTTTGGTTCCATTAATCTGTCATGAACTTAACCTGACTTGACGTCGGTGACCTAACATGACTTTGAAACAATTCAGCATAACAATATACATCAAACATGGCGCTAGTGTTGCAAAGAACACCTCAATTGTGTTAATATATGGGAAGCGCATCAACGCCGATTTTTGTGGTATGGCGCTGATGAAATTGTTTGATCTTAACTTACCGTAACTACAAAATTTGGCGACCGATTTTCGTTTACCTTGCTTGAACCCTTCTTTCCGGTCTTTCCGGTCAAATCCTCACATCCCGTCACGGGGTGAAGGCGGTTGAAGACCCCCCTCTAAAATCCAAACTAAGCATCGCATGAAAACGAAAGAGATGTCATCGGAAAGCGCTCTCGACGAGTAGGGTCAGGGTCCATCCTCGAAAACAATTTCCCCCCAAAAGTGACGTCACCAGGGGGCTAGATTTTCACGACTTTTCATGACTTACATTATGTTTTTGACTCTGGGGAGTTCATTTTAGGGGATATATGAAAAGCAAAATGTATTTGGAATGCGAAAAGGACAGCGATATCGACCAGAGCTATAATTTGTATTGGCCCCCCAACATTTTTTTTATTTCAAAATTTTGTGTTTTCAAGTATTCTTTAATTTTCCTTTTCCAGTGGTTAGAGCAGACCGCGAAACGTTGTTGAAAGTCAACTTGCCCTAATAAAGCTGCTTACTTTAGCCATAATCATGTAGTTGAACTGCAATTCGGCAAATACGCAAAATTTATATGTAGACAAAAACGAAAAAAGGAGAAAAATTGTACTCGGTCGTTTTGTTGCATCCCTAAAGATAAGCAAACGCTGAAAGTTTCATTAAAATGTCTGTATCCGTTAAAGCGTTACTACTGGTTGAACTTTTTTGGAGGTGACCTCACTTGACCTTCACTAACTCGTTGACCCTATATGACCTGACCTAAAAATTTTGAATCAGCATGTCAAATCGATGTGGGCAAAGGTATGCCAAATTTGGGCGCGCTACCGTGCGCCGTTCGTCCGCTATCTACGAAAAACCTGAGGGGGTCGGTTGAAGACCCCCTCCCCGAGACGGGACGGGTTAAGCAAAGCGCCGGTCATTTTGAAGCAGGTACACGAAGAATAGCGTATGCCGGCCGGTAAAATTTGGCGTTATGTACGAAAAACCGGCGGGGTGGGCGGATTTCGCAATCCCCCTCCAGGGCGCGTGTTAAGTACTATCACACTAATCATGCTGAGCATTGTGAATTATCATGCCGCAACTGGTTGTTTATTTACTCTTAATGCGACTATTGGTAGTCACACTGGTTGCGGCTAGTGTTCCTTTCCATGACCAAACGACGCCAGGTTCTGGGTATAATATTATCCGGGAGCATTGGGCTTCTATCGGAATCTGCCGTCTAATCTGCAAACATCCAGTGGGGCATTTTCTTACTCGCCAATCAATAGACTACCAGAAACGGGGATATGAGGAACAGAACCAGAACAACTACGGCGCAACGCTAGCTTCTTGGATGATGCCTGGCAAAATGCACGTCCTACCCAGTTAGATCCGGTTGCCTTTCTCTGATTACGTAGAGCGTCGGGAACATCATCTAGGAAGTTGTCGGCCGTCGAGCGTGACCGATCCGACTGGCTGGAGTCTCGGCGCGGCAGACGTACGCGCAGATATGCGCTAAGTCTCGGCGCGGCGCTGGCGATCTGTGGCGCGCCATTCTCGCCGACCTATATCGGCGGCGGCAGTGGGTCACAGACCATTGCTGGCGACACTGGCGGCGGCGGCGCGCGCGCCCACAACAGGCACGCGGCCACGCTGCTGCTGGGCCGACCAGCACGCGCGGACCGCTCTCTCTCCGCCGACGGCGCGCCGCCGCCAACGGTGGTGGCGGCCGCGCGCAGACTGCTATCGCAGTGGGCCATCGCAGCGGCCGGCTGACGCGCTCAGCTGGACCGGTAGCCGAGCCAACCGGGCCCGCCGAGCCAACCGAGCCCGCCGAGACCACCGAGCCCGCCGAGACCATCGAGCCCGCCGAGCTAGACGAGCCCGCCGAGCCGCCGTCGAGCTCGCCGAGATCACGGAGCCCGCCGAGCTCGCCGAAGTTACGGAGCATGCCGAGCCCACTGAGCCCGCCGAGCTCGCCGAGGTTACGGAGCCCGCCGAGCCTGCCTAACTCGAGCAGCGGCGGACCGACTCCGGCTCGGCACGGCCGGCGGCGCTCATCAAACCCGGGTTAGCCGTGGACAGGGGTCAACCGGTCGGGCGCTCTGTCGATGGGCAGCGCGCCAGCACTCATCAGATTAGAACCGACAGAGATTGGCACGAAGAACTCGCGGAATTATGTGGCGGCATGTGTGCAATTATCCAGGTCACGTGAGGACCTGCCTTTAAGACATGGCCACCTATTGTACAACAGCAATGCGGAGGTTTCGATGCCGATGTGGACACGCTGATCGGGGTTGGTACGTGCTACGGCCGTGTTTTCTCCCGGCCGTACGGACATGACGTGGCGTCAACTCCGCTTCCCGGACAAGCCGTGACGTCAGCTGCTCTCCCCGGACATGACGCGGCGTCAGCTGCTTTCCCCGCGTCAGCGTGTCGCCAGCTGCTCCCCCCGCGTCAGCGTGTCGCCAGCTGCTCTCCCCGCGTCAGCGTGTCTCCAGCTGCTCCCCCCGCGTCAGCGTGTCGCCAGCTGCTCCCCCGCGTCAGCGTGTCGCCAGCTGCTCTCCACGCGTCAGCGTGTCGCCAGCTGCTCCCCCCGCGTCAGCGTGTCGCCAGATGCTCTCCCCGCGTCAGCGTGTCGCCAGCTGCTCCCCCCGCGTCAGCGTGTCGCCAGATGCTCTCCCCGCGTCAGCGTGTCGCCAGCTGCTCCCCCCGCGTCAGCGTGTCGCCAGCTGCTCTCCCCGCGTCAGCGTGTCGCTTTGTTTGCCGATACTCGGATAGCCATCTATGTCGGATGTCGGCACGTTTCGCTCTCGCTCGGCCATTGTGACCGGCGTGACGTTAGGTGGAGCACGCGGCGCGGCCGGGATGGCCGGCGGCTGAGTGTAGCATCAATCGCCACATTGGCGACAGCAGCCCCAGCAGACCCTTCAGCCCTGATCAGACGGCCGTACTGCGGCTGCCGCATCTGCTCACCGGGGCAGCAGCAGCCCGAGCAGACGTCTGCTCACCGTGGCAGCAGCAGCCCCAGCAGACCCTTCAGCCCTGATCAGACGGCTGTACCGCTCGCCGTGGCAGCAGCAGCTCCAGCAGACGTCTGCTCACCGTGGCAGCAGCAGCCCCAGCAGACCCTTCAGCCCTGATCAGACGGCTGTACCGCTCGCCGTGGCAGCAGCAGCTCCAGCAGACGTCTGCTCACCGTGGCAGCAGCAGCCCCACCAGACCCTTCAGCCCTGATCAGACGGCTGTACCGCTCGCCGTGGCAGCAGCAGCTCCAGCAGACGTCTGCTCACTGTGGCAGCAGCAGCCCCAGCAGACACATCAGCCCTGATCAGACGGCTGTACTCAGGCCGCTGTGTCTGTTCGCCGGCAAAGCGTGACCGTTGCCGCGCGCAATCAGACCATTGTCAGAGGTGTCTGTGATGAGGCAGCCGAAGCAGGATATGTGGCTTGCGCCTCTTGCGTCAGGGAGGATCGGTATCAGGAGCAGTTTCACCCGCGCCAACCGAGTTCATTTTGACAGCCTTCACATCCGGGGGTTGGCATTCCGCTCCCATTTCTGCCCTAACTGACATGGAGCCACAGAGAAAACACATAAACAGTATAAGAAAATAATACAGCGCGTTATCGGTCACGCGACATATCGAGCAGAAACAGCTAATTGCAAATTGGGGGTAAGATAGTGATCTTCCATATTGGGTGAAATGGAAAATTTACAGAAAAGTCCGCTAACGGACTCTTATTAGTGTATTGACTAGTCAAGTATTAGTGTGGCTTAGAAATATTCAGAAATATTCAAATATTCAAATAGATTCAGAGAAATATTTCAACATCCTATCTGACCACGAAATGTGCCTCACGGTTAAGAGTCCAGGTGCAAGAAACATCCATCACAAATAATTTTGGTTGAACCCTACCTTAGGAGATTATCGCCAAGCGTTCACATCCAAAACCATATCATCCGCTCATGTGTGCGCGTAAGCCTTCCCTGATTGACGTAATGTAAATCGTAGATGGTAGATCGCTCGTAGATCTCAAAATTCCTGAATGTCGCGGGCATATTTTTTTAGACAGACCAGTTTTGTATCAGGCGATGTATCAAACAGTCGCCGGCTGAGTTGGCTGTTACCAGAGCGATCAGAGTCTGGCGGCGTCTACCAAACCCACCGCTGCTACCAAGCAGCATAGCGTGTCTCCGACAGCTGAAGCAGGGCTTCGTGCTCCAGATCAGCGATTGTAACGAGGCCATGTCACACAAACGAGGTCATGTCAGGTAATGTCAAGCCATAGATTGGACCAGGCTGGGCCGTATCTTCCTGACTTTTATTTATTTATTTATTTCACGATATGTGCCTTCCACCTGCGGTGGCTATTATTGATTTTGGTTATAACTCACAGATATTTACAAAGAAAAGATAATTTTTGGTTAATCGTGGGAGCAGATGTGCAGCAAACATTCGTACACGAACACAATACAATACCCATATCACTATCCGCACAACGCACACCGTGCTTGCAACACGAGCTATAAACGAGTAGTTTAGTTTAGAAGTGAGTTATTAGGGGTTTAGGGCGCATCAACTGCAGTGGTTATACAGCGCCCATTAGTTTATAGAAGTGACAGGAAAGCGATGGACTAAAGGTGAGTTCGTAGTGTACACACATCCATTGAGTAATTTTGTTTGTATGTGACCAGTGCTGTTCGTGTAGATAAGCTAGTGCATGTTTCTTAGTTAGATAGTTCTTGAAGTTGTTTTTGTTTCAGTAGGAAGTTTGTTACAGTGAAAAACAGACGAGTAGAGAAATCTCCTGCGGCCAGCATCTCTATGTATGGCTGGTAGGTGCAGGTGGTCGTCTGTACGCGTGTGACGGTTTCGCAGGGTAGAATTTGCAGTTTTTACCGGCAATGTGCGTTGGTTCGCCCATCAGAATGATCTTGTGGAGCAAAGTAAGGCTATGAAATAGATCCAGATCAGCTGCGGTGAGGAGACCCAACTCGTTACGAGCATCAGAAATGTAATTAAATTTCCGTAGACCTGATAAGACTCTAGTGGCGAAGTAAATAATCTTGTCTAGTCTGTGGATGTTTGCTGTCGACCCGTTCACGGAAACAGATATGCAGTAGCGGATGTTTGATATGACTAGGCTATCGACTATAGTAAAAAGGGTACTAGTGGACAGATGGTGACGCTGATGGCTCAGGGCCAGAAGGAACCCAGTGCACTTGCGGACCACAGCAGCTACATGGGAATCCCACTACATGTGGCGATCAAATGTCACCCCGAAGTTCTTACACGAATGGCTCCCATATGTCACGGCATCCCTGAAGCACACTCGTTTCGGGTTAATATTACGAAGATTTTGACGCGATCGGAACTTAAGAAGCTGAGTTTTGGTCGGGTTCACCTTCAAACCGTTACCCAGAAAGTAGTCGTAGAGTTGGTTCAGTCATATCTCTATCTGACTTATCAGTTTTGGGACTTGTACTGACTTGACGCCCCACAATCTACAAAAAGGTATTGTGTCACTATCTGTGCGTACTGTCCTTCCTGCTCCGTCTCCCATACCGCTTCATAGGTGGTTCTTCTCCCTCCCGCTACTCTCTCTCTCTCCCACTCTCTCTCTCTCTTTTCTCTCTCCCTCGCTCTCCCTACCCTCCGTCCATCTAGCCGTATCTCTCTCTCCCTCTTTATCTCTCGCGCTCTCGCTACCCTCCGTCCATCCAGCCGTATCTCTTTCTCCTTCTTTCTCTCTCGCGCTCTCCCTACCCTCCGTCCATCTAGCCGTATCTCTCTCTCCCTCTTTATCTCTCGCGCTCTCCCTACCCTCCGTCCATCCAGCCCACCTGGCGGCTCGGTGGCCGCGGTGCTTGTCCAGCCGGAATTGATGACTGGCTCGGAGCCCGTTTGCACAGTGACCTATATCGCGGCCAGCAGCAGATGTGCCTGTAATGGGCACACGGCGCCGAGACGACTTGGCGGCGAGCCGCGCCGGCCAGCTGCGGCCGCCGCCACCATCAATGGGCTGGGGAGAAGGAGATCGGGATACCCGCGCACCGACGGCGGGAACGGAACGAGGGGGATGGCGACGTCGGAAAATCCAATTCCGCTAGAAAGACGAGCTCAGCCAACCAATGGACCTGCTTGACGCTTGCCTTTTCAACCAGGCCTCTGCTGTGGTGGCCCGGTTGAAAATGTGCTTTATCAGAGGTGGCCGGAGTGGCCTGGGTATTGGGACAGGTGTGCTTTATCAGGGGTGGCCGGAGTGGCCTGGGTATTGGGACAGGTGTGCTTTATCAGGGGTGGCCGGAGTGGCCTGGGTATTGGGACAGGTGTGCTGCATCAGAGGTAGTCGGAGCGGCCTGTGTATCGGGACAGGTTTAGTGCATCAGAGGTGGTCCCAGTGGCGGAACACATGAATATTTCCGTCACGGTTTCCCGTGTGACCCAGATAGCCGCTCCCGACAGCTCCGGCACGGGGGCACGGACGCAGGCTCGGCCGGACAGACTGTCAGTCGGCCGGACAGACTGTCAGTCGGCCGGACAGACCGTCAGTCAGCCGGACAGACTGTCAGTCGGCCGGACAGTCGGCCGGACAGACCGTCAGTCGGCCGGACAGGCCGTCAGTCGGCCGAGCAGACCGTCAGTCGGACAGACTGTCAGTCGGACAGACTGTCAGTCGGACAGACTGTCAGTCGGACAGACTGTCAGTCGGACAGACTGTCAGCCGGCCGGACAGTAGGTCCGGCGGACACACAGCCAGGCAATCGGTCTGGCAGACACATGAACAGTCAGTCGATGAGACGAACACAGACAATCAGCGAGTCAGCTTGGAAGGCAACTAAACTTGCGTCGAATTGTGCATTATTTGTTTGCGTGAGAAAAAAAATTAACTAGGGCGAGGGTACGCCTTCCCGGTGGGGCGCATTATTCTCGGTCAGAGGCCCGTCACCTTTCTATGGAGGGCCCTCGTCGTGCATCTTCTTTTGCTTCTCACGCACTCGTGCATCTGCTTCTGAAACATCCTAACATGTTCCGTGTGTGTATGTATGTATGTATGTATATATGTATGTGCATGTATGTGTATCATGCTCACTTCATGTATTCCATGTCTCCGCACACATGCATTGTACCAAGCATCTTCTGGAATTTGAGCCATTCCAGTTATTTGCCAAAACAACACGCCTGCATGTCGTGGCATGTGCGGGCAATCAGACCACAAATGTCGTTTGTGCTGTTTGAATTGGGGCAGAGCAAGTGTGTATTTATTTTAAGAAGAGCGCTACATTAAACTGTATGTATCCTTGTTGTGGGGGAGGAGTTAGTTTGTGTGATGCGTGGCAAGCTATGGCACAACTAAATCGTTCCAGGCTCAGCTACGTTGACCTATGTAAGGTACCTGAAGTTTCAAATTTCGCTACGTTCACCTTGATTGTTCTTGGATGACCGTGGTCTGTGATCTCACCGATGGCACAATGTAGGTGCCACGATCCCCACCGCTCTTGAAATTCTGGTATCGCCAGCCCTCCCTGTATCTTCCACATCAGAATGAGGGGAGTTCGCCCTTCTACATTTAGCATTGTAAACAGAGCATCTGCGCTCGAAGCGATAATTGTCGAGACCGTGAAATCAATCCACATTCTCTGCCTTTTCTCTAAAATTGGCTCACGGACTGTGAAAATTAATCTGTTCGAACAGTCAGAAGTTTCAAATTGCGCACTGAATCTAACACTAGGTGGTAGGTTTGAAATAAATTATATTCAGGAACATGCGGAGCCACGTATCATCAACCATTTTGTAGACTTTATATGTACCTTTGCCTTTGTCCATGACAACACGAGCCTCAGGAACTGGTGAGCCATTAACTTGCTTGGCATGAGCAAAACCGATGAGAGAAAAAAACGGTGTGCTGCAAATCGCATGGCAACGCATGGCATGCCCAGCTCGTGCGTTGCGTGAGTTGGGCATAAGCTCGCATTCTTTGCCTTAAGCATGCGTCAAATGTAAAAGAAGCCCGGTATATCAAGTGAGCTCGCGCACAAGAGAACTAGCGTGCAGCACGAACGGTCCGATCGCAATCATCTTGACATCTTCGCTCTTGATTAAGGTTTGTCTCGACAGGAGAGAGCAGTTCATACAAGAGCCTAATTACCTCCGGAATTAATTTGTCGGAAAGAAAATCGGCGCCGGGTCTCCGGTGTCCGATGACCCATATTAAGGTGCCGATACTGTCGAATCGCATGCGAATGCCGAATCCGGCATTAGTTTCTCTGAACGGACCCGGATCTGACAATCGTTTCCCTGAACGAACCATGATCCGCACTGGAGACATGTGAACTGACTCGAGTCCGACACTGGATCCCTGAACGGAACAGGATCCGCACTGGGGGCCATGGACGGACGGATCCGACACTGGATCTCCGAAAGGACCGAGGAGCACTAGGGGGCATGCACGGACCATGGGGCACTGGGGGGGGGGGCATGAACGGGTCCAGACCGCTACACCGTCATGCGGGTGTCCAGATCCGATATTTACGCACCGCCTGACCTGGATAACCATCACTGCGGTCATCGGCGCGAATGTATGCGGAACCGGACCCACCGGAGGCGGTAATTTGTCCGCCGGCCGAGCCGCCCAGACCGGGGCGAGTTCCCATCGGCATCTCATAGAGACCAGCGGCACTTCAGACTCAGGCTTCAGAAGCAGGGGTCCGCCAAGAGCTTCCGCAATCTCACGTCCGATGTGATGCTTCATGTACACTGGCACTTAGACCACTATAGATTGCTAAGAACCAGGACTAGCCATCTGAAATTCATGGCTATCCCGAGCCAGGCATATGTGAAGTTGTGGATGTTGGAAAGTGGGTGCCGGGCCGCCAACGAATGAACATGACGCATTGCTGGAGTTCTTGCTGTCCTGTGTGATGGCACGGGACGATGCTATCGAACCCTGTGTTTTATTGAAGAGCCTAACGAGTACGGACCAGTGGTACAGACGTGATGCATGTGTGCCGAGCACACGTAGTGTGCGGACGCACGTGCCGTGTTGGGTGCAGTCGTACTGAACGATGGATGTCGCTGTTTGGATTGTTTGTCTTATCAAGATGCGGAGAACATGCGATATATACGCCGACCGCACGACCAGCATGAATCGTTCGGTGAGCATGGCAACGTGAGATAATCTGATGCCCCGGTCATGCCGGGCCACGACACTCACAAAACATCGACTGAAAAGCCGCTCGACATCGCCCCACCGGACTCCTGGACGCCTCCCAACATGCCTCCCGTCCCAATAGGCGGTCAATACGCCTCCCAGGCTAACCGTCCGGTCACCTCCCGTCTCCCTCTCAGTTTCTGCGTCACCCTACAGAGTGCCCACATGGTGTCGCGCGAGACGGTGGGACCCGCGGCGCCGTCTAATCGCCACCCAACCCCGGCCACCGACCTGGCCGACAACCCACTCCGGCCGCCGCACAGGAAGCCATTCAGAAAAGAAAACAGCGCGATTCGTCCAGGCTGTGAAGTGAGTCGGCGGCAGGCGCCCGGCCAAAAACAGCAGATGCACCGCAGCGCCGACCCTGTTTTGATCGTCGCCAAATTGGCGGCCGGCGGCCGGAAGTGAGACGTGGGCCGGGGGCACCCGACACCGCCCCCGGGCAACTATCGATAAAAATAAGCTGCTCCCAGTGAAAGTTGGTGGGGATGGGGTGCGGAGCAGGTGGACCGCAGCGGACCGTATTTCTGTCCGGCCGGTCCGAGTGGATGCGGTCGCCATTTTTATCCGGCACTCGCCTCGTGCCCTCTTCCTCATTCGGCGTGCGTCTGCCGATCAGCCGGTGTTCGCCACATGAGTCCGGGCCGTCGTGATCGCTTTCTCGTGCACGCTCCATCGGCCTGGTGCCGCCGGTGCCGCGTCAGTGGTCGGCAGATCTGGCAGCACCGCCGCAGAGCTGGCAGCAATGCTGGCAGTAGGCGGCGCCACCCTCCGCGGTGCAGTGTTGGACGGCAGTGGCAAGCAGTGCTGCATAATTGCGGATGTTATCAGCCTATTTCCAGCCACGTTCCGATGAAAAGTCTTCCTCCCTGTTCAAGAACTTCAGGCATGCAAATTTCCTGGGAAGATGCAGATAGCGACAGCCAGACAAGTGGCTGGCCAGAAAAAGCGAATTCAAATCGATCTGCCTAAGCATTTAAATTTTGGTTCAAACCGGGAATGATAAGTATTGCATCACCCCCCACAGTTTAGAAGATTCTGTGGAAGCTTACCATTCAAGAGCAAATTGTTCATGCATACAATTCGGCTGCAAGACAAATGTTCTCATTTGGCCAATCTAAAAATTTACTGTCGAAATTGTGTGCACTATATTCAGTTAGTGTGAAACAAATATCCAGTTCAATGTTTGACAATATTACGCATGCCTATAATTTTGAAACATGAATATATAGCACATGACCTAAACATTGAGACGAACACAGTAACGACTTCAACAAGAGGTCGCCAGTTCCACAGCTGAATGCCTTAGTGTTTAACCCATCCCGTCTCGGGGGGGGGGGGGTCTTCAACCGCCCCCCTCAGGTTTGTCGCGGATAGCGGACGAACAGCGCGCGGCAGCGCGCCCACATTTTGCATACCTTTTCCTACATCAATTTGACATGCTGATTCGACAGTTTTAGGTCAGGACATCTAGGGTCAACGAGTTAGTCAAGGTCAAGTGAGGTCACCTCCAAAAACGTTCAACAGGTCGTCACGCTTTAACGGATGCAGATAGTTTAATGAAACTTTCAGCATTTGCTTATCTTTACGGATGCAACAAAACGTACGAGTTGAATTTGTCTTTTTTTCGTTTTTGACTACCTATAAATTTTGCGTATTTGCCAAATTGCAGTTAAAATGCAGGATTCTGGCTAAAGTAAGCATTTTTTATTGGGGCAAGTTGACTTCCAACAACGTTTCTCCGTCTGCTCTACCCATTGAAAAACGAAAATTAAAGAAAACTTGAAAACTAAAAAGATTGAAATTTTGAGAGAAAAAAAAAGTAATTTTTATTTTTGGGGGACCAAAAAATTAAAGCCCTGGTCGATTACGCTGTCCTTTTCTCATTCTAAATAAATTTTGTTTTTCATATATCCCAAAATGAACCCCCTAGAGTCAAAAACATAATGTAAGTCGTGAAAAGTCGTGAAAATATAGCCCCCTGGTAACGTCACTTTTGGGGGGAAAGTGTTTTGAAGGATTGACCCGGACCCTACTCGTCGAGCGCTTTCCGATGACACCTCTTACGTTTTCGTGCGATGCTTGCTTTGGATTTTAGATGGAGGGTCTTCAACCCCCCCCCCCCCCCCAGAGTCGGGGTGGGATGATTTGACAGGAAAGACGGCGCGGGTTAAGCCAGCTGCAGCCACATCTCCCAAATCAATGGAAGCCCGTATCGTTGTACCGACCTGCAACACCATGTTTCAACACCGAGCCGGACTGCACCTGCACCGGTCAACAATGGGTCGAGCCAGACGGGGGTGTGCCTTCCAGCGAGCGGCACGGCACATTTAGTACAGGTTAACTGGGAGACACAAGCTCAACACATCCCACCGGAGCAGCTGGGCTCTATAACAGCATTGGTCGGCTGCAGCCGACAACAGGACAGATGCGCTGTTGTCTCTGTATCAGAGTGTGCATTGTTTCCGCTCGGTCGGTCGTTCCGTTCGCCTGAAAAAGCGGCCGGCCGACAACAGAAACACCTTCCGACTGGTACCGACATTCGAGAGGAGACGGCTGGGCCACGCTCGTCATGCTCAGCCATCCATTCAACCACACCGCAGCCATAAATGCCACTAAAATCTCCGAACACATTAGGGCGTTTATAGCTGTCTTGGAGTGGGTCAACAAGGCAGCCGGAGGGGTGTGTAATAAAGTTCGGGCTGGTGGTGTTGGGGCGGACCTGGCGCACGCACTCTCTCCCCGAAATGTGCTCCGGGTGCTTCTACCACAGATGACACCATGCGCCGCGTCATCTGTAGATTTCTCGCGACGGTCTACCATGGTTATCACCGATCTGTCTTCAAGGACGAGAGGGTGGGTTCGAGGTCGTCAGGTGACTATTTGTTTTGAAGCCGTGGAGTGAGAGAGGCGGTTCTATTCTGTTCCTGCCTTACATGCCACGGTCGGTCTGACAACATGGGCGTGCAGTGAGCGGGCTACGACATGTCTCCTGTCGACAACCAGCAGTTGATCCTATTATGGATGTCGGATTTTAGCAACACATAATGCTCTAGATCGACTGAAGGAAGTGCGGTTACCAGAGATGTGGAAGTAGGACAGTAGTCGCCAGGGAGGCATAGTGGCTCCAATGGTAGATTGATGAACTTAAGAAACAAATAAGTTAAATGTCCAGTTATTTATCCAAAATCATTTGTAAGGATATTTGCAGTCATTTGAGCTACGTTTGTTCCTTCAGGACACCGATACTAAACATGCGATACAAAGACAAACACACACTCCCCTTCACACAGTATACACACGGTGTAAAACATGTGAAAACATACAGGCATTGAGTCGTTTCCCTGAAGTACAGTCGATATGACAGTATATATCCGTAACAAGAAATGCTGGCAATAAAACGCCTCTTTAGCTTTAAGACAACCCACCGAGAACATGGCAGGAAACTGTGTGCTTCACTATAGACTTCTCCCAGAAAGTAGGTACTGATTCCACATGAATATATGCCACAAAATTATGTCATTTCTGGCTCGCTTAAAATTTTATCGCAATTTTCAGACGATGACAGAGATTTGTTTCCCTTCTCACCAGTTCTGTACTAGCGCTTCCATGACGAGCGTAATGGCATGGCATTTCCTCATGGTTCTGACACGTGCCCACTCATATTTGTTTAGCCTACCAACGTTTTGTGTCTTACATTGACAAGTTGCTTGGCAAGAGGTTTAGCTCCATTCAGCAAAGCCACTCAGCCAGGGGTGGAGCATGGAGCAATAGAAGAAATCGTCGGGAAAACCCATCAACAGGGGTATTTTCCACAAATTGATTAGGGAGACTCCATGAAAAATAAACTATTGCCATTCAAGTGTGGATCGAGGAATTTGTACCGGGAAGTGGTGGAACAATTTCTTGGAGGGTCACCTTTGTCGGAAAAATCTGTTGTGCGGAGAGGGAGTGCACTCGACCATACTGAAGGGCGCCTGCTCGTCTCAAAGAGAACTTTTAATCTAAATCTAAAATGTTAATCTAAAACTCAAAACAAATGCTTCGAGTGAACTTAAGCGATAGCTGTTAAAAATGCATTTGCAAGGAGCAGCTCCAGTCATCAGTAAAATAATTCGAACTTTAATTATTGCCACAGAACAGGCTATCAAGGTTCCAAAAGTGTGACGGTCCTACCAGGTTGGGTCGGGTCGAGACGGTTGGCTTATGTAAATGTTTGTTATTTATACACGGAAGTAGGGTCGCTTGTAAGCAACATGATGTAAACTTTTTTGGCTCTGCTTCTGAATATTGAACTAAATCTAGTTACACTATAGCCATATATAATTGAAGATAGATACACACGCTATATATATATATATATATATATATATATATATATATATATATATATATATATATATATGTGTGTGTGTATATATATATACACCTATATATATACATATATATATATAAATGTATATATATATATATATATATACATATATACATATATATATATATATATATATATATATATATATATATATATATATATATATATATATATATATATATATATATATCTCTCTCTCTCTCTCTCTCTCTCTCTGTCTGTCTCTGTGTGTGTGTGTGTGTGTGTGTGTGTGTGTGTGTGTGTGTGTGTGTGTGTGTGTGTGTGTGTGTGTGTGTGTGTGTGTGTGTGTGTGTGTGTGTGTGTGTGTGTGTGCACTACTTCTGCAATGCCATAACACAACGCTCGTTTAACCCGGTGAGCGTCAAACGGAGAGATGCTAAGGATAGCGAAAAATGGCATCCATTGCCTGCTATCGATCTATATTCTAATCGCAGTAGCCCAAAAAGTCATGCCACCTATAAAGCCAGTGAAGATCAGATCTTCCCTAAGTGAGATGATTTATACCTGGACACGCAGGCGATAGTTAAAGTTTATATTGACCCTAAAGCAGAATTAATGGTGTACCGCTCTAGCCACGCTTGGTGGGCCGCTCGTCAATGTCACTGTTTATTGGATAAGGGTAAGCTACTGATGCCACTGCCGGAGAAATAGGCCTCCAGTGCGCCGATGACTCTGTCAAAGACAATCGGCACATTACCCGGGCAGCTATTAACTCTGTACCTCCAAACGACTTGATTTGGTGTTGCAAGGATAGTGGGCTGGAAGATGTGACCAGACTAGGACGCCGGTGTGAGCTGACACAACATTAAATTGCACGTCTCTCTTTCAGGTATCCCGTCATACATTTCAATATTCGTGAATTTGGTTTCATATTGTTAGTCGAATGTTGAATTTGTTCTTCAACTTCGTTTCGCATCGATGATGAAGTTAGCCATTGATATATGACTGAAAATGTGTGGATATGGAATCTCGGTAGTATGCCTATGAACGACGTACACGTTCGACTGCATTGAGTTTTGATCGCTTGCCTTCGCTCGATGAACGCTCTTACTGGCGCCCTATGTCGAACTGTTGTTAGCAAACCGCATGCCGTCATACGGTCTAGAGCTTAGTATTCGCCGAGTTTAACAGGCGAGAACACCATGCATTGCGCTGCCCGGGTGTCAGGCTAAGACCGGCTACTGCCCTCGGCTGCCACTGGCACCAGGACCAGCCGGACACCAGCTCGCCTCACCGCCGCTCCGCGCTGTGTCTGCCGCACGGTCCTCGGCATCAATGTCTAGCCGTGATCAGGTCTTCTCCAGAGCGCAGGTGCACATCACGACCAGCCCAGGCGACTGTAGAGGCGCGGCAGCCACACCCAGTGCTCTGATACTCCAAAAGAGCCCGGTGATCATCGACTGAAGAAGTCCACGTCAAATGAAACGGAGGGCAGTCTCAGCGTTTCAACACAACTTCGATAATGTGAAGCCCACGCAATTTGTACCCGTGGTTAGCGAATATCATATGGAACTCTCCAGAAATTGTGTAATCTGCGTGTGCTCGAAATAGACGGAATGTATTCGTGGAATTTCCATCCCAAGCCACCAAACAGTGGCCGCATGGCTGAGATACTGTTAGCTGGCGGCCCATGTATTCGCTTTTTCCATTCCGGAAGAATACAGCTCGTGCATTTAATAACAGTCTTCCTCATTAAAATCGCGTAAAAGATTCGTTTCATCCGGTTCATTGCTCACCGAAGCCAGCCTGGCCCACATATCTCCGGAACTGCAGCTGCACCAGTCCATACCTGCTGAACTGCAGCCGCACCAGTTCATACCTCCTCAACTGCAGCCGCACCAGTCCATACCTGCTGAACTGCAGCCGCACCAGTTCATACCTCCTCAACTGCAGCCGCACCAGTCCATACCTGTTGAACTACAGCCGTACCAGTCCATACTTCATGAACTGCAGCCGCACCAGTTCATACCTCCTCAACTGCAGCCTCATCAGTCTATGCCTGCTGAACCGCAGCCGTACCAGTCCATACCTCATGAACTGCAGCCGCACCAGTCCATACCTCATGAACTGCAGCCGCACCAGTCCATATACCTGCTGAACTGCAGCCGCACCAATCCATGCCTAGTGGGATCCCTTTGATGTACCGTCCTTGAATTGATTACTGGTTGTTATGCAAAATGGCACATACTGTGGGTTGTAAACAAAGGGGTTATTATTTGTGCGTGGATTTAATTACCGCGCCGTGCGATTGGCCATGTGTTGTTATTTTGCTCAGGACACGTGTTCACGTGTTCAGGACACGCTTTTGCGTCTGAACCCAGACAGATGATTACTGTGTACTAATGCCCATGCTACTGACTTAATGTTGCATACTGTGGTGCGAGTTGAAGTCTAAGCATTTGCCAGTGTGTGTTGCATTTCCGAACAAAACTGTTCTTATGGAACCCATTGTGAGATATGCATGCTTGTAAGATTAGAAGCGGTAGAACACCAGAAGTCTTCGTCCCAGTTGTGAAATGAACGTCCAAACACGATTTAGATGGCATGGCGCAGTTCCACAACCATGGCTTCCTTCACTACTGTGTCAGTGTCGAGTGTCACCGACATACCTTGTACCTTGTCAACACCTTGGCTGCGTGCCAGAACGATTCGAGTGCCGCTTTGCTCAGTTTCTCCATCAGCAAATTGTCTATCACCACGCCTCATCTACTCATAATAATGGCAAGGATGCTTCAGCTCTACGCACGGGTGGCTACAAAGCCAAGCTTCAGCTCTACACCAGCCTGCGCAGCTGCCTGCTGCGGCCTACAGACAGGCGGGACAAGTTATAAAACACAGGAGTAATATATCGTCATACCTGTCATTGTCAAAAAACTGATATGAGAAAAACGTACATGAACGTATGGACAGTGCGGGTAGGGGAACAAACGTGGGAAGTCAGAAACATGGATGCAAACCACTCTGAGCTTAAAAAAAACACTTGTTGCAAACAAGACGCGTCTTTGGAATTGCATCGAAATGCTGACCCATACAGTTCACTGGAAACAAAAGATTAAAGAGGGTATTTTCATCGCTGAGATGAAGATGGAATAGTTGATGAACCAAATGCTTGTGATTCCCATGGCCTGCGAGTGCAACATTTTGCGGTAGCTGGCTGGCCAGTAAATGTCTGACGTAAATTAATCTTCAACATAATGATCCCAGTTGTTGAAATCAGTTGCGAACTTTGGACCTGCATGATCCATTGTTAAGCTCAGTTGGAATTGCATGTGTTTTCAGACAGCATCGACGGACTCAACAACGGCAGGCAGATGAAGGAAATCGTGTGGTTCCTGAAGGCTGCCATTTTTTGTTTGTTAAAAATGTGGAAAAACAGCAACCTGCTCTTTAACATGTAGTCCTATGCATCATGTATCTCGCATTATTCGCATTGCTACCAAGAGTGTACTATTGCCCAATGCATTCCTCATAGTGCAGACCATTTTCCGCGGATGTCTTAGAGGACACAAGTCTCAATGCATCGACAACTCGCACACACAATGCAACGGTTGCTGCAGGGTTGAATGTGGCAACCGCCAGATCATCAGAGATGAGATGACCCCAATATAGCGTTAGAGATGACAGGAGATGGGCCCCAAGTCCATGCTTCATCTCGAAGTTTCAAGAAGCTTTGTAATACTCCAGTGTCCGTCTTTTAAACACATGCCCGCTTCAGTTGAAGGTCTGCTGCTGCATGTATACTGTAACATGCCAGGGTGCTTGGCATGTGATCGTGTGGCCTCTGCAGCTCACCACGCATCGGTGATGCGCTGTTTTGGGCACTCTTAAAGAGCATTGTCGCAACTTGAAGGCTCAACATATCACCACTGAAAGCTGTCTCTCCGTTCCTCATTGCTGGGACCTTACAAGCCAACGTTTGAGCCAGCGCTTACATTCGCTGGTTAACATCAAATTGTCAGTTAGACGTGGCAAGTGGCACGTATCACGGTCCACCCATGTGTGAGAAGGAAAGAGGAGAGCGCAGTCCCAGCGACGGCACTGCACACAGCATACGTCATATGGTTCTGCACCCACGTGTACCCGGTACTGTACACGGTACACTAGGTACTAGGTAGGTGTGCTAGGTACTGTACACGGTGTACTCAGTACTACACATGTGTACTCGGTACTGTGCACGGTGTACTAGGTATTGTACACGGTGTACTAGGTACTGTACACGGTGTACTAGGTACTGTGCATGGTGTAATCGGTATTGTGCACGGTGTACTAGGTACTGTGCACGATGCATTGGGTACTGTACACAGTGTACTAGGTACTGCACACGGTGTACTCGGTACTGTACACGGTGTACTCGGTACTGTGCACGGTGTATTAGGTACTGTACACGGTGTACTAGGTACTGTACATGGTGTAATCGGTACTGTGCACGGTGTACTAGGTACTGTACACGGTGTACTAGGTACTGCACACGGTGTATCCTGTACTGCGCATGGTGTAATCGGTAATGTACGCGTTGTACTAGGCACTGTACACGGTGTACCCGGTACTGTACGCGTTGTACCCGGCACTGAACTCGGTGTACACGGTGCTCTACGCTATGTACCCGATACCGTCCTCAGTCCGCCCGGTACTTACCAGTTGGCGCGCCTGACGGCCTGTGTCCAGTGCCGGGTGGCGGCGGAGGCTGGGGCCCGTCGCCGACAGTCGGGTGGTCGCTCGCCGACTGCGTCGCTCACTGTTCACCACCGAGAGCGCTGGCCACCTCCGTGCCGGCCGCCGGCTGGCTGCTGAGTGTGTGTGTGGCCCGTTACGCAGTGACCTGGCCGCCTATCACGTTGCCGACGGCGATCCGCGCTCTGGGCTCGAAAGTGGGTTGCCGGATGGCGGGGGAGGGGAGGGGGGGGGTGCGGGAGATCGGCACGAAACCAAGCGGAACAGGAAATCAGCGGCGGAAGAGAAGAGAAGGCCAGAAAGGAGCATCAGCATCACCTCGGCAGTTACAGAAGTGGTCAACATCCCAGGCAGCGAGTTAAAGCGATAGCGGTGGTGGACATCCCAGGCAGCGAGTTGGAGAGATAGCGATGGTGAATATCCCAGGCAGCGAGTTAGAGCGATAGCGGTGGTCAATATCCCAGGCAGCGAGTTAGAGCGATAGCGGTGGTCAATATCCCAGGCAGCGAGTTAGAGCGATAGCGGTGGTCAATATCCCAGGCAGCGAGTTAGAGCGATAGCGGTGGTCAGCATCCCAGGCAGTGAGTTAGAACGATAGCGGTGGTCAGCATCCCAGGCAGCGAGTTGGAGCGATAGCGGTGGTCAATATCCCAGGCAGCGAGTTAGAGCGATAGCGGTGGTCAGCATCCCAGGCAGTGAGTTAGAACGATAGCGGTGGCCGACATCCCAGGCAGCGAGTTAGAGCGATAGCGGTGGTCAATATCCCAGGCAGCGAGTTAGAGCGATAGCGGTGGTCAATATCCCAGGCAGCGAGTTAGAGCGATAGCGGTGGTCAATATTCCAGTTAGCGAGTTAGAGCGATAGCGGTGGCCGACATCCCAGGCAGTGAGTTGGAGCCAGCCGTGGACTGGCGCAGGTGCACAGCCTCTTGCACAACGAGCACGTACCTAATTGCCCTCAATGTCATATGCCATGCCGATAGAGTGCATCTACAAGAGAGACTCGGGGCTCAGTTGCTGAATCCCTGCAATCTCTTGAATATGCACCGTGCAGGCACGGGAACAGCACTGCACGCAAGCACACGTCATGTGGTTCTGCACCCACGTGTGCTCGGTACTGCACACAATGTACTGGGTACTCTACCTGCGTGTGCCCGGTGTTACACACGGTGTACCAGGTAGTGCACCTACGTGTATTCGGTACTGAACACGGTGTGTTCGATACTGTGCACAGTGTACTCGGTACTGCACACATTGTGATCGGTACCGCACACAATGTACTGGGTACTCTACCTGCGTGTGCCCGGTGTTACACACGGTGTACCAGGTAGTGCACCTACGTGTATTCGGTACTGAACACGGTATGTTCGATACTGTGCACAGTGTACTCGGTACTGCACACATTGTGATCGGTACCGCACACAATGTACTGGGTACTCTACCTGCGTGTGCCCGGTGTTACACACGGTGTACCAGGTAGTGCACCTACGTGTATTCGGTACTGAACACGGTGTGTTCGATACTGTGCACATTGTACTCGGTACTGCACACATTGTGATCGGTACCGCACACAATGTTCTGGGTACTCTACCTGCGTGTGCCCGGTGTTACACACGGTGTACCAGGTAGTGCACCTATGTGTATTCGGTACTGAACACGGTGTGTTCGGTACTGTGCACAGTGTACTCGGTACTGCACACATTGTGATCGGTACCGCACACAATGTACTGGGTACTCTACCTGCGTGTGCCCGGTGTTACACACGGTGTACCAGGTAGTGCACCTACGTGTATTCGGTACTGAACACGGTATGTTCGATACTGTGCACAGTGTACTCGGTACTGCACACATTGTGATCGGTACCGCACACAATGTACTGGGTACTCTACCTGCGTGTGCCCGGTGTTACACACGGTGTGCCAGGTAGTGCACCTATGTGTATTCGGTACTGAACACGGTGTGTTCGGTACTGTGCACAGTGTACTCGGTACTGCACACATTGTGATCGGTACCGCACACAATGTACTGGGTACTCTACCTGCGTGTGCCCGGTGTTACACACGGTGTACCAGGTAGTGCACCTACGTGTATTCGGTACTGAACACGGTGCGTTCGGTACTGTGCACAGTGTACTCGGTACTGCACACATTGTGATCGGTACTGCACACAATGTACTGGGTACTCTACCTGCGTGTGCCCGGTGTTACACACGGTGTACCAGGTAGTGCACCTACGTGTATTCGGTACTGAACACGGTGTGTTCGGTACTGTGCACAGTGTACTCGGTACTGCACACATTGTGATCGGTACCGCACACAATGTACTGGGTACTCTACCTGCGTGTGCCCGGTGTTACACACGGTGTACCAGGTAGTGCACCTACGTGTATTCGGTACTGAACACGGTGTGTTCGGTACTGTGCACAGTGTACTCGGTACTGCACACATTGTGATCGGTACCGCACACAATGTACTGGGTACTCTACCTGCGTGTGCCCGGTGTTACACACGGTGTACCAGGTAGTGCACCTACGTGTATTCGGTACTGAACACGGTGTGTTCGATACTGTGCACAGTGTACTCGGTACTGCACACATTGTGATCGGTACCGCACACAATGTACTGGGTACTCTACCTGCGTGTGCCCGGTGTTACACACGGTGTACCAGGTAGTGCACCTATGTGTATTCGGTACTGAACACGGTGTGTTCGGTACTGTGCACAGTGTACTCGGTACTGCACACATTGTGATCGGTACCGCACACAATGTACTGGGTACTCTACCTGCGTGTGCCCGGTGTTACACACGGTGTACCAGGTAGTGCACCTACGTGTATTCGGTACTGAACACGGTGTGTTCGATACTGTGCACATTGTACTCGGTACTGCACACATTGTGATCGGTACCGCACACAATGTACTGGGTACTCTACCTGCGTGTGCCCGGTGTTACACACGGTGTACCAGGTAGTGCATCTACGTGTATTCGGTACTGCACACCGTGTACTCGGTACTGCACACGGTGTACTCGGTACTATACACGGTGTACCCGGTACTGCACACAGTGTGATCGGTCCTGTACACAGTGTACTCGGTACTGCACAGGGATGAAGTGCCGGCTGAAGTGCGAACCGAGGGAACGGAGGCGGTGTTTCGTGCTTGGAGACCGAAGTGGATGGAAACGGTCGATAGGCTAGCAGTGCCGTCGGTCAGGACTTAGGTCTTTTAGTAACGTAGGTGCGCTATCACTCCCAGTGTATATTTTAGTGATGTGTTCCTGATACTTGGATGGCCAAATTATCCACTTGTGTCCACATTGTCCATTTGTTTCTCATGTCCCGAAAAGTTCGTATTTTGCGGATTCCGTACTGTCTGTCTGTCTGTTTGTCTGTCTGTCTATCTGTCTGTCTATACATCTATTATATATATATATATATATATATATATATATATATATATATATATATCTTCATATCTATCTATCTATCTATCTATCTATATATATATCTGTCTATCTATCTATCTATCTATCTATATATCTATATATCTATATATATATATATATATATATATATATATATATATATATATATATGTATATATATATATATATATATATATATATATATATATATATATATATATATATATATATATGCATCCGCATATTTACCCTCCAATTTATCGATCTATTTTTGTCCTGTTCCAGATTTGAGGACATCGTAACTCAATGCAAATCCTATAACCAACAGTTTCATTTCTTGTAGACGATGTACACATACGCCCCTCAACCATGTATAGCATTCCCATCCTGTTCCCCTGTGGGGTGTAGATTCTGACACCGCCTCCACCTGCAATCTGAAACACCTAGCGTCCAACATCCTTACCTAGAAACTTAAGCTATTCCTGACGAAATTAATCCATTAATACAACGAAGAATGGCTCTTAACTGCTCCTGGGTTTTAGACATTGCGTGGGAAGAAATATACGACCTTGAATATACCAGTAGGTGCTGAGTTTATATCAAAAGTAACGTTATGGATTGTATTATATTACTCAACGTTTCGGCCAGGGGCCATCGTCAGGAGTGATATAAAAAAAATGTCAGGCTTAACAATTGAAGAAAAAACGCGGGGGAAAGCGTGAAAAAAATGCACGTGAATCACAGAAAAGCATCCTCAGTGGTGCAGACACTTGAAAAAACTCCAAACCAGAAACCAACTATGTCAAGATAGAATCCTCTGAGGAAGCCCGAGGCGATGGATGGTCCATATACATATCGACACATACACGCATGCACATATATAGACATATATCCAATAAAACGCGTAATACATAAAGTATAATTTATGTTTATGTAATTGTATGTGATACACCAATACTTGGTTTGCGTGTTTAGTTGCGGCCGTAGATTACGTATGTGTAGAGAATCGAGGACCTTCAGATCAGCGTTATCCCTGGCTGTTGTTATAATTTATACTTTGAAGTTTATGTTAGTGTCGCTGTGTTCCATGTTAGAATGTTTGTCGATCATGTGCTTGCCTAAAGGTGTGTATTCTCTCCGAAGTCTGGCATCTCCCAGGTGCTCATTGTACTTATCCCTAATGCTACGCTTGGTTTCTCCGACATAAAATATTCCAAGACAGCGGTTGCATGTTATTTTATGAACTACGTTCTTCCGCGTGCATCTACCTTTGAGCCCGTTGATACAGGTGTGGCACGTTCGTCTACCAGCAGGGCATGGCAGCATTTCGATATGATAATGACAATGATAGTGAAATATTGAAGGATGCCAAAAGGGCATCAAAATTGGCTGATCACGAACACTACCTGCAACAGGGGGCCCATTTGGAGCCCAAGCAGACGGGGAAAACGGCCCTTCCTCCAGCCCCCGGATACATCCCTGGCATATGCGGCGAAGTTCATTGAGACAGGCGTAACCCGAATTTCGGTCTGGACGACAGCTGATGGCCGGGCGCCCTGCCACCTCTGACGACGTCATCACGAGCGTGAGACGAAGGCACGGTTACTGGTGCGAACCCACCGACACCGACACCGACACCGACACCGACACTGACACCGACACCGACACCGACACGGACACGGACACGGACACCGACACCGACACCGACACAGACACCGACACCAACACCGACACCGACACAGACACAGACACAGACACCGACACCGACACCGACACCGACACCGACACAGACACCGACACAGACACCGACACCGACACCGACACCGACACAGACACCGACACAGACACTGACACCGACACCGACACTGACACAGACACCGACACCGACACCGACACCGACACTGACACCGACACAGACACCGACACTGACACCGACACCGACACCGACACCGACACAGACACCGACACCGACACCGACACAGACACTGACACCGACACCGACACCGACACCGACACAGACACCGACACAGACACTGACACCGACACCGACACTGACACAGACACCGACACCGACACCGACACCGACACTGACACCGACACCGACGGCTACCGGACCGCGCGACCGAAATTGAGATCGATGGTCGCCGACCGTGTCGAGCCGACATCGCAGATGCCCCTGTTTGGAGGCGGCGGTCGCTTCCGATGAAATCGGCGATTGGTGCGCAGCGGTGCCGGCCGCCACGGCACGACGGGCCGACCCGTGTGAGCCGGAGCCCGACAACGAGGTCATGTCGCCGACACGTGCAGCGCTCTGCGACATGGCGCCGCGCCGTCGCGGGGTGAAGGCGGATTGTCGCAGCATGCGGCGTCTCACGCGCTGGTCGGTGTTGTTCCGCCGCCGGTCAGACCACGTCACGGTGACCTCGTGCCGTCGCAGGTCAGGTCCGCACAGGTCATGATCGCATCTCATCGTCAGTCAGGTCAGGTCACAGTGACCCCGCATGCCACCAGGCTGGTCAGATCAGATCACGACGCCCCCCCCCGTTCTCCACCAGTCAGGTCAGGTCACAATGACCCCGGTTACCATCAATCAGGTCAGGTCCGATCACGGTTCCCCCGTTCTCTGCCAGGTCAGGTTAGGTGACGGTGACCCTGTTCACACATCGGCCGAGTGCGCCGCAGCGATATCCGCCGATCCAGGTCGTCACGCAGTTGGTATTGTTATCAACGGACGCTTGTCGGGTCGGCAGAGCGACAAATAACCGAGTCTAATCGGGCTCGGGATCCAATCGTCGTCTGGCAATTAAAACACGGCCACTCTCGCGTTCGGTGAAATGCGGAACTATCGCGTAATGAATGGCCAGTGTAGGCTGGCGTAAAAACCATTGTTTGATCTGCGTGTCAATGTTCCCACCGTCACGCTCCAGCTCGAGATCGCTCCAGCCACAACCCGAGATGCACTGGCTCCAGATGTTTTCAAGCAATCGCATAAGGGGTGCCAGTGTGAGGTGTTCGCTTTATTAATCGTGCCCTACGTTACACCAGTCGAGACAACGCGAAGTCAACGCAAAGTCGGTTGCTGATCCGTCGTCTCATGTTAGTGTTCTGATTCCTTTCTTTTCTGTGAACATATCTCTGTCTCTGGAACACATATGCACCATTAGACTGGTCTTGATTTTGCGATTTTACGAATTTCTATCGGGACGCCCCCTCAAATTGTGAGGTTAAGCATGATAAAAAAAACATTGCAAAAATTGAGAGAGATTCATCAATATTTAGTAGTGCCGCAGCGCAGTTCAAGTTAGCCATGTTTGGTGCTGAAATCTCCATTGGCTTAACATAGGGAAATATGTGGCTACACAGGGAATAATTTGTTTTGGCTCTCTTTGTCGTAACAAAAATCTGACAAATAAGGTACAGATATCCCTCCTTCGATATTTTCTGATCAAGCGCGATATTTCGGAATATTGGAATACACAGGTTACAAAGGTTCCTGGTTCACATCTTTGTAAGTTCTGAAACTTTTGCGCCATGTCTCTCCTGGTCCAAATGGTTCCTTGCCTTTGTCGTTTTATCTGCATATAACCATTGAATATTTATCGTACAAATACACCGGCTGGTGCGAACAATCTATTGAGCAAAATCACAACTGTGCTGAACACATGAGAACGGGCCATTCCGCACAGCTCTGAGTTGTACTGCAGGTACTGAGCCTCG
The DNA here is from genome assembly GCA_034440575.1 of Imbricaverruca yamaguchii. Classification (NCBI taxonomy): domain Eukaryota; kingdom Metazoa; phylum Arthropoda; class Thecostraca; family Neoverrucidae; genus Imbricaverruca; species Imbricaverruca yamaguchii. The sequence goes on from JAOTOL010001643.1 coordinate 439,854, forward strand.
ACACCTCGACAGAGCTGCGTCAAGCTCCAGCGTGTCACTTACGAATCAGCCGCGACTGGCTTCCTAGCGTCTGGGAATCGCTGACGGTGCTTCTCCACCACCTGGAGGAGGTACTGACGCTGCTGTTCGTTCTTCGTCACCTCCAGGTTGAACCTTTCCATCAGCGCGACGCCTCTCTCGGCCAAATCGTTGGTGACGCGCAGACTTGCCACCTTCTGGGCGGCGGCGACATATCGCTGGTCGTTGGGCCAGCTCGCTGGACCAGCTCGTCGTTGACACCCAGAGCACGGCAGAACGACCCCGATGACTCAGTGACGAAGTCCGCCAGGGTCTTGTTGCTGATATTGTCTGAGTCCAGGCCGACGATAGCACGTTTCGGGGGATTATCTGACCCCTGTCGCTCTCTCAGCGCCGTTACCATTTCCCGCTCGGTTCCTGCGGACGTGTCGCTGTCGAAGAGAGCGAGTGGCACCAGCCTCTCGCATAGGTACCACAGGTGTGATGCGAACGTCCTGGCCACCGCCTTGGCCAGCTTCTTATCCTCGTAGCCGACGATGCTCTGCAGGAGAGCGAGGTCGTTCGCCGGCGCGGCAGCTGGGGTCGGAGCGTTGAACCAGGCCGAGATGTAGAGGACGAGAGCGAAGTTGACGAACCTCTTCAAGCCATCACGCTCTGTCTTCGTGAGCGCGAACTGATTGCGGAAGAGATATACCTTGAGAGCATATATCACCTTCGCCATCCAGCGCGCATGACTGATGGCACCAGGACGCTTGAATTTGATGCCTCGGGCGGGGACACCACCGATAACGGTGACGGACAGCTCCAGCAGTTCGCGATAGTCTCCCCTGGGCTGCCGTTCCAGCAGGTTCCAGCAGCAGGCAAGTCTGCGCGTCACCAACGACTTAGCCGAGCGAGTCGTCGCGCTGATGGAAAGGTTCAACCTGAAGGTGACGAAGAACGAACAGCAGCGTCAGTACCTCTTCCAGGTGGTGGAGAAGCACCGCCAGCAATTCCCAGACGCCGGGAAGCCAGTCGCGGCTGGTTCGTAAGTGACACGCTGGAGCTTGACGCAGCTCTGTCGAGGTGTCGAGGCTCAGTACCTGCAGTACAACTCAGAGCTGTGCGGAATGGCCCGTTCTCATGTGTTCAGCACAGTTGTGATTTTGCTCAATAGATTGTTCACACCAGCCGATGTACTTGTACAATAAATATCCAATGGTTACATGTGGACAAAAAGACAAAGGCAAGGAATCATTTGGGCCAGGAGAGAAATGGCGCAAAAAGTTTCCGAACCTACCAATATTTGAACCCGGAACCTCTGTAACTTGTGTGTTCCAATATTCCGAAATATCGCGTTTGATCAGAAAATATCGAAGGAGAGATATATGTACCTTATTTGTTCCATTTGTGTTACAGCAAAGAGAGCCAAAACAAATTATTCGCTGGGTAGCCTCATATTTCCCTAGGTTAAGCCAATGGAGATTTCAGCACCAAACATGGCTAACTTGAACTGCGCTGTGGCACTACTAAACATTGATGAATCTCTCAATTTTTGCAATGTTTTTATCATGCTTAACCTCACAACTTGAGGGGGCGTCCTGATAGAAATTCGTAAAATCGCAAAATAAAGACCAGTCTAATGCACCATGTTATAAACGGATGGCTGATCAAAACCAAAACAGTTCACTCAGCGATTGAAAAAGTTTTCGACAGCGACACAAAAAATCAGAACAACATACTGCCTATGCAGCTCATGTAGCATAAGCCCAGTAAATAAATAAAAGTCACAAGAATCTGTGAAGTTTACATCATCAAAATAATCGTCAAAGGCAACATAGCTGTCCGGCACACACTAACCAAGGTCAGGCCCACTGACTGGAAGGAGAAACCAAAAACTGCGTATATGCAGTTCCGGAAGGCTACATGGAGTGTCATATATTTGCGGGAGACCACATAGAGGAGAACCACACTGTGCCAAATAGTCCGGGAGATCACAGAGGAGAACCATACAGTGACATAAAGTCCGGGAGACTGCATAGAGGAGAGCCATGCAGTGCCATACAGTTGCGGGAGATCACGTAGAGGAGAACCGTACAGTTGCGGGAGATCACATAGAGGAGAACCGTTCAGTTGCGGGAGATCACATAGAGGAGAACCGCACAGTTGCGAGAGATCACATAGAGGAGAACCGCACAGTTGCGGGAGATCACATAGAGGAGAACCGCACAGTTGCGGGAGATCACATAGAGGACAACCGTACAATGACATATAGTGCGGGAGACAACATAGAGGAGAACCATATCACGGGGAGACTCAAGCACCGGGTGTTGCTGACCGTGTCAGGTCAGACAGCTGCCACCTATCATCACGGGGAGACACAAGTACCGGGTGTTGCTGACCACACCAGGTCAGACAACAGCCACCTATCATCACGGGGAGACACAAGCACCGCGGACACATTTCCCACCAAAAGTTGCGGAAGATCAAGGAAGCTGCTCGCAGTTCCGGTAACTGATCCCATCAGCCAGCCAAACGTTTGTCCGATACGACTGCCGGTGTCCCCGAACGGCGTCAGCGCACCAGGATGACGTGTACTTCTGACGCAGTGTCGCTTGTCGTCCTCATTGGCGCAGTTAGAAAGACATGATGGGATGTTGATCCAGATATTCGTCTTCAAATCCCACCAACGCCGAAAGCTTCCACGTCACCCTCAGCAAGATGTTGATTAATCCTTGTGCTTCTAATAGAAGAGCCGCTGGCGATGGCCGGAGCAGCAGCTGGCGATGGCCGGAGCAGCAGCTGGCAATGGCCGGAGCAGCAGCTGGCGATGGCCGGAGCAGCAGCTGGCGATGGCCGGAGCAGCAGCTGGCGATGGCCGGAGCAGCAGCTGGTGATGGCCGGAGCAGCAGCTGGCGATGGCCGGAGCAGCAGCTGGCGATGGCCGGAGCAGCAGCTGGCGATGGCCGGAGCAGCAGCTGGCGATGGCCGGAGCAGCAGCTGGCCGAACGTGGTGTTTCATCACCAGTCCAAGAAAGATGTGATTGATTATTACCGTCACGGCGCTGCATGGAACTCCGAGACGTCTCATGTATGCATGCATGGGACTTCGGGACTTCTCATGTACAAATGGGACCGTGGAACTTTGAGACATATCGTGCATCCGCGCAACTCAAAGAACATTCATTTGCCTAGCGGCATAAACTTGTGGCTATTTCACATATCTGCATTACTGTCTTCCTCAGCTTCCGCACCCTTGATCAAACTTGAATGGCGTTGGGCATCAATAGTATCATGTGGAGCGCACATGCAATCGATGTGAGGCTAATACCCTCATACGCATGACATTAATGTCCACTGTAGCATCTGTAATGACACGGGGTTAACGACGCCATAGCTGTTAGAGAAGTACGCAGTCAGCCGAATATAACGCAGCTGCCTTGGAAGCATTCCAAACTCGTAGTGCCCTTGGGTGTGCTTTCAATGCATTGAATAATTTGCTTTGGATGATCCAGGAACCCAGCACAAGATCGGTTGCTCCTCAGTGCATTCCACGAGCGCCCAGCGATTTTGTTGTGAGAGTGCTGCGACCATTTGGAGTGGAGACATAAAATGGAAGGAGAAGAACAACAGAAGTGGCAGCGCTGCAATTAGAAAGTTAACATCGCCGCTTTACCCCGTGGGGTCCATAAAACTGGTCAAATGGCTGGAAAGGACGCCTCTAGAGGCAATAACCACGTGTACACTATACCATTCCATCACCCATCCATTCACTGGGGAGTGGGCACGGCCCGCAATGGACAGACACATGGACAGCTTAAAACACGACCAGTTAAAGAAAAACACTGTCGCCTCGGCCGCTGCCGCACTCCTACGAGGAAACCCCGTCACTGGGAAGGCACACCCTCTGATTTCTGACACCGCGGCTAGAGCCACGCCTTAGTGTTTACAGCGTGGTGGATGCGCAAAGTGACGGAAGAGGTGGATGCGCGCAGTGACGGAAGAGGTGGATGCGCAGAGTGACGGAAGAGGTGGATGCGCGCAGTGACGGAAGAGGGGGATGCGCGCAGTGACGGAAGAGGTGGATGTGCAGAGTGACGGAAGAGGTGGATGTTGGCTCGTGGTGCCGTCCGATGGTCAGTCACTTCCGTAGTGTGCCACCATCAGCCAACCGGCATCTTGTTGCCCCAAAACCGGCCGGAAGTATGTCGCAGAATGTGACTTAAGTGTCTCCTATTCAGTTTTGCTTCCTTAGAATAGTGCTACCTCGTCAGCACATTTGCGAAGGTAGCTTTAAAAGCGACGAGGTTACGTTTTATTAAAATATAGCTGCATGTATTGACTGATACACACGCAACCACCTGTGTATCAGTCAATTCATTATATGTATTATCAGTCAATGCATTCTATAATATTATGTCTTTTATATTTTTGTTTGTGTCCTTAGCATCTTGAAGCCTGTAGAAACAAATATTTGCACTGTCATTTCCACCTATAGGATACTTGATTGCAAACGTGCCCTTGATCTGATGGATATATATATATATATGTGTGTGTGTGTGTGTGTGTGTGTGTGTGTGTGTGTGTAGACCACGTTTGTATCACCTGTGCATGCAACATTCCATCGCAGGTCACATCGAACATCACGACACAACGTCGGATGGGGGAAAGTCGTCCTTGAAAGCCATGAGACGATAAGCGAAATCAAACGAAATCTCCAACATATTTTTTTATTAACATGCCTGTAAAGAAACGGTGAAACAAAGGAGCGCTTTGACGACGACGTAAACGTTCCATCAGGCGGGAGAATTTTCAGCCTTTGCCAGGTACCCGTTCAGACCGGAAACGTAATTATTCTGACGGAAGGCCTAATTCTGTTCGCGAAGTGTGTTGCTGTGGCACGCGGCCATCCAACGGCAGCAGCATGTGAAGGAGACGGAGGAGCGGGAGCTAAATTGGTGTGCACACAGAAGGGGTCGTAATGAAAGCGGTGGCCGTGTGCGTGGCCTTCATCAGGTATCATACGTGGCTGTGCCTTCATCGTGATAGCCCCGGTCCGCCCAGGACTGACCGTCTCTCGAGGCGCATCACGGGTGACCACTCATCATCTCCCGCGGCACACACCATCCTGATTATCTTCCGCTCGGCGCGATCGCCTCCATCACTTTCATTTCATATTCTCGAAGCACTCGGAGGTGCGCGAATTGACGTTAGTCCAGAACAACCAGCTGACAGCCGAACGATATGTGCATGCGTACACACAGACAAACACACACAGGTACACATGCACACAAGTACAAACGCGCACGAACACGCACGTGCATAAACGCACACGCAATATGCTGTATATATACATACACATATGCATGTGCATATACATATGCATTTACATATATGTGTATGTGTGTGTGTGTGTGTGTGTGTGTGTGTGTGTGTGTGTGTGTGTGTGTGTGTGTGTGTGTGTGTGTGTGTGTGTGTGTGTGTGTGTGTGTGTGTGTGTGTGTGTGTGTGTGTGTGTGTGTGTGTATGCATATGTATACAAAGAGGTACAGGTGCACACGCGTGCACGCGTACTGGCGCCGTGCTCTGGCGGTGGGTGACGCGGTAGCTTCAGATGGATGAGCAGCGACGTGTCGGGCCCCACACTATGCACTGGCAGGCTGGACGCGGCTGCTGAATGGACACACAGCCGGATAGCGGCAACTGGCCAATGTCGACTGACACCGTCACCGTGTCGCCATTGACACACTTGGCCTGATGAAGATCACTTATCAGCCGGGCAGAGAGTAACCCACGCCCAGGTAGGGCACCTTCCCAGCTGACGGTCCATTTAGCCAGCCGTCATCTGGATAGTTGTCCCGTAGCTAGCCTTTCCCTGGCTGATTATTCCCTAAGCTGCACCCTGCAACACTGTCTGGCGACATAGCTAAGGGTTTGCCATCCTCCAGAAAGACAAATAATTTGCTGAGAACGGCAGTGCATTCAGACGCTTTCGAGGTCTATTTTTCGGGTGTATTCTTTCCTGCAATGGTCCTACGGGGCTGTGAAAATGTGTGGGTGACCATCGGAGCTGGTGGAGGAAGGTATGTGGGATATGGGATATAATATGGTAGGCTTCTGTCGACCACATCAGCCGTCCCCCGAATACATTACGTGCCCTCCTTTGCTATCCATCCCTTCGACAAGGCGTCCCCGCCGGCTGTCCGAGCGAAACCTGTGAGACATGCTCATCTGGCTGGGGCTGTGGACACAAAATAGTTCGAATAATTACTGAGGAGGTTTTGCGGATGGGCGTCCGTACCATGCGTAAGTTTGCTGCGTCGATCCTGAATCCACTTTCCGATCAGGAAATTCAAATTATACAGGCAGCGCAGTTGTAATCGGAGGTTCAGCGTGCCCGCGTGGCCGGCCGCCGCTGTCTCGTGCCTGCCGTCGCGACCACGCCTTGTCAGAACCTGGTGCCTGACCTGCTGTGGAATGTTCCTGACACCACGTCTGCCCGGCAGCGACCATCAGGGGCCGGACAGGCTCCACACCGGGCACCTGACGACTGGAGCTGCCGCGGGCGGGCGAGCCACCGCCACAGCGGCCCATATAATACGGCCGCCCCTGCACCGATCACGCAGCCGGCCTGTTTTGCATGCCGGGTATGTGGGTCAGTCCGCTGCCAGCAGCAAGCACAAACAAGAAACAGCCTCGATGACGACATGACCGGATCCGCGGCAGTGGTGAGCACGGAGGACAGAGATATGTAGGCTGACCGGCATGAGACTGCGCACAGCATTGCCAGATGGGCATGAGATATGGGACACCGACAGACGGGCGTGTGGATGTCTGCCTGCTACAGACGTGCATCTAGAGTGACACCATTGCGCATAGCCGGGGTTAGGGGGTAACACTAACAGTCTGACAGACTGGCACATCAATGTGAGGGTATCGGACACGTTCTCTGAGGAACCAGATCCGTCCGTTGGAGTATGACGTTCCTCCCTTGGAATATCAGATCGGACAACTGAGGTATCAGGTGTGTCTGTTCAGACATTTCGTTGGATTGTGATATCAGGTCCTTCTGTAGAGTTATCATATCTCTCTTTGTAAAAGTGTGCCAAAATCCATTTTGCGTCAGAGTGCCAAAGTGTAAAATTTATCCTGGAATCGTATTCGAAAAGTAGACCAATGAATATAAGTAGAATATAATATTTCGCGAGCACATTTCGATTACCCTGTCATGATCTAATTTAGTTTCAAGTCAATGGCAGCAACACAAAATTTTAGAATGATATTTCCTGATTTCGATGGGCAGGAAAACATTGGAGTGAAAAAGATCAGCCGGCGGGATATTCAGGGACGCTTGCTGAGATAGCAAGTAATTCTATTTCTATAATTATATTACAAGTAATTCTGCGGCCGGCCTATCTGTGTATGGCTGGCAGGTGCAGGTGGTCGTCTGTACGTGTGTGACGGTTTCGCAGGGTAGAGTTTGCAGTGATTTGACCGGCAAAGTGCGTTGGCTTATCCGTCAGAATGATCATGTGGAGCAAATTAAGGCTGTGAAATAGATGCAGATCAGCTGTGGTGAGGAGACCCAACTCGTTACGAGCATCAGAAATGTGATTAAATTTCCGTAGACCTTATAAGACTCTAGTGGCGAAGTAAACAATCTTGTCTAGTCTGTGGATGTTTGCTGTCGACCCGTTCACGGGAACAGATATGCAGTAGCGGATGTTGGACATAACTAGGCTATTGATCATAGTGGTGAGGGCACTGGTGGGCAAATGGTGACGCAGATGGTTCAGGACCAGAAGGAATCAAGTGCACTTGCGAACCACAACAGCTACATGGGAATCCCACGACATGTGGCGATCAAATGTCACCGCAAGGTTCTTACACGAATGACTCTCATCTATCACGGCGTCCCTAAAGCTGACTCGTATCGGGGTAATGTTACAAGGATTTTGACGCGATTCGAACTTAAGATGCTGAGTTTTGGTCGGGTTCACCTTCAAACCTGAGTTTTGGTCGGGTTCCAGGAAATAGTCGTAGAGTTGGTTCAGACATGTCTACATCTGACTTATTAGAGTTTGGAGATCAGATTTGCGACAGTAGATGAGGACCTGGGTGTCGTCTGCGAACTGAGCGACGTGTGCTACCGGGACGTGCAAACTAAGGTCGTTCGAAAAGGCGCAATTGAGGAATGGACCTTGTGATGAGCCTTTGAAGACATCTATGTGGTTTGTGAGAAAGGAGGATAGATGCCTGTTGATCTGAGATGACAACATCCTGCGTGTGACCTCCCAGATATGCCCTAGACCAATTGGTATCGATTCCATTTAGCTCTAATTTAGTAAGCAGTTTAGGGTGGTCTATTACGTCGAAGCATTTATTGGGGTCCAGAATGCAAAGGAGAGGTTCTTCCGAACGGTGGTCACGGTAGTGGTAGTAGTAGTAGTAGTAGTAATAGAAGTGGTAGTAGTAGTAGTAGTAGTAGTAGTAGTAGTAGTAGTAGTAGTAGTAGTAGTAGTAGTAGTAGTAGTAGCAGTAGTAGCGGTAGTAATAGTAGTAGTAGTGGCAGGTGGAGAAGTACTTGATGTCCAAAAGCTACAATTTTAATTGCTTTGTTGCTTACAGAAAACGGGAATGTTCCATGTATCCCATACATATTTCTGAAGAGTGAATTTATACGATACTTTAATGATAAATAGAAATTGTTGCACCTCGCCGAGAAACCATGAGATAGTAATGCCATTCGAAGCTCGATAAGCGGTCGTAGAAGGAATGAATGGGTTTCAACGACTTGGTGGGCTATCAAGACAGAAGGTGCTGTCAGTGGCCCGAGGCTGACAACTATGGGAAGCACATTCCCCAGTAGACGAATGAACTGTGTCGGCTAATTGGTGTTGTTGGCCGAGACTCGTTGAAATGTCAGCTGTCCCTCAAAGAGATAGCTAGGTAAGTAATGCGAAAGAGCTTCGGAAGTCCGGATATTTGAGATCCCAGCAGCCATGAAGGATCGCAAGAATCGGACAACGACTGAGTTTCTTGACATCATGCATTCCCGAATAGTTTTGCTCATGGATGTTTTTGTGGGCATGTGCACGCCCAAAAACGGTCAGCTATAAGCCTAGACCAGTTTCGGAGCGCTGCATCTTTTTCGATTTTTTAATCTCCAAATTGGTTATCTTTCTGCGTCTTAGTGATAACGATTTTTAATTCGGTTACTTATATATAAAATGTGTGTTTGTATGTGTGTGTGTGCGTGTATGTGTGTGTGTGTGTGTGTGTGTGTGTGTGTGTGTGTGTGTGTGTGTGTGTATGTGTATGTGTATGTGTATGTGAACCCTGTTTGAGTGGGCATACAAATGCGGACGCAGCTCTGGCTGCGCCCACCGCACGCTTCCACTCTATTTGAACACCATTGAGACCATTGGTGGATGCATGGAGGAAGGAGTTTTGCTCTCGTTTCCACGAGAACAAAACTTTATCATGTGAACTTCACAATTTTGGAAGCATATAAGTAAATGTCTGTATTGGCACCCCTCCCTCTTTCGAAGAGTCATTGTATGTGCGGATTTCTTATCGTAGCGCTAACTTCCACGAAAATGCAACCAAGACTGACTAAACTATCGTCTGTGTGGTCAGGTGTGTTTTCCAGATGTGATACTTTCGCCTCAAGTAGCGTTCATCTGCACATTTGTAAACGGTGTTCCTATTCAACACATTCGGGTTCATCTGCGAGGCTGCAACACAGGGAGAAAACAGGGTTTGTTTGCCAACTCACTGAAATTGCGCTAATCCGAAACCGTTGATGCACTCCACACTGTAAACATGCGCCAGATGCGTGCACATAGATGGTGTATGCGATTTCATTATGGAGGCCGTGCACACATTATGTGTGTGCGCGGCCCGCATGAGCCTAGCCTTTCACAGGCTAGGCTCATGCGGGTTCATTCCACATATTCTTATTACGTTGTGAAACATCGAGTAATAAAAATAGTATGAAAGTCCCCGGATTAAGGATGAGCGAGCCCAGCTGCCCCATAGGCCGTGTCCCTTCCCTTTAGCACATTGGAGACCTCGCGATGGGAAAAACGCGGGTGTTTTACTGTCACGTGACCACATGATTTAGTTGACATTCAGGAATGTCGTGCTCAAGTTTTGTGTTGTTAACTATCAGTGCTGCGTGGCAGTGTGGTAGTATGGTGTGATAATACACGAATGGTGAGGTACGATGCAATACGATAAGAACTGTGCATGGCAGGGCAGCATGGGCACCACCTGGGAATAAAGGTCAGTAAAGGTCGTGCAACGACGCAGATCAGTCGGCACCCGTCGCATTTTCAGCTCCGTCAGCACAGGTCCGGGGTATTTCCTCAGCTTAGGATGCCCACACTAACCACAGGTACCAGTGTATGAAGGTATCTCCTCAGCTGAGGATTCCCACACTGGTCGCCGTACCAGTGTACGGGGGTATCTCTGCAGGAGGAGTGCAGGAGGCAGGTCACTGGTGCCGAGTTAGTGGGCAGTGCAGTAGGCAGATCACTGGCGCCGAGCTAGTGGGCAGTGCAGGAGGCAGGTCACTGGTGCCGAGTTGTGGGAGGGGGAGCGAGTGGGCAGTGCAGGAGGCAGGTCACCGTGCCGAGTTAGTGGGCAGTGCAGGAGCGGTCACGGTGGTTAGTGGGCAGTGCAGGAGGCAGGTCACTGGCGCCGAGTTAGTGGGCAGTGCAGGAGGCAGGTCACTGGTGCCGAGTTAGTGGGCAGTGCAGGAGGCAGGTCACTGGTGCCGAGTTAGTGGGCAGTGCAGGAGGCAGGTCACTGGCGCCGAGTTAGTGGGCAGTGCAGGAGGCAGGTCACTGGTGCCGAGTTAGTGGGCAGTGCAGGAGGCAGGTCATTAGTCTCGCCCTTCCACCACCGGCCGATCCGCTGGAGGCCGAACCTCGGCATACCTCCCTGAATAGCGTGATGGGTCAAATGCCGGAGGGGAGCCAGGTGTTTGGCCATGTGTTTTGGGTCTTCCCCGCTCAAAACACATGGCTAATACGACACAGGTAAAGCTTGAAGTCGCTGGCCAGAGCTGAAAGGAGCGATCACGAGCGGAGCCTGGGCCTCGAGACAAGAGTTTTGAGTTGCATAATGACAAGATTGCGCATGGAATCAATCTGGCGCCATTTAAATTATTGTTTTTCGTGCGAGTCGGCATAAATGCTTGAAAGGGGAAACGCAAATGAATGACGATAAAGCTGAAGTTAAGCGCATCAGGTTACTCCAAGTCAGTGGGAGAAGCCGGCCAATCGAATTAAAGCATTGATGAAAATATGCAATTTGTCTTGCGGAACAGAACAATTACTAGTCGACCATCAGCCCAGCCAATTAATGCCATGGCAGTCAACCAGTGTTGCCGCCTGCGCAGCCATACTGGCACTCGTCAAGAAGAGGCGCTTCAATCACATCTTGGAAACTGCAACCCTATAGCGAATTCCTGAACGCGCAAAAGATTGGAGAACAGCAGTACGGTGCGTATTAACTATGTAGAGAAATACTGCACAGATTGCTCAGATTAGTGCTTAGCGACGCACACGAAACCTTTTTGCAGGTCCACAGAGTCTTGGGAGGCTATCCTAATGAACGGAACTCGTTGGATTGTTACGGTGCTTCCGAACAGCCATAGGTTGATAATTACATTAAACACCCACAGAAAACCTCCAGTAATTGCGAAAGAACTCGTGGAAACTGTCAAAGGATAATATGCAACTGTCCAAGGATCCTTTTGAATTGCATGGTGATCTCTTTACTTTCAAAGCATCCATTTTACGGCCAATATGAGCTCTCTGTAGCTGCCTGGGACACCTATAATGAGAAACAACCCATGATGAAGGAATCCTCGTAAAATAAAGGAGCCAAATAAGTACATATGTATATATCCATTAAGTGGAGTACCTTTCCGATGTCCTGACTCCACAAAGCTAAAGAATGCTCTTTCTAAACTACATATCTTTCAAATCTGAGTTGCTTCAATCAGGACGACATCAATATTGTTCTTAAGATGGTTTGGATGCATCACATTATCGGCCGATATCGTAAGCAAAGTAAACATCTTAAAATAAGGCCCAACAATTTGCAGTTCAGTGGCCTTTGCAGAGGCCTAAGCATTCCATTTTATTTGTAATCCAAAATGTTCCGACTTAAGCTGAAGGACCCTTCAATGGGCTGTAATGTAGCCTCAGTGATAGTAATACTGGTACGAGAGCTCAGAAAAGGAATGGAGAAAATTGAACGATTTCCCAACTTTACTCATCCTGCATTCGCCTCCGTCAGAAATTCGTGCTATCAAGTTCACCGAATTATCAGCCCCCCCGGAGCTGATTGCCACTTCCTGGTGTAAAATCGGTCACTCAGTTCTCGAGATATCAGTACTGATTATGTCCCCCTCCCCGTCTAGCTATGCACTTAGCGGTCGGTGCATTCCCATAATGGGGTTAAGTGGCCGGTGCATCTGCACTCGCCGGCGACTCATTGCACATTCAGCGTGACCTGACCACCATTACCGCTAATCGCTTCACAGCATAACCAATCCGATCATGATTTATGAATGTTTCGGACCAGATGAAAGCCGGCAGAGCACCGGTCTTCGCCCACTGGCGTTGCAAGTGTGCGTCCCGTGCTGGCGACAGGACAGTTTTTATCGGCGATAAATAACGCGCGCTACACCCACTTGTTAACTCTGTACGAACTCTGTTAATAGCTGGGTTGGTCTTTACGAGCTATTTATTATGAGACCAGCTGGTGTCGATAAAATGTGCTCGGGCTTTAGTCGAGGAAATGAACTTGCAGCGTATACAGATATCTGTTCTTATCAACCACAAATATTAAGGTTGCGTGTCGTTATATGTCGGCCAGAAATGGATTTTTAAGTTCCCTTGAACATTATTTCGACTCCGGGGAATGAATTTTCATGAAAGCCAGTACTTCCCTCAAGACTCAGAATCTCGAATTCAGGAAGCAAAACAGGTGCTTTGTTTTTAATCCTACCATTCGTTGAGTGCTCGCCATCTCAGCCAATGCTGACCAGAAATGCCGTCATTAGTTGCATAATCCTGACTACGGCCGCTCATTTTAAGAAAGAACTAAAGATTCTGAACATTTAGAACGTGGTTTAAATTTTGCTTCACCGATCACAGTGGACTGTATGCATTGAGATTTAACTGGAGTGGTATATATTCAGTTTAAAGAAGCATTGCAGTCAACTACTCCGAGCCAGGGGCGGATCTAGGAAGCATGATTGGTGGAGGGACACTCATTGTCCAGGGGCGCCACTTCTCCAAGGGAAGGTATTTTCCGCTATGAGGGGCCCATCACCTTCATCGTATTTACGTCATACGTCATTATCTTCATCATCATTGTCCATCGGGTCCGTCCATCCATCGTTCAGAGTCTTCATCGTTTTCACCATCGTCATTGTTATCCGCCCGTACGAAGTTCGCATGCGTCCCCGTCTTCGAACCGTTGGACAGGTAGCTGGCAGGACATTCTCAGCATGCTCTGGCATTCCACACATCCGCTTTTGCGTCCGGTGTTCGGGCAGGAACAACAATATCTTTGGTATTCGGGTCGGGACCGATAGCCAGAGATATATCGATAAGATCAATTAGCCCAACGCAGGTTCATGCCAAACTATTAGCTTCCCACATACGAGCGCGATTCTCTGTCTAGATGGTGAACAAGTGCGTGCGTGCAGCTAAATTATATCCATCTACATCCCACGTCGTAAGTCTCGTAGGAATGCATCTCCAACTCGCAGCGCAGCCACGCATTACATCCAGGATTCTCAGTTCACTAGACCTGCAATTCAGCTATCGCTAGAAGGGCCAGACACTCAGATGCACAGGCCAGACACAAGAATGCACTTAACTTCTATCAGATATTTGCTCAGGATGCATGCGGTGTGATCTTATATTAAGGTCGGGTTACACTTATAGTTGGGTCAAATTCGGATCGGGACACATTTATGATGGGATCAGATGTCAAGTAGAGACATATTTATGGTCTGAGCAGATATGCGGACACTGATACATCTATAATTAGGTCAGTATCCAGGATGTGCTGCATCAATAATTGTACATTCGGGTCGAGATGCATCAATAACATGGTCCGATATTGAATCGGCACGTTTATGGGTGTGGGCCGGATATTCTGGTCGGGGCATATCTGCAGTGGCACTGTGAGGTGGGGCGGACAACTTTGCGCGTGTACAAATTATACCTTGTATCCCATATGTGGATCGGGACACATATTGAATAAGGCTAGATGTTTGCTTGGGTGGGGACACACGTGGGATCGCATATTGGGACCAGAAGTGCAGTCCGACTATATGGGTCAGCCGTTGGACCGGTTCGACCGTGGTCTCGACACAGATTCCAATCCGGTTGGCTGCCCGGGCCGACCTACTGCCGACGTGGGCCGACCTTCCTGCAGGTGATGACAAGGTCGCCGCGGATCGCATCCCAATGAGGAGCCATCTAGGAAGGGAAGATGTGCGACGGGTAGCTGCCGGACCGGGAGATGTGGTGGATAACTGTCGGATGGGGAGATGTGGCGGGTAGCTGCTGGTCGGGGAGATGTTGTGGATAACTGTTAGATGGCGAGATGTGGCTGGCAGCTGTCGGATGCGGAGATGTGACGGATAGCTGCTGGTCGAGGAGATGTTGTGGATAACTGTCGGATGGGGAGATGTGGCGGGTAGCTGTCGGATGCGGATATGTGACGGATAGCTGCTGGTCGGGGAGATGTTGTGGATAACTGTTAGATGGCGAGATGTGGCTGGCAGCTGTCGGATGCGGAGATGTGACGGATAGCTGCTGGTCGAGGAGATGTTGTGGATAACTGTTAGATGTGGAGATGTGGCGGGTAACTGTCGGATGGAGAGGTGTGGCGGATTGCTGCTGGACCGGGAGATGTGGCGGGTAACTGTCGGATGGGGAGACGCGGGCGGTAATTGTCGGATGGGGAGGTGTGACGGATGGCCGCAGGACGAGGAGATGTGATGGGTTATCTGTCAGATGGGGAGATGTGGTGGGTAACTGTCGGATGGGGAGGTGTGGCGGATTGCTGCTGGACCGGGAGATGTGGCGGGTAACTGTCGGATGGGGAGACGCGGGCGGTAATTGTCGGATGGGGAGGTGTGACGGATGGCCGCAGGACGAGGAGATGTGATGGGTTATCTGTCAGATGGGGAGATGTGGTGGGTAACTGTCGGACGGGGAGGTGTGGTGGATAACTGCCAGGCGAGGAGGTGTGGTGGATAACTGCCAGGCGAGGAGGTATGGTGGATAACTGCCAGGCGAGGAGGTGTGGTGGATAACTGACAGGCGAGGAGGTGTGGTGGGTAGCTGCCAGAGACGGGAGGGATGGAGATGACGGCATGTAGCGCTCAGGAGCGCTCGGCTGCCAATCGTGGTTAGCACGGGAAATTGACTGTGAATACCAGGGAGCGACGAAGTGTTTCCACACCGAGCGACCGGCTGCAGTGGGGCATGGAGGGGAGCAACAGCAGTCAGCTGTAGCAAGGCGCGGGATGGAAGGGAGGCTAACAGTCAGTCAGGCGGGGCAGGGGTGGAGGGAAGTAACGATCGTCGGCTACAGTCATACAGGGGATGAAGGGGAATAGCATCAGTCGGCTCCAGCAGGGGATGAAGGGGAACAGCGGCCGACTGTGGAGTGGGGAGTGGCTAGTAGGAGCTGACCTCGATCCCGCCGGCCGAACACTGCCAGCACGCGCGCTCTGTGAGGCACCAGATGGCACGACAGGTGGGTCTGAACGGCCGCCGCAAGAACGTGTGAATGTCCGAGTGGCCGAGTGTCCGGTCGCCATGGCAATAACAGCACCGGCCCCACGACTGTCGGCCAGCTGGCGCTCGCCGGGTGTGCAGTAAGAGTGATCGAGTCTGTGTCACTAGCGGCACCGGTCTTCACTGGCCGAGAGCGTGCAGTGGATCTGAGCGCACTGGGTACACACAATTGCACACCGTCACCCGAGTGAAACGACTGGCCCGGCTACACCGCCGCGCCGTATAATCCGTAAGGACATTCTTCCTGCAGTGTTCCAAAATATATTTTCTCAATGGAAAAAATCAGCGCATCGGAGTCAGATGAACTCTTTTAGCCCTGTTTTGCTGTCTTTCCAATCAGATCCTCGCACCCCGTCCAGGGGGGGGGGTGTCTTTAAAACCTAACTTTCCAACTAAACATTGCACGACAACGAACGGAGTACCATCCAGAAGTCCTTGACGCATCGGGTCCGAAGGTATTGCTACTTTTTATGTTGATTTAATTTTGTGAAAAAAATGAATGTTTCTGAAAAATAAAACGATCCTACAATACATTTGATATTTGCATTCCGTCGTAATTTGGTGTGTGCAATGCAACTTTGCCATTATTTAGGCCACTAAGACTATAAGTAAACCATAAAAAGTGTCCAAATATGCTTAGTTCGCCTTGCTATCGTGGCCTAGCAGCACGTGGCCCATCAGGCCACTGGCCGGAGGTCAAACAAATTGGACGAGAACTTCTTTTGATACTTCTGCATCCACACCAAACTAAGCATTATGCTAGAAGAGCTAGAATATTACAAATACAGGAAAGTTATCTCAAAATGTGTTAAAATTGACTGTGACCTCAGGTAACTGACCTGACAGCAAACTAGCATGCATGCTGTACGTTTTGGAGGCACTGACTAATAATTGCACTGATGTACGAAGTTCCATTTCAATATCTCTTCATGTCTATACGTTCTTGATCCTCATTCATTTTTGGAGATGGCCCTCATTGATCTGAGCTATTTCAATGACCTTGCATGATCTGGGGTTGACAATTTCACGTCAAATGCAAAAAAAAGTGATCAAGGAAAGGGTGCCAAGATGTGTGGTACTTCCTACCACCGTTTGTTTTCGCTATCGAGAAAAACATTAGGTGAGTCAAAAACCCCGAGACGGGACGGGTTAATTTTGATATTTCCGGTTGGTAGTCCAACATTCTTGTTGACGTCATCACAAGCTTTAATAGGATTGCGACGGTAGGCACGATATTGGACTTCATTGCGCTTTCAACACTTGTCCTCGCTGACCCGCACAACTTATTCTACCCCATAGGCGCATAATGCTGGGAACAATACCGGGGACTTCGGCTAGGTATTAGCAATTTTCAGCGCGGTATTACTACCGATGATTTGGTTGTCATATTGACCACCTCTCATAGACCGGTCGTCTGATGGTACGAAAAGTGAACATTTATTGTCCAGGCTGACAGCGCTGGAGGAATTGTGGGTGACCGTATGACATGTTAGAATGAATGATTGTAGCCCTCTGCGGTCGGCTTGACGTATTGGTGTGACGACTCACGTGTTCAATAAAATGCGATGTGATAAGAACTGTGCTAAGCGAAATGCGCTTCCATGTAGAAGCGGACGTCCAGGTGCAGGCTTGGGGGTGTTTATCAACCTGTTGGTCTGCCTGCATACTGTCACTAGGTGAATATGTCATCTTTTCGTTTCATCCTCTGTGGTGTGTAATACACTGCAAAAAGTATAGCCGAAGTAGAGTTTATTGTTAACCCGCGCCGTCTTTCCGGTTAAATCCTCCCACCCCGCATCGGAGGGGGGGGGGCGGTTGAAGACCCCTCTCTAAAGTCCAAACTAAGCAACGCACAAAAATGAAGGAGGTTTCATCGGAAAGCGCTTGACGAGTAGGGTTCGAGTCCACCCTCCAAAACAATTTCCCCCGAAATGCTACGTTACCAGGGGGGCTAGATTTTCACAACTTTTCACGACTTACATTATGTTTTTGACTCTGGGAGTTCATTTTAGGGGATATAGGAAAAACAAAATATATTTAGAATGAGAAAAGGACAGCGAAATCGACCAGGGCTACAATTTTCTTTTTGCCCCCCAAAATAAAAATAAATGATTTCTTGAAATTTCACAATTTTGAGTTTTCTTTAATTTTCCTTTTCCAATTAGTAGAGCAGGCCGAGAAACGTTGTTGGAAGTCAACTCGCCATAATAAGAAATGCTTACTTTAGCCAGAATCATGTATTTGAACTGCAATTTGGCATTACGCAACATTTATATCTAGTAAAAAACGAAAAAAATTGACCCGTACTTTTGTTGTATCCGAAAAGATAAGCAAACACTGAAAGTTTCATTAAAATATCTGTATCCGTTAAAGCGTGACGACTGGTTGAATGGTTTTGGAGGTGACCTCACTTGGCCTTGACTAACTCGTTGACCCTAGATGACCTGACCAAAATATTTTGAATCAGCATGTCATATTGATGTGAGAAAAGGTCTGCCAAATTTGGGCGCGCAGTCGCGCGCCGTTCGTCCGCTATCTGCGAAAAACCTGAGGGGAGGCGGTTGAAGACCCACCGAGACGGGACGGGTTAAATACGTTTTGCATGCCAACTGGTAGCAATATCTGTAGGAATGCTTATTGGGAATATTCATACCAAAGAAATACTTGTTGGATTCTCGGTGGTATGTGTGTGTTGGGAATAGTCTGGAAGACGAGTGGATTCGAACTCGTGACTCCGACATGGTTCCCGCCCGAGGGCATGTCAGGTCATTTAGCCACCCACCCAAACATGTTTCGCCAAGTGGCGAGTGTATGTGCTTGCTTTATGATCTGTATTTTTTTGTTGGTGTTTTCCACGATTCCAAACGCATTATCTTGGGCATCATATTACATACCAGAACTTTTTAAACGATGAAGTTGTAAAAGTAAATGAAGATCATCAAATACAAATGTGTTTCCAGTGCAGCTTATTTGTTCTCTCGTTGGTGTTCGCATGCGAATATTGTGATTGGCAATGTGTGTGCGACTTTTCCATGATATTGTCTGATTGTGTTGTCATTCGTTTGAATATTTTACTTCAAGAATTGCTCGATGAAAGATCATAGCCGAAGGTTCACCCGGAGAGTAAAACAAAACATGAAATGGAACGAAGCTTGCGATTGGAAGAAGAATTTTAAAACTGGAGGAAACTGTCAATTCTAGTGAACAGACCACCATGTCAGAGCGGCTGCGAGCCTCGCTGGTGGTTTTCCGGGAGCGCTGCTGCACCACATAGTCGTCATCTCGGGCGACTGCCCCTACACCGTCGACCAATGTCAAGATTCGGGGCTGATGCGCTGTCCGTCGGGTTTACGAGCCACATCCTATTTAGCCTCACCGCGGGCTCTTGATTAAAGGGCAGTTTTACATTGAATTTGATGGCGGTTTTTATGTGTGCTCCGCGAGGGCCAGCGCCTGCCGTTCTGTGTATGTCCTGCCGTGCCGGCTATTCGCCGCGCGTACTGCTCACTAATCATAATCCCATGCTATATCGTAGCTGATCCAACAAAACACTGCAAGGCGGCACACCTACACCGCACCGAAAAACCGGCAATATAATGAACTTTGATTTAACGATAGTGTGGCCTATTAAGCATCTGAGCCGCGCTTACAAACCGCTAAGGCTTCATTGGATTGGTCTTGTTAACAATGAGATGGATTTTGATCGATCTTCTAACCAAGTTTGTCTTCATGCTTGTTTCATGACAACTGAAAGGTAGGGTGAGAGAGTAAATCAGAGAGAGGGGAGAGATGGGAAGGTGGGAGGTAGAGATGTCAGGAGGCAGGCAGACGGGAAAGGAGATTTGGAGAGAGAAAGGAAGAGGGAGAGTAAGGAGAGGAAAAGGGAGAAGAATAGGTAAAGGAACTGAGATATATAAATATAGGAGGGCAAGCGAGGAATAAGATACAGAGAACTGAGGAATAATGAAAGGAAAAAGAATATTATGAAGAAGAGGAAGAAGTATATGAGAAATACGAGGAGCAGTGAGAATAAGAGCAAAAGGATGCCGAAGAGGTCGAAGAAGATGAAGTAGAAGGAAATAAGAAGTAGGAATAGGAGAAGGAAATGTAGGTAATGTACGTAATAAAACATGTAAGAACAAACGAGGGAATCAAAATCAGCCAAAACGCATGAAAGACGGAACAACAAGCAGACAGCGTTCCGCTAGATAGAAGAACTGTACGGCAGCGTTACTGTTAAGTAATTATTACTGTCAGGTTCCGTGATGCAGTCATCGTGTCCTCGCATGTAAACATGCGTCTTATTATGGATGAGTGTATTTTACGTACAAAAACCACCTTGGCAGCGTGTTGGCGAATGCACCGGAGTGCTGGTAGCTTTAATGTACCCAGGTTACGTCATCCGGCAGACCCCATAAAGCCGACAGCTACAGCCTTGCACTACCACCTTCGCACTAGTGCATCGAAATATACAGTGTCTGTGGTGGTCTACATCGTGTACCAAAACAATGCATGTGCCAGGGTGATAAGCAGCCTTAGGCAATTTGATCATATATCAGATGTATTGCGTGGGCTGAAATGGTTGCGTGAGACAAATGCAATCATATATCGTCGCATATGAGCAGTTCTGCGCGCCATTCAATCCGAGCAGCCTGCATCAGTCGCAGACTTATTATTTAGAACCGAACATCATCATCGTACTCTCAAAGCTTAGCAACTTCGACCATCAATAAAGTGATTGATTGATCATTTCTAGCCAGGGCTGGGACCGGTTTTCTAAAATGTGTAATGCAAGCTTCGTTGGGCAGAAAACATTTCACCAAGCCGTGTAAATTACTGGCGTGATATACGATGAAGTATATACACACACACACACACACACACACACACACACACACATATATATATATATATATATATATATATATATATATATATATATATATATATATATATATTCCCTATGTACGGATAACTTGCGAGCATTATAAGCCACCGATATGTATATTAAATCAAAATGCGAATCTGAATCTTGAACAGGTGGCCACGTGCTGGCTGGTAAAAATGTCGTCTGGCATGCGAGAGGCGTAGTTTGACGTCAGGTGGAACTGTGTGGTCTGTACAACAGACTGCAGGTGGGCGCCAGTGTTAGTCCTGTGTCCGACACGGTCAGCCATGGTCTGTACAGCAGGCTGCAGATGGGCGCCAGTGTTAGTCCTGTGTCCGACACGGTCAGCCATGGTCTGCACAGCAGGCTGCAGGTGGGCGCCAGTGTTAGCCCAGTGTCCGACACGGTCAGCCATGGTCTGCACAGCAGGCTGCAGGTGGGCCCCAGTGTTAGTCCTGTGTCCGACACGGTCAGCCATGGTCTGTACAGCAGGCTGCAGATGGGCGCCAGTGTTAGTCCTGTGTCCGACACGGTCAGCCATGGTCTGCACAGCAGGCTGCAGGTGGGCGCCAGTGTTAGTCCTGTGTCCGACACGGTCAGCCATGGTCTGTACAGCAGGCTGCAGGTGGGCGCCAGTGTTAGTCCTGTGTCCGACACGGTCAGCCATGGTCTGTACAGCAGACTGCAGGTGGGCGCCGGTGTTAGTCCTGTGTCCGACACGGTCAGCCATGGTCTGTGCAGCAGGCTGCAGGTGGGCGCCGGTGTTAGTCCTGTGTCCGACACGGTCAGCCATGGTCACTGACGTACTGCGCCGGGCCGGCCGTCGGTGACCCGACTATAAGTGGGTCACAGCAACGGCGCTACCCGGCAATGGCTTGCGATTTCTTCTGAGGAATTTGCGTCGGACTAGGCGCGTCAGCCGTCCGTCTGCCCGTCGGCCGACCGGTCTGCCCGTCTGCCGACCGTCCGCCCGTCGGCCGACCGTCCGCCCGTCTGCCCGTCGGCTGACCGTCTGACCGTCGGCCGACCGTCCGCTCGTCTGCCCGTCTGCCCGTCGGCCGACCGTCTGCCCGTCGGCCGACCGTCTGCCCGTCCGCCCGTCTGCCGACCGTCCGACCGTCGGCGGTCTGGGCGTGTCGATGATGTCACCGACGTGCCCGGTCAGCCTGTAGTGTGGCTCCCTGGTGATTGAAATAACGGACAAGTCCGACATCAGTTCGGTTTCAGCTCCAGTACAGATGTGTATATATCAGTTAAGCGTCAGTCCAGCGGAGTCCAGACTAGCTCACCTCAGCTCTCGTCCAGTGCGGCTCAGCTTCAGTCCAATTCAGTTTCAGTCCGTTTCGGCTTCAGTTCAATTTCAATCGAATTCAGTTTCAGTCGGGTTGAGTTCAGTTTCACCGTCCAGCGTTAACCAAAATCAGTACCGGTCCAGTTCAGTATATTCACGTTTCGGTTTCAGTTAAGTTCGCTTAGGTTCAGTTCAGCTTCAGTATATTTCGATTCAGTCCAGTTCCAGTCCAGTTCCAGTCAAGTTCCAGTCCAGTTCCAGTCCAGTTCCAGTCCAGTTCCAGTCCAGTTCCAGTCCAGTTACAGTCCAGTTCCAGTCCAATTCCGGTTCAGTTTCAGTCCAGCTTCAGCCAGTTTCAGTGCAGTTTCAGTTCAATTTCAGTTCAGTTTCAGTTCAGTTTCAGTCCAGCTTCAGTTCAATTTCAGTCTAGTTTCAGTCCACTTTCAATGCAGTTTCTGTCCAGTTCCATGCCAGTTTAATCCCAGTTTCATTCCAGTTTCAGTCCAGTTTCAGTCTAGTTCCAGTCCAGTTATAGTCCAGTTCCAGTCAAGTTCAAGTCAAGTTCCAGTCAAGTTCAAGTCCAGTTCCAGTCCAGTGTCAGTTATAGTTCAAATCCAGTCGAGTTCAATTTCAGTCAATTCACTCCATCCAGTTCTTTTACACTCCGGTCAAATTGCAATTCAGTTCAGCTACAGTGCAGTGAATTAGATGGAGTTCAAATTGATGCAATCCACCACGCCACCATGACTGCTTTTTGGCAAGAATTGGATATGGCAGCTCATGGCAATATTAAATTAGGTTGCATGCCAACTGTTACATCTTGACCATGCCAACTGGTGGAGAGAGCCGACTAAGTTGGCAAATTCGCATTCAGTTCTTCAGATATCACCAACGTTAAAGCGAAGATAATAGAGGACCCTCGGAGCTGGATCTCATATAGACTGATTGTGGAGGCAGCTGCTCGTTTGTTATCTCATTGAACTGAGATGCACCTGGTCCCCTTTTGTTTATTGGGTGCTTCTTGCACATTGTGCACGATCACGGCTAATGACCATGCCCACACTGTTTCGCCGGTGGGCCGCAAGATGGGGAAATGTCCTGAGTGGTGCGAGTGTAGAACCTGGATACCCGGTTTGGTGACCACTCAACACTTTAGCCACTCGGCCATCCCCGCCCTGCAGCTGATCTCCATTAAATGTTCACATCATGCATGCTGCATTCCGACGTGGTTTGGTACCGTTTGCAGACTGTCACTGCGTGAACTTTCACCGAATTCTTCCCACTCTGGTGGCCAGCCAACACAGAAGGCCTGCGAGCGCGGACAGTTCTCGCATGGCAGCTCACCACCGCGTCGCCAGCACAATGCACCTGACTGTGTACACATCACGTGCCGGTGCGGCTCCTACTTCCAACTGCAGAGCACGGCGATCGCACGTTGCACCGTCCAGCCCCGTAATTCAGGCCCCGTAAAGTGGACCAAGCTGACCTGTTCCCTGCATGCAGATCCCGCAGTCAGCCGATGAAGAGGGTCATCTTACCGCCAAGCAGGCACTTCGCCGCCTGTGATTAAAGACCAGTCTCTCCCGAGGGCCCGCCAACCGGCTCGTATATGGGTTGACTCGTATACAAGCCGGCTAAAGAGAGGTCGGCACGTCCGTGATGACGTAGGGTGGTGGTCACGGGTCAGCATTTCGCGCTGGCTGAGCTGGGCTGGGTCACCACCGGCACTGGCCTGCTGCTGGATCACTACCGGGACTGGACTGTTGCCGGGTCATCACCGGGACTGGACTGCTGTTGGATCACCACCGGGACTGGACTGTTGCCGGGTCATCACCGGGACTGGACTGCTGTTGGATCACCACCGGGACTGGACTGTTGCCGGGTCATCACCGGGACTGGACTGCTGCTGGGTCATCACTGTGACTGGACTGCTGTTGGATCACCACCGGGACTGGACTGTTGCCGGGTCACCACAGGTACTGGACTGTTGCCGGGTCACCACCGGGACTGGACTGCTGTTGGATCACCACCGGGACTGGACTGCTGTCAAGTCACCATTAGAAGAGGTGATGGAAAGGATTCTCTCCCACTCGGGAGACTGGTCATTCCTTGCAGCGGAGAGGCACAATCACGGATGTGTAGATAATTGAAGGTACATTTCCGCAGCCATTTTCTTATCGCAACACAAGAAACGTCTTATAAAGCAGGCCACAGCCCGATGCTGTGACTTGAGATGAGAATTGGCTCGTGGATGGCCAAGCGATAGATGTTTCAGATGTAGTGCAGTGCTACCGAGTGATGTATTCTTCACAAAATCGTTGTGGATGCACGTTGCACTCCTGAGCAGCCGCACTCAAAGTTCATGCACGCATTCCTTAGTGTGTAGATTGACGTGGCACACTTTACGTAGGCATATGTGGGGAAACATCTGCCATTTTGTGAGGTTAGGGTTTTCAAGGTCAAGATTACCCTGAACTCAGGAAAGAGAATAGGATGTCAGAAAATCTGCAGTCATTCAAGAACTTCGGCGGCCTCAACGTTGAAGCCTTCTCTGCATATTCTAAGAAAGAGAGCATAATATTACAACAAAGCCTGTAGTGCTATCTGTCGGTAGGCAACAGTGCCACAGCCATTCGCGATGAGGGTTAAGGAAATTGAGACAGCAGTGCAGAGAGAAGGAAAAGTAGGCTGAGCTGTGAGGCGGAATACGAGAAGTGTAAGCAGATGCAGTTTGCAGAGTGGGAATGACGAGAACGGAACAAGCACTAGTAAATTCAGATAAATATTTCCGAAGGCGACGTAGTGCTAATGAGCATTCGGCAGGGCCCAATGCCCGCATTAAAATCTATGTGTTCGCAGAAAGTCAGCACCATATGTAATTGAAGCGAGGCAAGACAATTCAACAATCAGAAGTTCCCACAGCAGACGCATCCATTTATTGTTGAAAGTCTTGTCTCTGCTAAGGGATAAGCATTTCAGGACGGTCCATGGCTTCGTCGTCTGTTTCATGCGCGCCGTAGAATGGAGAGTGTGAAAATAGCTGCCATTTTCGAGCCCGACTCCAACACCGACATCCATCTTCAGGAATCGGATTGGCCAAGCTGCACCGCTTTCAAACGTAAATGGAATCCTGTCAATGGTTCGTCATGTAATAAACTATGGTAGTCAAATTATGGTATAAATAATGGTAGGTTACGTAGCAGATTATCCCTGCTTAAACGTGTCTCCCGATACCACATCCACCTTACACCACAAAACCAGCGCTTGCGGAGCCCTAGAAAAGTGGACTCATCTGCCATCTATTGTCTGAATTCGGAATTAGGCGGATGAGGAGACTGGAGGCAGCAGCAGCTGGCAGCTGCCGACGGCGAACGTCACTCGCTCGGCACGGTGGGAGGTGGCAGCACGCCAGGCGCAGCCGCCTTGGTCGCCATTCTCCACTCAGTGCGCAATGGCCGAGCGCGTCCTTCGAAGGCTGTTCAGAACCATTTGAAGATCGTAAACAGCAAGTTGTGTCGACAGAGAGAGATCGGTCGCTGACCCAATTATTGGGGAAGAGAAAGCAGAGTAAAAAGGCGTTAGCTGACAGCTAGCATAATGTGTGCCAAAATGCGCGCTGTACACGAAGACTTCGACAAGCCAGGCTTGACCATTCGGAACAACCAGAGGTTGTTCAACAGCCAGGACGAAGAACCGCTCGTCTGAGCCCATACAGGCCATGAGCGTCTTCGGCGCTTTATGTCACGAGGGCGTTTGCTCACTATTGGTGCTATCTGCTGGAGAGCAGATGCTCACTATTGGTGCTAATCCTCGGAATACTAACCTGGATGCAGGGCGACCAAGGCTGGGTGCCACACCCAAGCTTGATCGTGCAGCTAGTGAGCCAGTTCTTATTTTCCTGAGCATTACTGGCGGGGGAGTCCGACTTCCTCGGCTGGTTTCCACACAGTCGCCAACTATCGCCCTTTCCCCTCTTCCAAGTCCACATCCATACTGGTGGGGTGGGGGCAACTCTGGTTGCTTCAGCTCGCTTCCCCGCAGACGCCAGTTGGCGATCCTTGCTCTCTCCCAAGTCGAAATTACCACAGGTTTGTGGGGGAGGGGCGAGCTTTGTTTCCCCGGCTGGTTTCCCCACAGTAGCCAGCTGACGCTCTTTACCCTCTCCCCAGTCGGAATTTCTTGGAAGACAGTCTACTGAAAATGTTCAGGTTAATTAACCTACCTGAAAGTAACAGAGCATGTTGATGTTGCAGATTGAGCTATAGACACGGGCATCGCACGTCAGGCTGTTCTCACTGCGCAGATGTCGGAAGAGTACAGCAAGGTCGGAAGGTAACAGCAATCACGAAGTGAATCCTGTAGACTCGGGCAGCACCGAGGCCGCAATGGAGACGTGCGACAGACAGATTTGGAGCCATCATACCAGGGAGCCGGATGTCCCACTCGAATCAGAGGGGAAAGTCTTCTCAACATTTGCCACATTTTATTTTCGCGCCTCCCCAAACTACTGTCTACTTCCCGGAAGAGATCTGACGGTGGCGATCCCACATGACCTTGCGTCACTGTGGCCTGGAGAGGGCTCACGGCCTGAACTGTCAGCAATGCCAGCGCGCAACAAATGCCGGCTTTCTCTTCGGTCAGCAGGGGCACTTGCAACAAGAGTGGCGCCTGTGATCTTGACGCAAACACGATGCCACTAACCGTGGCCACTAGCGCGTATTCGGTCTGGCGGCACCTGCCTGGTCGGCACTTACACAGAGCCAGACCACGGAATTATGTGCGAGTCGAAGCTCGCCGTGGACCGCACTGCCTGCCACGCTCCCGATACAAAAACTGCGCCGTCTCTCACGCGACGTACTAGCCAGATGTGTGCGACGATGACTCGGCAGCCAGAGTGCAGGCTGCAGCCACTTTGCGGAGTTCCGACAGGATCGGTAGACCGAGGTGCGGCCGTTCCGCCCCCAGGTGCCGAATTTGTTCCGTTTCTAACCGAGCTCTCCTGTAGCGATGCATGTGTGGTTATGCTTTTATCGTTTCAATATGTACTGTTCTGGTCAAGATCATTCAGTGACGTTAGTACGTGCAACAAGTGCAGATAAATGCCAATATCAGAAGAAAACACGAACGATAAGCTTGTGTAAATTGACATAAAAGCACGACAGTTAGTGTCTGTTGTTACCGATGCATGCATGGATGCAAGCGCAATTGTCGGCTGGAACAAGCAGCTTCTTGGGAAGCGTTCTTGTAACATATATAAATCCGACATCGAAACAATCACGCAGGAATTATGTTAAGCATCGGGCATCACCAGTTTTCATGACACTCCAAGAATCTTACACTAATCCTCCCCCAAGGAAAAAAAATTAAGAGAGAAGACACAAACTGATAGGACAATTGCCATCAAACTTTAACTCTAATTGATTATACCCATGCTACTTATGTTTTTTTTTAATATGTGTAATGTTGAGCACATTCAAGTCACACCCAAACACCATCCGTTAACACCGGCCTCCGTCCATCTTTTTTTGTATGCTGTGTTTCTTTTTTCTTCTTGGATGCTTTTTTTTAATGAAATTAGGGTTCAAGATCTCCGATGGGATTCCAAATACATTGCCTGCACTTTTGATAACCCCATCCCTATCCCTCCCCAGTGGATGATAACTCAATGAAGAGCTATCGTGCGGTTTTGGTACAGTGGGTGATAATTCAATATAAAACTATCGTGCAGATATGATTCCATTATTCGCCAAATCTGGCTTTGCCTGCTATGAACCAGGTTGTGACATTGTGACATTGTGACATTGTGACTGAAACAATCTAGCTATGATCGAGGGGACAAGGGGGCTGAAAAAAAAACTATACCACTCGTGGTAAAGTCCATAGGTTTTAACATTGCCGTGGTAAGACTGTTACCTACGAACTGTCCCGTCCCCGTCCAGAGATTGAGCCCGACGCAACAGTTCCGTTTTCCAGCGCAGTTTGTGGCATGTGGCACGGCTCACATCACAGGTTACGAGATATGGCTGACATCACGTGAAAGCTCCAAATGTTGGCTATCCATCGGGCACAATTTCGTTGCGGTCGGGTCAACGTGTTGCGCGTGTGCGTCACTTAGGTCCTGAGAGCACGAGTGTCCGGTGAATGATCGATCGCCCATAGAAATAGCATGAAAAACTGAGATTTTGCGTTCGGAAAATCACCAATTTTAACGCTCCCCATCGACCCGATTCAGACCGCAATAGCTAGACAACCAATGGACCAATTGACACCAAACCAACACCTCGGTATTTCCACGACAATTGTCAACATCGTGGTGGCAACCGTTTCCGAGTCACGTGCCCCGCGCACTCGAGGGGGTGTGTAAAGCGGAAGCGAAGTTTTTGAGCGTTTTTCACGATTTGGTCTGGTTCTCGGAAACGGCTAAACTTAGCGATTTGCCGTCACCTTTACATCATGGCCCCATTGCAGAATGTGCGGGCGCAGTCATCGTGATACGGGCTGCACGTTCTTCAGTCATAGGCGTAGGAACAGAGGGCCAGGGGGCTATGGCCCACGGACTTTTCAAAGTGGGAGGGACAACAATGGTAGCTGGCCCTCCAACTTTTGAGACATATAAATTTCCTAGAAAGCAGCATGCACACATTTGAATATTTGAGAAAAACTCCCTGCAATGCATAACTAAGCAAAAGCTGCATATATCACATCATAGCACTTCCACTCGCACCACTCTGGACATTTCCCAATCCCGCGGCCCACCTGTGAAACAGTGTGGGCGGCGCCATTAGCCGTGATCGTGCATAAACTGCGTCGTGAACCACCCAATATACAAACAAACATCGTAGCGCTTCATTTTTAAGTTATGCACTCTTGGGCACGACCTTGCAACAACGCAAACAATTCATGAGTTGATGTAATGGAACATATTTATGGATATTCACATTATATATTATGGTATGAAAAGACTATAAGCAGATACTGTGCCAACCTGTAACAAAATACATTTATACTAGATATTCACTTTCGTTCTTTGACTGTTAATATATTTAACATTGATTATATTAATATTGCCTACAGTAGAAAATCACGAAGGCTGAAGGCAGTAACGCAACACAATCAAGGTAAGACATATGAGTTCCAAGTACAAGTTCCTTGTCTGGATATTACATAGCCATGTATTATATATGGTCTTGGTTCTAGCTGCCATACACTTGAACACTTATATGTATTTTGAGTACTAGAGCATACAAATTGCTGCCACGATACATACATTGCGTGACTGTAGTATGAAATATAAGGTACAAATTTCCACATTTCAATGGATTTTCGGTTTGGCATAATACACAGATATCCAACCTTTTGAGTGAGATACCTAAATATCATCGATGCTGACATCCAACATAATAAAATACTAATTGTCATAGCTTATTTTGGATACAATGATGAAGTATGTACATACTACCTCAACTTCAAGTACGAGAACGCCTCTCAGAAGCTTAGAATCCCCGAGAGGATTAGGCGCTCGTGATATGACCTAAAAAGGTGAAGATTGACATATGAACAGTGATGTAAGACATTTGGACTGAATGTGCTAGAACAACAATTTACAACGGATAATACTATCAAGGCTTTTCATCGTCCAGTGGTGTGTGCGTCCAAACTGGGATTTAAGACCCCCAAAAAAATAATGGGATGAACTTAGGCCGATTGCAAGATTTTTGCAAGATGCAAGTATTTCTGAGCACTACTTATGGCACAAGCAGTTGAATAAGCATAGTAAGGTCGATTTTGTGCGATGTACTCCATAGGCGTCACTGTAAAGCTATAAAATAATTGGGGTATGCACAGTGGCGTACTAAAGGGGGAAGGTTTGGAACAATCCCCCCACCCCTGAGAGGTTGTGTGCCCCCAACGTTCGCGCTGGGGTTCCAGAAAATAATGGCGAGCTCTCTAAAAATCCTGCTGGTGTCCGTAACAATGGGACCGGGGCCCATCAAAATAACACTTGGGGCCATAAAATGTCGCTCGGAGACCCATGAAAATGATGCTAGAGCACCCAAAAACCCACCAAGACCATTGAAAATCATATTGATGGTTAAAAAAATCGTTCCGAGACACTAAATATGACGCCGAGGACTTCAGAATATGGGACCGCACTCCTGAAAACACCGTTGAGGCTCCCAAAAAGTTGCGCTGGGATCACGAAAAATCACGCCCTATGGTGTACGATATGTACTATCGAGCTAATTGAGGTGGCTGATCCATCTGTATATTGGAGTTAGTCACTGAGTACGAACAACATACCATGTGCTTATATTTATTACATTTTTATTTGCCCCAGTCTGTCAGCCTGCCATTATTGGTCTGCCACACACCGGATCAAAGAATTTTCACTCTGCGTTCACCCGTCTTCCCTGTTTCTGAACCTCTCCAGCACCAACCATGATACTTCTTTTGCAATGGGCCAGGAAGTAAGCTACGTCCTTGCTTGTTCTTTCTCCTCACCAACATCGGTGAACATTTACAACGGTACAACGGGGGTCATCTTAACGACACATTGTGCTAAATCATGGAAACTAAGGCACACCACATACAAATTATTGAGGCTATAATGAGCTTGCCCCACCTCCCACACACACACATATGCATATAGCGAAAGTTGAAGAAATTGTGTTTAAACAGTAATATTAAATGGCTTCACTAGCACCAGGAAGATAAACTTATTATTACACAAGAATCAATCAGCCGTGAAAAGAGTCCCAAGTCCAGCGAGAAGTGTGAATCTGAAAGTACTTATGCTGCAATGATCGTTATTTTGATGACCACATGTTGTTGTTAGCCATAGGCGCGCCTAGGGGTCTGCCCCCACCCCACTTAGGGGCGAAAGTTGTGTGTTCACTTTTAAAATTATCGGATTTCCTATCCAAAAGTGCTCAACCACAGTACTTTGCGAAATTACTGGGTGCGCCTCTGCTATTGACCATGGCCCACCCATTTTTTTAGACGTTCCTACTACGCCTATGATTTCAGTCCGTGAAAAAGGCTCAGCTTTCCACTGTCTCCACACCGCCGTCGAATGACAATTCGCGGAGAAAGTTGTACGTGCCAATAGCCCCACTCTTTATGATGCTCACAGGTCCTTCGGATTTTACCCATCACGAATATTTTTGTTGCAATCGTCGATTCCCGCAATCGTTACCAGGCGTCACTATCGGCAATGTCAAGCGGCAGACGGGGCGGGACAGTACCCTGTCACCGTCCAGAGATTGAATCTGACGCAACAGTTCCGTTTTCCGGTGTAGTTTGTTTTCAAAGCTGGTTTCAGTGTATACGTATCTACCTAATAAGTACCAAGGCGCTGTTGAAGCTGAACTTGTGTATGTTTGTGTAGGTGGTGTTTCGTCTCTGAAAGTCAGGATAAGTATTGGAAACATGGTTTCGTTTTTGTATGTTGGCCGTCCAAAATATTTTTGTATCCAGGAAGTCTTCTACTCCATTTTTCCAAAAGAGGAATTGAGTCCGGCAATGACTGCGATCTCCTTGATGTTTGGTCATGATCATGGGAACATGGAAACACGGAGCATGACCGTGAAAAGTGCCAAAATAGTTTTTGATGACAGAAACAAATAACATCTTTCTCCAACTTGGAATGCTACACAGTTTTATAATCCAGGATTCAGATCAAAGGAAAAGTCATCAAAGCCCTCTGCTCTATACCAACCTGTAATGCCACCTACTTTTCCTCTTCAATTCCAGAATTATAAGACATAAACCCAGCCCTGGTCATCCATAACTGAAGTGACACTTTTCTTAGTTTCTCAGTTTGACACTTTTCTCGTTTCTCAGTCTAACACATTATTTCAGCCATTTTGCCACACTGCAGACTTCTGTAATCCCTATCACGAAAAAATGCCTTGGTTCCTCCAATATGAGCCTATATTTTAATGATTTCATCTGGTCACTTCCATGGGTTTTATTTATTTGTGTCAAGGCCCATGTTTTGCCATATGCAGAACATGTTGCATTGACTAAAAGTTACTTTTAGGAAAAAATATTTGAAACTAATGCAGAATATGACCTATGACACTCTGCCCTTGATATTGGTGCTATATTGATTTCCTTGTTGTACAAGAGAATTCAATTTGTATTGGTGAATTTCATTTTCAATGAGTCATTGGATTTGGAGTTCAGCATGTTGTAATACCATGTTTATTAGGATGATTAGGATGATGTTACCACTGATTCCCCACAGAAGTGTGTATTTTTAGTCGGAAAATAGCGTTCTACTATTGTTTAATACCTCACATAGCCTGGCCTGTTTTACCCTACCTCCTTTTAAATTTTTTCTTCAATATAGGGACAATTTGTGCATTCAATAAGAAAAATGTGAAGAAACCTAACCTGGCCTGATCTTCTTTTGTTAATCATATTTTTGTCAGACATGAATGGAACATATTTTCACAATAAAAGCTAGCCTACCCTGTGGTTTTTCTTTGCTAAGCAAAATGGATGCACAACATATTCTGAGCACATTAAACCATAATAATACGCACCATAGATGGATGTTGATGGATACGCGCCAAAGAAGCATGATTAGCTTTTAGGATGTATTGTAATTTGACATATTATTTAATAATTGAAGATCGTATATAATTGAACAAATTGGAGATCATATATAGACTAAAGCTTTCTTCTTTGTTCCATATCAATGGCATGGTCGATATTTCGCGCTCACACACATGCATACGGATCTTAACCCGCGCCGTCTTTCCGGTCATATCCTCACACCCCGTCTCGGGGTGGGTGGGGGGGGGGGGCGGTTAAAGATCCCCCACTAAAATCCAAACTAAGCATCGCACGAAAACGAAAGAGGTGTCATCGGAAAGCGCTCGACGAGTAGGGTCCGAATCCACCGCCCGAAACAATTTCCCCAAAAGTGACGTCACCTGGATTTTCATGACTTTTCATGACTTACATTATGTTTTTGGCTCTGGGAGTTCATTTTGGGGGATGTATGAAAAACAAAATTATTTGGAATGAGAAAAGGACAGCGAAATCGACAAGGGCTTTAATTTTGTTTTGGCCCTCCAAAAATAAAAATTGTATTTTTTGAAATTTCACAATTTTGAGTTTTCAAGTTTTCTTTAATTTTCCTTTTCCAATGGGCAAGCAGACCGAGAAACGTTGATGGATGTCAACTTTCCCCAATAAAAAATGCTTACTTTAGCCAGAATCCTCGATTTGAACTGCAATTTGGCAAATATGCAAAATGTATATGTAGTCAAAAACGAGAAAAAAAAGAGAAAAAATCTACTCATACGTTTTGTTGCATCCCTAAAGATAAGCAAACGCTGAAGTTTCATTAAAATATCTGTATCCGTTAAAGCGTGACGACTAGTTGAACGTTTTTGGAGGTGACCTCACTTGACCTTGACTAACTCGTTGATCCTAGATGACCTGACTTCAAAATTTTCAGACATCGTGCCAAATTGAGGTGGGAAAGGGTATGCCACATTTGGGCGCGCTGCCTTGCGCCGTTCGTCCACTATCCGCGGAAAACCCGAGGGGGCGGTTGAACCCCCCCCAGAGACGGGACGGGTTAATGTGAGCCATCAACATGTGACAGCCTGGTGGTGTTTAATATTCTGTAGGTGACAGGCTGGACACTTTGTTCACCTCTGACTGAGTGGCCGAGTCCCAGGGGTGGCGGCGGCCGTCTCTGGTGAAGGGATGGCCATGACATAAGGGTGGCCGGGACGAATGGTTCAGAGCGGTACTGAGTGGCCGAGTCCCAGTGGTTGCGGTGGCCGTCTCTGTTGTATGGGGGGCCATGGAAGAAGGGTAGGCGGGACGCTCCCGGTGATGACTGGCTCGGTAGTCACCACTGGTGGATAGTGTCGGTGGCCGACAGGCCACTCAATGCGGCCTCCTGCCTCGCCAAGCCTGCGCATGGTGGCAGCCGCTCAATGAAGCCAGCCCCGAGACACATGCGATTCAAAGTCGGCCACTCATCAACGTTTGTGCGGCGAATAAGCACTGGAGCGAGAGAGGACAGGGGCGGCGGGCGGCGGGGAAGCGGGGCGGCAGGAGCGGCAGGAGAGGCGGGGGCGGGGGCGGCGGCGTGCGCCCACGTGCCGGTTGCGGGCGGATCTTCCGGCCACGGTCAGAACGGCTCGCACAGTCGCATTCAGGTCAGTCCCGGCTGCGAAAAGCGGAAGCGGACCGCGAGTGTCCGCCAACGGGAGTCTTGGGGGGCTGCGTCATTCGGGTGGTGTGCGAAACTACACCCACCAGATCACAGATGGCAGCACGAGCACCCAGTGTCTCCCAATGCAGAGCAGGGCTCTCTGTCCGCCGGCGTGAGACCTGTATCACGTGACTGTAATCTATTGGCGTGCGTGGTTGACCGGCCGCAGCTCGACGACAGGCGGGCCCGTGCATCGTCACCGGCGCGCGCTTTCTTTTCTCCGGTTCTTCACACAGTAGGTGGCGTGATTAACCGCAGCACGGTGACCAGTTCTGCCGGCCGATGAGGATGTGAACAAGTCTTGGAACTAGCCGAGAAAAAACTTCGTGGTGAGCTTTTTGTGGCCTGTGCCGATGTACAGCACATTTTGACCATATTCCTGGTCAGCCGCAAGATCATAATTCCCGTGCTAATGCTGGGTAATTTCAGCCTTAGCGAAAACCTCATCTTTAACTTGTCATTTGACAAAATTAGAAGGTACCACCTATTCTTGGCGTCAGACACCTTGGTCGATGAAGAGAGCTGTTATAGCGGAGTTAATCAAGTAGCTACGAACCACGGGACAAGACCTCGTGGCTACATGTCATGGCTGGTAATTCTTTTTCGTGAGCTACCCAGTAGTACTTTATTGGATAACGAACTTATTCAATAATTTAAGGTCGGTATTCAGAGTATGGTGTTTTCTATCTGTCACACGCACATATAATTGATTGGTAGAGTATACACCTTGTACTTCAGACATATGTCGGCTGCTACAACTCTTTGATTAAGATTTGATCTTCAAAACAAAACTGTCGACTTTTTCATTAGACATAACACGGTATCCGCTAAGATAGCACAGTCCCTATCCGTTTATTACATCTTTTTAGACGGTGAACCTTATTTGAATTTCGAGTGCTGTCCTCAATTTTTCTTCTTCCTGTGCGATTAGCTAAGCTCAATTCGTGGCGACAGTTTCGTTTTCCCTCTGTGATACATAACATGACCGTTCGATTTCTCCGAAGATGCTAATCGTCGGGACAAAATATATATACCTCCACCACGATGAAAACAATGACAGGGATGATAAATTTAGTTCACCCATCCCCTTCCCCTTCGCCCTCAAACGAAACGAGCTGACACATTTTAAGATCGTCATGCGTTGTCTGAGATCCCATTGTGTTTTGCTCTGACGATCATACATGATTATTTGAAATGTTCCTTTGTTGTTATACAACCCGTACATGTATGCACAGCGTATGCTTCGTTGCAAGGGCGAAGGAAGGAATGATAAAAACAGGAATTGATTTGCGCTGTCCACAAACCGCGTAAATTTAAGAAAAAATAGTGGTCGAACGTCATTTTGCAATACCTAGAACAGCCCACGAGTTGATATCCGCCATAAATACTTCTTCAGTGTATATATATGTATATATATAAATATTCATATTTAAACATATATCTATATACTATGTACATATACACATTCTATATATACATATATACATATCGTGAGTGTGGTGTGTGTGTGTGTGTGTGTGTGTGTGTGTGTGTGTGTGTGTGTGTGTGTGTGTGTGTGTGTGTGTGTGTGTGTGTGTGTGTGTGCGGCTGCCTAAAAGCAACAGAGCGGATTCCCGTACTCTAAATTAAGAAAGATGTTTCATACTTCACGAGTAGCATATTAGTGAATCATTCAAATTGCTCCAGACGTGTATTTTGCTGCTTGCAAACGTCTGAAAAGTGCAAGCCTATGTAAAAACGAAGAATGTGGAAAGCATGTTGTGCTTGTGGTTTTCCGCTAAAATTTTGCAGATCTGTTGCCATGGTATGTGCAAGTTATATAGACATATACGCAGCTAAGGGATATGCTTCAATGTCGTAGTCAAGCATGAAAACTGGAGGAAGGGACGGAAGATTTGCTAAAATTATTCCAACGCCTTTGTGTCTTTCCAATATTTCCATACAGTCCAGTAGTATATGCCGTCTATCACAACCTTAACTTGTTCTCCATGGATCCGGCTCATGATGTCCACACGTCACATGTCAATTGGACTTGATGTATAATGCAGGTAATCAGAAATCTATCCGGGTGTTCATTTAACCAGCTGGATTTCCATCAATTTGGAATATACTTGCAAATTTCAGGTGGCAGACTCGCGAGATCGCTGAGCAGTGACATTGTGCTATGATGCTGTTTACAATCATATCAGGAAAATAAAGCCAAACAAGGCAACAGGACCTGATGATATTTATGCTAGGGTGTTGCGGGAAACTGAAAAGGAACTGGGATTTCCACTTAGTATAATATTTTGTAGATCAGTTTCACAAAATGAAATTCCAACCGATTGGAAAAGGGCAAATGTAGTTCTTATTTTCAAGAAAGGAGAAAGAGGGAAAGTTGAAAACTATAGGCCAGTAAGTCTCACATCCCTAGTCTGTAAGGTACTCGGGTCAATTATCAAGGATAGAATAGTTAGTTATCTGGCTTTTAGAGAGAGTACAAAAGAGGGCTACAAAAATGGTTAATGGCATAAGCAACCTGGCATATGAGGAAAGATTGAAGAAATTTAATATGTTTTCACTTAGATATAGAAGGCTGAGAGGAGATCTCATCGAGGTCTTTAAATTTGTCCATGGTCTGGAGAGGGTATATCTTGGGGGAATGTTTGAATTTAACATAAATGATGCAATTAGAGGTCACAAATTCAAAATTAAAGTTAACCACAGCAGAACAAGGTTAAGGCAGACTTTCTTCACCAACAGGGTAGTAGAACACTGGAACCAGCTGCCAGAAAACATTGTCAGTGGCAGCACATTGAACATCTTTAAAAACAGCATAGACAATCATTATAAGAATACAGGGCTTGCTTTTCAGTATTACAGGGAGGGCTGATTGACAGATTTGGTGGGTAACTGGTTCAGTGTACAGAGTGCAACCAAGAAGGGCCCTTGTGGCTCATAGTTGCACTGATATTTTATGTCTTTATGTCTTTATGTGCTGGGATGACTAAGCTTCAGCTAGAGCTCTCGTTTTACACCTGCGAGGACTATTTATTCTAGGATTGCACGACCATAAACGATGCCATCGGGCAGTCCTTGGCTTCTCAAATCCGAGAACTTGGAGCAGTCCAGCTCTGTGCACTAGATGCTGTGGTGCAAAACCGGAGAGTCGCGCGCACAGCCTCGTGCACAAAACTGTCCCGCAAGTGTGCCGGGAAGAACCAAGCCTTTGTGCATGTATGTGCATGTGCGTGTGTTCGTCCGTGTCTCTGGGTGTGTTAGGTGAATGCACGGATATGTGTGTGTGTGTGTGTGTGTGTGTGTGTGTGTGTGTGTGTGTGTGTGTGTGTGTGTGTGTGTGTGTGTGTGTGTGTGTGTGTGTGTGTGTGTGTGTGTGTGTGTGTGTGTGTGTGTGTGTGTGTGTGTGTGTGTGTGTGTGTGTGTGTGTGTGTGTGTGTGTGTGTGTGTGTGTGTGTGTGTGTGTGTGTGTGTGAAATGATGCAAGTTGCCGAGTAGAACCAAAAAAGGGCACTGCAACGTCAGTGCAGAGAATACACCCACGGCAGTAGCATTCGACACAGTTTCCTCGAAGGACCACCCCGAATCGCCAGTCATCCATTATCTACATCGGCACGTGTGAAGAGACGCGTAGTGGGAAAGGTAGCGCCGGCGCCGGCGCGTGAGAAGGGACGGCCGGGGGAGAAGGCCGCCTGACTGTTGTTTTCCCGTGCTGATTGGTCGGTAATGAGGTGACCGAGACTGCGGGCCGCTCCACTTCGGAGACACTGACCAGCTTTCGTGGACCCGTTTCCATTACTGTATTTACTGTCAATGCGTTGTGGAATTCGCCGGGAAATGTAAATGACGATGCCATTAGGCCGGCGCGGAGCTGTTTACCGAGGCGCGAGCTGACACGGCCACCGGGGAGTCGACGATAGCCGCTGGCTCAGGTGGTTGGTGGATATTGGTTTTACGACACGTCTACCGCTCTGTCATGCAGCGTCGTCAATCTCTCACGCCGATTAGCCGCGGGCAAAGGGTAGCCACAGGTGAGGCTCGTACCCACAATATTTCGATTGTGAGACGGGCTACTTACCCCTAGACTGCTCGTGCCCCTGGCGACCGGGGCCACGTCGGGAGTTGCTGGTTTTGGCGGGCTGCCGACGACGCTTCAGGCGGCTCACGGCACCCGGGAAATCACCTCGCCTGGCGGACAGGCGCTCGCAGCCCCCCTCGTTACCTCCCCTCGCCTTCAGGCGGCTCACGGCACTCGGGAAATCACCTCGCCTGGCGGACAGGCGCTCGCAGCCCCCCTCGTTACCTCCCCTCGCCTTCAGGCGGCTCACGGCACCCGGGAAATCACCTCGCCTGGCGGACTGGCGCTCGCAGCCCTCCTCGTTACCTCCCCTCGCCTTCAGGCGGCTCACGGCACCCGGGAAATCACCTCGCCTGGCCGACAGGCGCTCGCAGCCCCCCTCGTTACCTCCCCTCGCCTTCAGGCGGCTCACGGCACCCGGGAAATCACCTCGCCTGGCCGACAGGCGCTCGCAGCCCCCCTCGTTACCTCCCCTCGCACCATGGCGAGGGGAGGTAACCCCAACTGGGGACTGCCAGATGGGAGGTCTCGACAGGGAAAAAGCGCAGGCTTGGCCACGAAGGCATAGTGAATCGATTTGTATGTGTGTAGGAAGGTGAAGCTCTCGTGGACGACATCACAGTCGAGGCGGGGCTGCCGGTCACCAGTAAATAACAGGTCCCGAGAGCGGTCGCATTTCAATTAGAAATCCTCATGTTGGAGAGTATTATTTGCGCTAACATATTTAGACTTTGGAGAGTATAATTCTACTTTCTTTCTCTATACCTTAACACGCGCCCTGGAGGGCCTCGGAAGATTACGCGCACTGGAGGGGGGCGGGTTCCGCCCCCTAGGATCTCGGCTCCTACTGAGGCTAGAGCAACGAAATTCGCAGGGTGGATGGGCACGATAGTGACCTCTATTGTGTGCAAATTTCATGACCTTAGGTCAATATCTTCAAGGCGAAATGAGGTCAAAATAGCAAAATTGTCTGGTTTTGCGTGGATCGGCTTGTCATTGCTATGGATCGCTGTGATTGTGTTTAAATGCTTCAAATTGGCATTAATGATGTTTTGGACATTACTAATGATGCAATACAGATGCCAGATCCGCCATTTGACCTCAGGTCACCTATATAGGAGCACTTTCGCATGTCATTACCTGCTCCAGTTACCGGAACCGGGCTGCTCACCCGACTGCTCCGTTGGGCGCTTCGGTACAATCGGCTTCGCAAAGAAATGAGTGAAATGCATGAATAAAGTATGGAAACGCTTAGGCACACAATGACAAACAGTAGATTTCGAGATTTGTAGGGAGTAACATGTAAAGTGACATCAATCACATGACAGTCATTTGCATTTATGACAACATTCCAGTTGACCAAGTTTGGTTCCAAAGGCTTGTCATGAACTTGACCTGACTTGACCTCGGCGGCCTAACATGACTTTTAAACTATATAGCATAACAAAATGCATCAAACAAGTCGCTAGTGTTGTCCAGAACAGTTCCCTTTTGCCAGTATAAGAGAACCGCATCAGCGCCGATTTTTGTGGTCTGGCGCTGCGAATTGCTTGTATTTTAACGGCCCTTAACTTGAAAAGTTTTCGGCAGATTTTCATGTTTCTTACTTTCAGCAATACGCCGGTCATTTTCAAGTAGGTACGCAAAAAATGGCGCTTATTGGCCGGGACAAGATGGAGTTATGTACGAAAAATCGGAGGGGTTGGCGGAATTCACCATCCCCCCCCCTCCAGGGCGTGTGTTAACCTGTCATAAAATTGCCCTGACTTGACCTCGGTAATCTGACATGACTTTGAAACAACATAGCATAACAATGTACACCAAACAAGTCGCTAGTTGTGCCAAGAACTCTTCCTTCTTGCCAATATACGGTAAGCGCATCAGCGCCTATATTTGTTGTCTGGCGCTGAGAAATATTTTTACTTTAGCGACCTCTAACTCGAAAAATTTCATTTGATTTTCATTTTTCTTACTTTAGACAACGCGCTGGTCATTTATAAGCAGGTACACAAACAATGGCGTATATCGGCCGATAAAATCTGAAGTTATCTACGAAAAACCGGATGGGTGGGCGGATTTCGCCCCCCCCCCCCCATCCAGGGCCCGTTTTAAGTTCCATGTTTCACTTCCGGGCTCTAGGATGGAGTCGAGTCTGGCAATGCGAAGACGTTAAGAGGAAGCGATAACTAGTCATTAAAATAATATATATATATATATATCAATATTTGCTGATACGGACTCACACCGCGCTTCCTTCAGCAGCACCGATGCATGACGGCCGCGATGACTTCAAGCATTTCTTTGAAAGCCCGGATGAGGGTGTTAACCTTTTCTTGTTGTTCCCACGAGTGGAGAAAAATGTTTTTTTTTTTAAAGAATCGTCAGACAATGGATGCCAAGAATCTCGCTCAAGGTATCGCATTGCAATGCAAAGTCGCATTGTGAAAATGAAAACATGGTGGGAAATGAGGAGATGAGGTGTTGGTGAAGAAAGCGGAAGAACAGTAGAGAGATGAGTGGGGAGTGAGGCAAGGGAGATCGGCAACAAGAGAAAGAGGGTGAATATATTGGGATGAAAATCGATACCCACCAACATTGTCTCACACTTGCTTGATAAGAATTTGGTTGATGACCATTCCTGTGTTACTACAGTTATCAAGGTTCACTCCCAAATAGAAAAAGCATCTTCCGATTATATTTGCGACTTGCTAAGTATCGCTTTTTATCGATTTATGTAAAAAGAACGGAGAATATTAGTGCCCAGGACAGATGGTGTTTGCGGAAATTTGTCATTCAGAATAACCATGATAATCATTGAAATCTCAACATCAACACCATCGCTGAACCGTACCCCGTAAGCACTACTCCTCGTGCGCTCAACAATACTTCCCAGCAATTATCTTTCAGCTTCCATGCATACACTTGCCCTGGAAATGCAGCCTTCCTCGCTATCTGAAAGCAGGTCCACTTACTAGTTGTTTGACTTTCAATGCCTTTTGAACACTTGACACGGCTTGATTATCAACATTAGGAGGCTTTTTAGCGTTGAAATATACGACAATTTAATACCCATATCTAGCAAGCGCCAGCAAAAGAAGAAAGCCGCATAAATCAAAATCACAACAACAGACGGCGGGGCTCCTTTCTGGAAAGCCGACATGATGAATGGGTTCCGCCAGCAGACTTACGGGTGTTGGCGTACCATTAAATTGACACAATTGGCTGGGCCTATTCAGAGCATGCTGTGGTGCATTACTCGACCCCGGACAATAGCAGCGCCATTAATGGCACGTACCGCCACGGCCGCACCGTTGTTGCCTTGTTGCCAGCGACCAGTAGGGCTGATAGACGGGAGCTTGCCAGCACATGCCGCTGATATCGTGGGCGAATATCAGTCTTGCGCCCGCTGACAGCATAGGCGACAACAAACTATCCGTCGCTAACAGCGTGGGCGACCACCAACCATCCGTCGCTGATAGCGTGGGCGACCACCAACTATCCGTCGCTGACAGCGCAGGCGACCATCAACTATCTGTCGCTGACAGCGTGGCCGACCACCAACTATCTGTCGCTGACAGCGTGGCCGACCACCAACTATCTGTCGCTGACAGCGTGGCCGACCACCAACTATCCGTCGCTGATAGCGTGGGCGACCACCAACTATCCGTCGCTGACAGCGCAGGCGACCATCAACTATCTGTCGCTGACAGCGTGGCCGACCACCAACTATCTGTCGCTGACAGCGTGGGCGACCACCAACTATCCGTCGCTGACAGCGCAGGCGACCATCAACTATCTGTCGCTGACAGCGTGGCCGACCACCAACTATCTGTCGCTGACAGCGTGGCCGACCACCAACTATCTGTCGCTGACAGCGTGGCCGACCACCAACTATCCGTCGCTGATAGCGTGGGCGACCACCAACTATCCGTCGCTGACAGCGCAGGCGACCATCAACTATCTGTCGCTGACAGCGTGGCCGACCACCAACTGTCTGTCGCTGACAGCGTGGCCGACCACCTGACCATGGTTGGACGAGGAGTGGGAACACCCATTGGCTCCTAACCTGCTTTGACCATATATGAATGCTGACCTCTGACAAATACCAATATAAACTGTGCACACTTCTACTCAATCTTTCAACTTGCAATCACAATTAAGTGTTGCTATTATCATTGGCTAACTAGTACCATGGTGATACAGTTAGTTCAATATTGCAACATTGCATCTGATGCTTCCGACGTCACCCAGCTTTATGTATTCCCCAATGCCATGTACACAGATGCAATGCGTTTTCACAAAACAGTGTT
>JAOTOL010001643.1:487500-515000 GCA_034440575.1 Imbricaverruca yamaguchii
TACTTGACGGAACTCAAGCAAATTGCATCAGGAACTTTTCCTGATGCTTCTGTATGCATACCAAGGTACAAATGATGATAGAAGATCATGCATATTGCATGAATGAAAAAATGAAGCCCAAAATAAGCAAATTTTGGTGTGACATCAGGTCACTGACCTCAACTCAAATACCAATCCCATACATTCGTTTTAGAGGCGCTGTTCACTTGTACCCACGTTATAATTTTCGTTTCAATACTTAACTATGTTTATGAGTTATCGATCCTCAGTCCTTACACATTTTTGGATGTATTGAACTCTCATTGTGATTAGCTCTTATTCTGAAATTGAATTATTTATTTTAGTTTGCTGGTGCCGAATTTTATAAGTAAGAATGTAATGTCCTGAGATGTGTCCCTTGGACTCCAATACGTAGTATTTTTTTCGGTAAAACATTCAAAGTAACATTATCAAAGACCGTTTTCAGATCAAGGTAGTGACATGTATGTTCTTTTCATTCCAAAGGTTTTCTAAGTTCATTATAAATATGAGCAATTTGCATGTAAATGCTGTTTTTCAGTCAAAGTTGAAGAGGCTGAGTACATTACTCTGTTCCAGGTAAAACAGGAGATAAGAATGCACTATTTTCCCAAGGGCTTTGAAGATTGCTGGCAGAATTTAAATTGGTCTATAATGTGTAGTTTTGTTAAATTGCCCTGTAGTGAGCATGGCAATAATTATGGTTTGCTTAAGTTCCTCCGGAAAACCCATTATCTCAGAAAGTGGTTGAAGAAAGCAGTAACATTTTTTTTATATTGTATGTCAATCCGGGATCTCTTGTAGTAATACCATCAGCCGCACCACCAACAGAGTTCGACTTAACAAGTGCTTCTACATGTGCTTCATTAGTATTGACGCCATTAGCACCGGCAAACCGCGGGCGGCGTTTGTGACGCATTAGCGGAGCTTCGCGGGCGAAGCTTGCACAGCGACTCTGAAAGGCCGTGTGGGGAGGGGCTGCATTGTTCGCGCCGCGGGTCAATCGGCGGCTGTTAACAGCGATTGGAGTCACCACCATCAGTCAGCGGCGCCCACTTGGCTGCTGTTGTCCACCGACAGCACGGCCTCATCGGGCGGTCGTTGACGACGGTTTGTTGGGGAAACACACCCAGGGACGGTGTGCCACACATTGCCCAGCCCTCCTCCACATCCACTAGGTGACGGTGGTACGGCGTCCGCAGACATTCACTGCCCAGCTGGAGGAGAGGTAGTGGTCGCGGCGGCTCCGCAGCCGAGACGCTCCCCACTCAGGACGGCCGCCATCATGAGCTGGCTGTGCTTGGCGTGCACGCTGCTCGTGACGGCCTCGCTCGCCAACATCACGGGGTCCGCCCTGAGGGGAACCCTGCCAGCCGCTGACAAAATCGCCTCCTTCAAAGGTGGGTGGAAACTCGCCTAATGAGCCAACTTGCGGTGCACAACATTCTGGCAGCACATTCATACCAAAATGTAGCACATTTTTAGCATACACATACCCAAATGTAGCACATGTGTGGAACAATCATGCCCAAATGCAACGCATGTGCCAAGTACCCAAATGCAGCACAGTCATACCCAAATGGCCTAGTCGTCTCAGCCACCGGCGGAAGATCTGTTCGCATTCTACCAAGCCCCGGTCAAGTTTCGACGATAGGAAAGATGCACCAAAGAACTCTGAAGTCATACAGAAGGCCCATGTTAATTGACACCAAGCAATACAGATCCATTATTACAATAAATCTTCTGCTAAGTGAGTGCTGGTCACTTCTGACAGACTGCGGATAACGAGCGGATCAGCCAACAATTTGTTATATGATACTGAATGCGGACCGATACCAAGAACAGCAGTGTGGACATAAAACATTTTAACTTTTTGTCATTTTATTGACAAAAACGATGTCCCGATGCTGTAGAGCGAAAAAGCTTAATCTCACGAAGGAGTGTAGTTTATCAGTGCATCAGAAGGAAGGGCTTTCTGCACCGCTTTAAATTGTCTTGCATTGCATACAACTGAACGTCCTCTAACCACAACACATTCGACACCTTCAAGTGGCTCTTCATTTTCCGTTCAAGTTTTATGTTCAGTTAGTGCAGCCAGCTAGTTCTGCGGCAGGCTCTGACCGATCTTGTTCACCCACG
The DNA here is from genome assembly GCA_034440575.1 of Imbricaverruca yamaguchii. NCBI lineage: Eukaryota > Metazoa > Arthropoda > Thecostraca > Neoverrucidae > Imbricaverruca > Imbricaverruca yamaguchii. Next base: position 489,658 of record JAOTOL010001643.1, read on the forward strand.
ACATCCGAGTCTGCCTGCACATGCAGCAGACTCTGACCGATCTTGTTCACCCACCGCAGCCGAGTCGGTGTGCGCGTGCAGCGCTCTGTGCTTCGTGCGGCCGGCGTGCGCCAGCATCAGCCACAGAGGCACCGACTGTCAGCTGTACCGGCGGGTGGCCACCTACGCCACCCTGCTGGCCGACCCGGCCGAGTACCGCCAGCTGCCCGGCCGCAGCCGCCACCACCAGTTCTGCTCCAGCCACTCGGACTGTCTGAAGCCGGCCGACCAGTGCTGGGCGGGCGTCTGCTCGCCGGACACATCCGTCACCTGTCGCACGCTGCGTCGCCAGCACGGCGTCACCGCCTCGGGTGTCTACTGGGGCGCCGTGCGCCAGCGCAGTGTGCGCCTCTACTGCGACATGGCGTACGACGGCGGCGGCTGGACGCTGCTGCTGGCAGGCAGCGGCGACGGCTGGAACGCCAGCAGCGTGCTCTGGCGGCCGGCAGACGGCGAGCCGGACCCTGCCGCCGCCTACTCCATCTACCAGCTGGCCGACCAGATCCGCGACTCACGCGCCACAGCCAACGCCGCCGACAGCTACGAGATAGACGTGTACCAAGTGCCGACGTTTAGAGGCGGCACTTGGAAAGTGCCGCGGTCAGAGTCCCTGCTGGCCAGCGAGCCGGGCCAGGTGCGGCTGTCGTCGCTGGAGGGCCGCATCTACGGCAACTGGAGGCTGAGGGAGGGCCTGCACCCGGTGGTGCCCTGGCTGCCCGGCGGCGAAAAAGACGCGCTGCTGACTGTCAACCCGCGGCCCGACCTGACCAACAAGCTCTCAGGAGGAACCGTGCTGAGCTGGCGGAAGAAGCAGAGCTGGGCGGAAGGCGCAATAGTTGAAGGTCATGTGGTGTTCTTCATCCGCGAATGAAAATGAGGCAGAGAGGGGGTGCAGTCCAGTACTCAGTACCGCAGAGCTATTTGTGCCCATAGAACAAGACTGGCTGACGGAAGACCCGCACCGTCTTTCCGGTCAGATCATTACATCCCGTCTCCGGAGAAGTGCTCATTATATGCCCACCGCTAATTTCCAAGCTAAGCGTTACACGAAAACGAAAGTGGTGTCGTCGGAAAGCGCTCCGTGAGTAGGCTCAGAAACCACTCCCACCGATAAAAAAACAATAATAGGGTGCTAGGGTCACTAGGGAGTGAATGGGATCACGGCACACATGTTCTTGGTTCTGGGGAGTTCATTTTGGGTATAGTTTAAAAAGAAGACAAAAATTTGGTATCCAAAAAGGAAGATGAAATGGATTATTTCCCGACAAGGTTTGCCTACCAAAAAATTAACGTTCAATTTTGTTTGAAATTTTCCTAATTTTGGTGTTGCAATGATCTCGATTTTTATAATGGGTAGAGAGGACCGAGAAATGTTCATTAACATGAACTTGATTCAATATGAAGTGCTTACTTTAGCCAGTATCCTCTATTTTATCCCTAATGGATAAATATGCAAAGCTTGTCATAAAAACGAAAAGTGCATGAGAAATTTATCTCATGGGTTTTGTTGCCTCTCTAAAAATAAACAAACGCTTAAAGTTACATTAAAATATATTTACCCGCTAAAGCGTGATTACTGGTTGAACGTTTTTGGAGGTGACCTCATTTGACCCTGTTGACTTGTTGACTAACTTGTTGATTATTGATGACCTGACCTCAGAATATTGACACAATATGCCAAACTGATGTTGGAAAAGGTATGCGCGATATTTCCGCGCGCTGTCGCGCGTCATTTTTCGCCATCCACAGAAAACCATGGGGACCAGTAAAAAATGTCCCCCCCTCGCAGAAACTGGCCGTGTCAATAGCAATCATTCGAATTTGCATATTGGAAGGAATTTCCACAGTTTTATATTTGTAGTCGGAAGAAAGAGAGAAAGAGAGGGGGAGAGAGATAGAGAGAGGAACAGATGGATATATAAAGAGGGAGACAGAGAGGCAGATATAATGGGAAAAAGAGAGAGTGAGTAGCCCGGTCCAATTTTGGAGATAATCACACGTTGGTGTTTAACGCCACGACTGGAGGGGAGATGGTTTGCAATACTGACTATCGCGTCTTTTTCAGAGTTGCGTTGTTTTGTTCTTTCTTGTTAGGCAACATCAGGTCACTGAAGTATGTCGTGAGGTGGTATAGGTGAATACCTCCAACCATTTTTTAAAACGAAATATCTAAGCATCGCATCTTCACATGGCATTGTTACCAAAAAACGACACATTTTGTACGGCATAGGCAAATAGACGACTGCATTTGTATTCTGGCATTATCCCTGTACCATTCCAAGATCATTAATGGTCAGTGACCTAAGCTGATCTCGGATTACGTTTCTTAGCTTGACAGTATATCCATAATTATGTTAAGTCTTGATTCTAATATATTTTCCATTTTAACCCATTTTTATCATGGGGTGGGTGGAAGCAGTAGCATTAACCAACATTATATCAATTTTGCAAATGCGGGGTCCGCCCTTGGTCTCCTCTACCCGTTACGCACGTTTTAACGCCAGCACTGAAAGCCAGGCCAAAGTCTGTTCACCCCTCCAGCTTTTGCTGGTCGACATACGCCATTGTATGTGTATCTGTTTACAAACCTCTGACGCGTCGCTTAACCCGTCCCGTCTCGGGGGGAGGGTTTTCAACCGCCCCCGAAGTTTTTTCGCTGATAGTGAACGAACAGTGCGCAGCAGCGTGCCGAAATTTGTCATACCTTTTCCCACATCAATTTGGCATGTTGGATCAAACTTTTGAAGTTAAGTCGTCTAGGGTCAACGAGTTAATCTAAATCAAGTGATGTCACCTCCAAAAAAGTTCAACCAGTCGTCACGCTTTAACGGATACAGATATTTTAATGAAACTTTCAGCGTGCGTTTATCTTTAAGGATGCAACAAAACGTACGAGAGGGATTTTTCATTTTTTTCGTTTTTGACTACTCATGAATTTTGCATATTTGCCTCTTTGAGTTCAAATGGAAGATACTGGCTAAAGTAAGCATTATTTATCACCGCAAGTTGAAATTTTGAAATTTCACAAAAATTTGTATTTTGGGAGCCCAAAAATTGTATAGCCCTAGTCGCTTTCACTGTCCTTTTCTGATTCCAAGTAATTTTTGCTTTTCAAATATCCCCCAAAATGAACTCCCCAGAGCCAAAAACATAGTGTAAGTCGTGAAAAGTCGTGAAAATCTAGCCCCCCTATTGACGTCACTTTTGGGGTAAAATTGTTTTGCGGGTGGACCCGGGCCCTACGCATCGAGCGCTTTACGATGACACATCTTTCGTTTTCGTGCGACGCTTAGTTTGGATTTTAGAGGGGGTAATACCCCCACCCCAGACGTGGTGTGAGGATCTGACCAGAGGGTTAAAGTGAGAAAAGCGAAACTCTGATCAATATGCTTTCGCATTACAGGCCGTCAGTCAAAACATTTCGCAGCGCCAGACCACAAAAATTGCCGCTGATAAGCTTCCGTATGTCGGCAAAAGGGAAGTGTTGTTGGCAATACTAATGATTTGCTTGATGCATATTGCTTTCCTGTATAGTTTCAGGGTCATGTTGGATCACAGAAGTTAAATCCCGTCAAGTTTATGACAGATCAGATTGTCGCTTCCCATGTCCCGAAGCTGAGATGCTCCCTCAAATACTTCAGATGAAATGAGTTAGTTGAAAATGCATTCTATGACCTTTGTGAGGTGCTTATATGTAAGGGACCTGAGGTCAAATGCCGCATTAATCATCTTTATTGCGTCATTAATCACGTCCAAAAAAATAATTAAAGGCTGCCTGGAGCATTCCAACAGAATCGCAATAATTCATAACCATGTCAAACCAAGCCACGCAAAACAAGCAAAATGTAACATATTTCACTTCATTTGACCTTGAAGATATGAACCCGAAGTTATGAACTTGGCATGCAATACATTTCACTGTAGTACCCATCTGCCTTGAAAATTGCATAACTCTGGCTTTAATAGAACGTATGATCTTAGGGGTGTGGTCTCCCCCGCCCCTTCTAGTGTGCGTAGTTTGCAGAGGTCCTCCAGGGTGCGTGTTAAGTGGAGCTTGAGATATGTCAGTACATCTTCAAAGCACCGACCAACACCCTGCTAAAAACTAGTAGTATATAGCCGTTGCCGTTTAGGAGACGTTAGTGATCAAAGTGCGAAAATTTCAATTTTGCGAACATCTGACATTTGATCTGACCTGGAGGATCAATTATCACATCCAGGTACACAAGTCGGGTGCCAATTGCTAGACGTCGTCCCATTCTACACGCCCATCTTTGTTTCGTCTCTCTCACGCCTGTCGCTCGGAAACACCATGTGGTTCTCACCCCTCCACTGGGGAAGGCGGCAAGATGCCGCACGTAAGAGTGTAAGATAGCAAGTACCAAGATAAAGTGTGCAAGGATATTCATGTGCAGTATAGCTTATGATGCGGGTTGCTACGGTAAATTTTGTTTCAGAGAAGCACCCAATGAGGTGCCCGGGTCCCTTCAAAACCAAAAAATACGCGAAGTCCAACGAGGCATGTTTAGGTTTTCACCACGGAAAACCAGAATTTGTTGGCGAGTTTCTCGCGCCAAAATTGGGCCCTTGTTCCATGACATTTTTGGTAGGCCCTCATCCCTATAAGAAAATCCCGGCTTCACTTCAGTTTTCCCTTCATTTTCCCATCTCATGTTTTTCTCTAAGTGATAAAACATCTGCACCAAGTAGAAAGTAGTGCATTTGCATATGTACGTCCATGCATGCTCATGCACCAGCACAACCACTATTTGACCAATGACACCAAAACCATGGATATGGTCGACAGCACAAGACTTGATATGCCAGTGTCCGCACTACATTGATATGTGGTGGAAATATTTGGTTAGTAGTGGGAGGTAGTGCATGCGCAGGCAAGGGATTTGGGTATCTCATTTTGTGGCCTCTAAATATGTCCATATATGTGCTAGAAAGTATTTCCAGTCTGCTCACGCACAGGTCGCAAACATTAGGATAGAAGTTCTTTCGTTGTCAACTGCGCACAAACGGTACACATCAGCTATATACCTATATTTCCCTCGTATGAGCTGCATACTATTGTGCTGCGCTACATTCTAAAGCACAACCTCCGAAGAAGATTGAAATAAAATGTGAAGTCCGACAACTCCGACCGCGGCAAACAATGTGTAATATGACATCTCCCATCGCGGCAACCAATGTAAAGTACATCTTCGACCGCAGAAAACAATGCCATTACGACAACTCCGACCACGGCAAACAATGTGAAGTACATCTTCGACCATGGCAAACAATGTGAAGTACATCTCCGACAACGGCAAACAATGTGAAGTACAACTCCGACAACGGCAAACAATGTGAAATGCATTTCCGACAACGGCAAACGATGTGAAGTACGACATCTACTGCTGCTAAGCGTGGTTGATCATCAAGACGCAGATACTGTCCAACCAGGAGGAGGGGATCCTCCACACTCGAAAGATCAAAAGCCTCGGCTCGCCCTCGGATGCGAGCGAGAGAGACAGCGCGCGGGCGCCCAGACGGCACTTGGAAGGCGACACTGGCAAAGCGACGCCAGGAAGGCGACACTTGGAAGGCGACACTGGCAAAGCGACGCCAGGAAGGCGACACTTGGAAGGCGACACTGGCAAAGCGACGCCAGGAAGGCGACACTTGGAAGGCGACACTGGCAAAGCGACGCCAGGAAGGCGACACTTGGAAGGCGACACTGGCAAAGCGACGCCAGGAAGGCGACACTCGGAAGGCGACACTGGCAAGGCAACACTAAGAAGGCGACACTGGCAAGGCGACACGGAGCGTCACAGGCGGCGACCTACACGACGCGAGGTTTGTCGCCGACGATACAGTAACTGACGGTGCCCTACGTCGGAGACAGGGCCGCCCTCTGGTCCGACTTGCTGCTGGCCACCGTGTTGCACTGGTGGCCTCTCGTCAGGGCTGACGCTGGATGTGGCCGCGGGTGTCACGGCGGGTGTAGCCGAAAACCCGGCGGCTGAATTCCTGGCAATCCGCCGAGACACCGCACGTCATGTCAACACACGCATCGTGACTTCAATTCTTGGAAATGGGTGTGTAATAAATGCCGGAGGTTACTTCATTTTCGGCACCATTTTTCAAGAAGCAACATTAACAAAGGTACATATATTCATCATGGTAGAACACGGATCACGGGGGAGGCTGTTAGGTCGAGCCGGAAATGGGTTAACACAGTGGCATGACTTCATATTGCGGGATGTCCTGGAAAATATGAATATATATAAATATATAGATATAATATATATATATATATATATAGATGTAATATATATATATATAGATATAATATATATATATATAGATATAATATATATATATACATATATATATATATATATATATATATATATATATATATATATATGTGTGTGTGTGGGTGTTTGTGTCCGTCTAGTTTCTGAACTCGTGACAAAAATTAGAACATGTTGAAAATTAACTGTAATTTAATACAGAAACTCATTTTGGCTCTCACATGTGTGTGCACTGTTCAAAAAAGTAATTCAAAAGAAAGGTCAAAGAAGGCCAGATTAAACTGAGCCAGATCATCCCAGGGAGTTGCCTGATCATTCGATGCCATTGATGCACGACTCGGGGAGTCAGACCGAATACGGAGAAAACTTCACAAGGAACTTCACGATGCCATCAGATAAAGATGGCATCGTGAAAAATATAAACATGACTCAACCCTATGTCATTAACCGTTTTATATTTTATATCATAACTAGTGTGCCATGCCCTTTATCATTTCCTGCTTGAAGAATTCCTTCAGGCTCATTTGTTCCTACTCAATCTGATAAAAATCAGAATTGAACCAACCTCATATTAGTAACTTTGATCTCTATTGGAGTTTGGAGACAACATATTTGTTCATATTAATGCAAGAGCAACGTGCAACAAACAAAACAACAATAACGTGGGTTTGTTGTTGATATGTTGCAACCATTCCGAGTGGCGGTACTTTGAAAGTGTTGAAAAATTGCTATCTCGTATCCACACCAGGTTAATGACCTTTGAGAACCTTGACTTGATATTGATGCGATGTGTACCACGAGGATGTATAGAAGGTATTGACATTTCGGTATCCTTCAGTCTACTTATTCGACCATTATGCCAGATAAAACTGAGCAGGAAAGCTCGAAAAAAAGCCCCCACCCAACGACCCGACGAGAGTTGAGCATTCATTACTGCACCATGAACAACGCAGAACCCTTGGCTTTTATACATTGGCTTCCTTGTTTTCCTTGCCTGAACTTGATTGGACGGTAATTATGCCACACCACTACTGCTCCACTATGTTCAGTTTGTGTATGCCTGTTCACTATGTTCTGTGTGTGTATGCCTGAACTTGATTGGACGGTAATTATGCCACACCACTACTGCTCCACTATGTTCAGTTTGACAGACGAAGCCGCTGTCAGCTGCATGCATTGCTGAACAAGACATTACGTCTCAGCGTAGCTACGGAGCTCGAGTTGTGTCATGTCGTTCGCCGGAAGTATTGCTCGCGTCTGTGTGTCGACTATTTCAGATATAGTACGGAATGAACCCCAAAAGAGGAAATCATATCTTGCGGGTATATTATGCAATCATTGCCCACAATCACTTCGCCCCGATGAAAGTCAGCTCACCCTGCAGCCAACTGAAGATCGGAAGAACAAAGCATCAGGCACACACGGTATGTCAAGGTTTGCACCAGGCACACACGTTGTGAGTGGTTGGTGGATGCTGGGTTTTTTTCCGGTTCGAGAAGCGCTTCAATGTACCTCATCAGGAGAGGAGCATACGAAACAACACCAGTCGCGCGCGTGTTAACTGCACCTTCGGTGTACCTCATCAGGAGGGGGGGGGACATACAAGACAACACCAGTCACGCACGTATTGACCGCACCTTCGATGTACCTCATCAGGAGGGGAACAGAGAAGACAGCACCACACGTGTATTAACCGTACATTCGATGTACATCATCAAGAAGGGAACAGACGGTGCAATAACAGTCCCTTGCGCATTGCATGCATTCCAGAGGAGATTTTGATCCAGACCTGGCGAACGATTCTTTACGCTATCCGACAAACTTGATATGCTGTTGTATAAATTAGCACACACCAGGCGGCACGGAGCACGCCCACTAACAAAACAGAGCCTTGCGCATTGGACAAGCGCTCACTATCAGCTAAGTGGCTGCCAACAGCCATCGCATTCTCGGCTTGTGTGCCAAAGCTAAAACCGGGAAAGGGAAAGGGAAAATGCATAGCAACGGCTCAACACACGTTGCCACCGTGCAATACACTCAAAGCTTCCCTGTCTCGTGGTCGGTTCGTCACTTCACTTAGGGTTGACGAGATGCTAGCAAAGACCATCTTTTGTCATCCCAGTGGTATTTAATCGGTAATAACATTAACACGATGGGCTTGTAACTCTGGGACCCCTCGAACCCCGGATCCCAAATCACAAACCTGTCATGGTTGATACGTCTCGACAGCAAATATTTGTGCCAAGTCTCTGGCTTTAGCCAGCTTATGCCAGCATCTTGCCACCCCTGACTTCATTGCATTGTTTGAAGTTTTACCGCTCCTGGGGGCACGCCCACACCAGCTAATGGTCAACAACGGTCATGGTATCTACTCGATGCAGCAGTTTTCTTGGTGTTCACCAAAAACATTTTATGAGCAAGATTCAAAAGCGGGTTGCGTCATATCGATTTTTTCGCTCCGCAAAACAGACTACATTTGTGTTTACTTTAGTTCGTTTCTGACCGGTAGGCTAGTTGAAATAGAAGGCCTAATCAAGCAAGATCTGTAATACTGGTATGCACATAGCTCAATAGGATATTAGTCACAATCGTCTGCGATCTACTAATGTGCAATCTGAAAGAGATTCGAATTCGCAGTTCAGTCACAGGAAACATTTAGAGATGCACTCTTTCCAGATAACTCAATTTGAGCTGTAATTATGTCATGGATTATGGGTGAAGAGGGGCTTTGTACTCGTCTAAATGATGGCTTTTAAGACTTTTTAGGGTATCAAATAAGGGGCATCAATGCCAGTTAGTTAAGTCCAGGTCTAGAACAGTTAAATACCAGCAAATTTTCAGTCAAAGGGTTGCTGATCAATAGAATGCGGAGCCCAGTGGTAAGGTGAAGAGTCCTTCATGGAATTTACTTAGAAATAGGTTAGATGAATTATTTTGGTCCAATTGTCTACTATTTGAATTCTAAGACGTGCGGTGGCAAGATGGAAAATGTAGTGAAGGAAGTATGATTAATATAGGTCAGTCAAAAGGTGATTGATCGATACAATCTGGTACCTGGCGGTGCGGGGGAGAGTCCGCCATTGCACGCATTGTGTGGCATGTTGGATTAAATATTGAAGTCCAATAATCATATATTGGTATCCTAAGATGTGCCGTGGAAATATGGAAAATTTGGTGGATGAAGTAGGGTTGGCATAAATGAGTATCGCTTGTGTAGCGATCACGTGCATGCTACTTGATCCACGTATGTGTTACGGGAGATCTAGTGACGACGCCTTGATGTAATGCGGCAGATAGTTTCTTTATAAGTCAGGATATAGTAATGATTAGGGTGATTGAGTGTTTTTCTGGGCTTATAGTATCTTCTCATGATAAGCTTGTCCCCAGAGGTGCACAAAATGTCATGAATGTCACCTGCAAGCATTGAAATCCATAAATCTGTCACAGTTTATTTTCGGCGATTTGATGGCCTTTGACCTGACCCAAGGTAACGAAAGTCCAAACCGCACTCCTCTGGTACGCGGTTGATCGTTTGGTGAAAGTTCCATTAAGAGTGAGCCAGCGGTTGTCGAGATCGGCCATGTCTGCGAGATGGTGTCTGTCAAACGGTGTATGTGAGATGGTGCCTGTTTCCAGACCCTCTCGTTGGCAGGTGCCCGTCGTGCGTTGTTTCCCATACAAACGTTTGGGAACTGCGCCGCAATCTAACCCTATCAGTTGTCACGACGTATCCGTCACAGCCTGCTGCGCAGTGGTTCAGCCTAATGGAGATGGCTGCGTACAGACGATATTGTGCACCGTGATCTATCCCAAAAGAGTTGGCGCTGCCAAATATCATGTTCCGAAATTGCAGTCATAATTTACAGAAAAATATGCGAATAGTTTGCGAAATAACCAAAAATATATTGTGCATGAAATATTTTTTTTGCCGTCAAAATGTCTTTCCTTAAGTTATATATCTTCTTTATGAGGTGAATAATTTTCCTTCTTCGAATAATGATTATCTGTCACGACAACGGCACAACTTCAGCCAATATCTGTCACCTATGCTCGTGGGCGAGTTGGCAGGTTCGTTGGCACTTCTGCTTATCCCAGATGGACACCACAAGCCACTAAGCTCAGGCTTTTGCTGAGTCTGGGCACTTTCTGACCTTACGACCTGATGAGTTTGTGGTGAGTTGTGAAAGTAGAGTGAGTTAAGCATGCGTGGTAAGGTGCGCGAACGTGCAACTGATTGAAGTATTAATGAACATAGCATTTGCATGCTGGCATGGTTAGGTTTTTCGAAAAATATGCTTGGCATTGATATGTGAAAATATGGTACAATTATGAGGCCAAATCATACTCAATGTTACGTTTTGAGCCCAAAAATACGTAAACACAGCCCGCACAAACATGCTATTTCTGTTAATTTTACCTATCCAAGTGAAGCATTTGTCACCACCAGAGTGGATGAGGTGGAGGGTTCCGTAAGATAAACTTGCTAGGATTCAGTCCAGCTCAATTATTATACACACGCCAGATGTTAGCTGACCCACAACGAGAGCATGTACGCCAACAAATTAATTGAAGTGCCGTACACATAGATTACTTTCATAAAGCTTACCCTAGTCCAATAATCCAGGACAGCTTGAGAAGGTATAGCAAAGAAGATGTAACTATCATAGTAATGCATGGTATAATGTCAGGAGAGCATGTATGATGAGCAACATGTCCACTTTCATCTTGGATATACACCGCAATGCAATGAAATTTGTCACGATAAAATTAATCACCACATAGCCACACTGTCACTCAGGCGCTACAAAAGGATTGTTGTGCGTGGTGTTGCAGACAGCCTGCAGCACTAGAATGTGCAGGTTCTCGCTGGTGGGTCGCGCAACAGACCAAACCTCTACAGCCGGTCATCTGCCAACAGCCGGCACACATCTGCCCGGTTTGTGTGCGGTCAAGTCAAGGTGACGTCGCCAATTTTGGCTAGCGATGACGTCACATCACGGCTGAGACGGCAGCCAGCACTGCTGTTCTGAGTCCGACAACAATCTGGACCTGTCAGGAACTGACGAGCCGGCTTCTCGATGATCGGCACATCCGATCTAGTGGCCGGCACATCTTGCCCAGTGACCGACACATATGGTCCAGTGACCGACACATATGGTCCATTGTCTGACTCATCTGATCTAGTGACCGACACATATGGTCCAGTGACCGACACATATGGTCCAGTGACCAGCACATATGGCCCAGTGACCGACACATATGGTCTGGTGACTGGCACATATGGTCCAGTGACCGGCACATATGGCCCAATGGCCGGCACATCTGGTTCATTGGCCGACACATCTGGTCCAAAAGCCGACGCCTTTGCCGCAGTGACCATACTTGAACGGCCGACAGCTCCAGTGACGGCCGCAGCCGCCTATTGTCCGTCTCCCCTAGCACCGCGGCCAGTCGGAGATCACGACCGTCTACCCCGCTGGTGCCGCGGCCACAGTCTACACCACTGGTGCCGCGGCCACAGTCTACCCCGCTGGTGCCGCGGCCACAGTCTACACCACTGGTGCCGCGGCCACAGTCTACCCCGCTGGTGCCGCTGCCACAGTCTACCCCGCTGGTGCCGCTGCCAGTCTGCGCCCGTCTACACCCCTGCAGACGGCTAGTAGACGCTGTCGGCGCCCATCTACACCATGCCGACGTCGGCCGCCCCGCCGCACGGCGAGTCCAGCACGTCCTCGCCGATGCCGTCGAGCGTGTCCTGCGAGCCGAAGTCGGATGGTGCGCGCTCGTCGCCCAGCGTGCCGTAGCGGGAGGCGGCCGTGGCGCCCGCCAGCTCGTCCGAGGCGCCCGCCGCCGACTCACGCGACTGCAGGTGACTGCCGGTGATGAACTCGGACAGCTGCGAGGCAGAGCAGAGCCGGCGCCGGCCGTCAGCAGACTGGCATGCGTGTGGTGTTCCGAGTTCGACGCCACTACACGGAACGTCTGCGCCAGCTGATCAACGGCAAGCTTGGTAGTTGAGGGGCGCACGGCTGCATGGGTCATATGGCCAACAACAAGCTTGAATTGATTGAATGAATCTTCCCAGTTATCCAGCCAAGCTTTTGAATGACTATATTTTAATGTGAATTAGTCATTGTAGTAGTTATACGGGCAACAGACATTGCAATATGTAGCTCAAAGTTCTATAGCGAAGTGCTGCGGGTGGCAGTAGCGCGAACATCAGGACTGTACATGTAGTCGGTGTCAACTGCATACACCACCACCTTCAGGACAACCGCCTCAGCCACCTGTTCAGGTGCTGCGCCATCACCAGGCTCCAGGTGGGGTCTGAAAGCCTGACTGGATAACTGGAAATGTGAATAAAATCAAAATAGGTTTGGTGTTGCTCTGATATTGCAGACATTCCGTGTTGTAAGATTTAATTCCGGATAGAGCTAAAGTGTAGAACCCTGGAGTTGGAGAGCAACATTTAAGCGCAGTCTAAATTGGAGATGATGATTTAATTTCTGTTGCATTCTTATTTTTCACACCACGAACTCTTTTTCATCATTCTTAGCTTGAGAATGAATGGTTGTTATCTGCTTGTGCTATATGAATACTTGGATTAGGAGTAACAAGACAGAGGAAATACATCCAAGAAGATGGCGACATCATTTTTCGTCCACAACTATGCCGTGCACTGGCACTTGAAGGAAGCCTTGTTCGAGAATCCACGTGTTTTGGGATATTTTTCTCCAAGAGTAATATGATTCCCATTTCATCGCCTATTTCATCGCCAGACGGCAACGTTCAATTTATCAGTGGGGAAAGGAGATGGTGATTTTCAGGTCAGGACTACGCTCTGGATGACCAAAAGAGCAGGCAATGCTCCTTGCTCATCCCTGATCGGCCAATTTCTAGGATTTGCGCCACCACCTCACCACTTGGATGTCACCGCTTTGGCTACCACTCCTCAAAACTAGCTACTTGTGGAACGTTGTGTGTTCAAAGTTGCAATGCCCACGATCACCATCATCATGTAGCCATCACCATCGTCGTCTTCCGCCACAAATGCGGAAGACGACATCAGGTCACACCTCGGTCTGATGACGCCCCCCGTCACACTCACCCTCTGCAGGGGCAGACAGCCGACCAGCCGACGTCTGTCCATCTGATGACGGCCCCCGTCATACTCACCCTCTGCAGGGGCAGACAGCCGACCAGCCGACGTCTGTCCATCTGATGACGGCCCCCGTCACACTCACCCTCTGCAGGGACAGGCAGCCGACCAGTCTGTCCATCTGATGACGGCCCCCGTCACACTCACCCTCTGCAGGGGCAGACAGCCGACCAGCCGACGTCTGTCCATCTGATGACGGCCCCCGTCACACTCACCCTCTGCAGGGGCAGACAGCCGACCAGCCGACGTCTGTCCATCTGATGACGGCCCCCGTCACACTCACCCTCTGCAGGGGCAGACAGCCGACCAGTCTGTCCATCTGATGACGGCCATCGTCACACTCACCCTCTGCAGGGGCAGACAGCCGACCAGCCGACCAGTCTGTCCATCTGATGACGGCCCCCGTCACACTCACCCTCTGCAGGGGCAGACAGCCGACCAGCCGACGTCTGTCCATCTGATGACGGCCCCCGTCACACTCACCCTCTGCAGGGGCAGACAGCCGACCAGTCTGTCCATCTGATGACGGCCCCCGTCACACTCACCCTCTGCAGGGGCAGACAGCCGACCAGTCTGTCCATCTGATGACGGCCATCGTCACACTCACCCTCTGCAGGGGCAGACAGCCGACGTCTGTCCATCTGATGACGGCCATCGTCACACTCACCCTCTGCAGGGGCAGACAGCCGACCAGCCGACGTCTGTCCATCACGTACATCTTGTGCGCGCACAGCATGGCAAACATGCGGTGCACCTGCACCAGCGGCGTCTCGACGGTGACCGAGAGCGGGAACGGCTCCACCTCGATCACCTGGTCCAGCTCCACCACCTTGCTGAGCTGCTGGCGCCGCCAGGTGCGCTGTAGTCGCCGCTCCTCCTCCAGCCGGTCCTTGGTCTGCCAGACACGGTGACGTGTGGCTGACACGGTCGGGCCGCACACAGACGTCCCCGGGCGCTCCGGACAGCAGTGCAGCAGGCTCGCAGCCACAGGGTGGGGACAAGATTGAGAGCGATGTAGCGGCTGAGTGTGGAGTCTAAATGCAGCACCGAGTTAGGTCACTTCTGCCAAGTCGGACGAGTCGATTCCGTATGAACGTGCACCCATTGGTCAGTTATCACTCGATTACATTGTATGATCGGGTGAGATGTCATATATCACATGCCACATTCGTGGCATGTGCCAGCACGTTGTGAGAGTACGCATATGTTCAAGAACTTTACTGAGTAATAAGGAAGTTCAACACATGAAGCGCATGTTTGCACAGCTGCAATTGATGAAATGTCGGAGGTGACATTGGTAGATGTTGATGAAGCAGCGAAGCTTGTTAGAACGACGAGAACCGTTCAGTTTGACTGCACAATTGTCCATACTTACTGGACTTCTGATGCTCGTCAGGATGCTGCTAGTTCTCATCAGAGTTTTCTGAATAAGCTCGCCCACATTGGTCGGATTTGGCGCCGCTTCCACGGAGTCCCTGTGCCAGACAAAAAAAAAGTAACATGGAATACATAAGTCATAAAACATAGCCTAATTCTACAACGCTATTATCATGCACGCTACAGGAACTCTCAGATAACGAGAACAGGAAGTGGCGGATTCCGCCAACCTCACTATCCCACCCCAGATATCTGTAAAGATACTGACACTGGAAACACGAAACTTGGAGAGGGGATTACAGCTGTAGTGAACACGCTGTACTATAAATTGCTCGACTCTAGTCAATGTATTCAGGGTCAAGTAGGGTCGACCGATCAGCAGGCGCAACGCGCCGCCGCGTAACCTCGCTGAAGAAATATATGTGGCGGCCGCTTGCGGATCGATTTTGCACCCGCGCAGTTCCCATATTTGCCGACAAATTTAACAAATTATTTTTGCATGTGCTGCGCTTATTATGGAAGAATGTCACAACATTATGTTCTCATATCAACGTCCGTTTGTGAGATAGTCGATCCCCTCCGCTCCGCTACGCGTTTTGACCCGCGCCGTCTTTCCGGTCAGATCCTCACACCCCGTCTCCGGGGGGGGGGGGACGGTTAGCAACCCCACTCTAAAATCCAAACTAAGCATCGCACGAAAATGAAAGAGGTGTCATCGGAAAGCGCTCGACGAGTAGGGTTCCATCACCGAAAACAATTTTCCCTCAAAAGTGACGCCACCAGGTGGGCTAGATTTTCACTCCTTTTTACGACTTACATTATGTTTTTGGCTCTGGGGAGTTCTTTTTGGGATATATGAAGAAACATAATTATTTGGAATGACAAAAGAACAACGAAATCAGCCAGGGCTTTAATTTTTTAGTTGCGCATCTTCCACCCTGCCACTGCCACTGCCTCCCCACGACCCTGCCACTGCCACTGCCTCCCCACGACCCTGCCACTGCCACTGCCTCCCCGCGACCCTGCCACTGCCACTGCCTCCCCACGACCCTGCCACTGCCACTTCCTCCCCGCGACCCTGCCACTGCCACTGCCTCCCCACGACCCTGCCACTGCCACTGCCTCCCCACGACCCTGCCACTGCCACTGCCTCCCCACGACCCTGCCACTGCCACTGCCTCCCCGCGACCCTGCCACTGCCACTGCCTCCCCACGACCCTGCCACTGCCACTGCCTCCCCGCGACCCTGCCACTGCCACTGCCTCCCCACGACCCTGCCACTGCCACTGCCTCCCCACGACCCTGCCACTGCCACTGCCTCCCCACGACCCTGCCACTGCCACTGCCTCCCCCCGGCCACACCTGTTGTTGTACAGGTCGGACATGCTGAACTGCTTCACCAGGCGTTTCCTGGTATTCGGGCCACGCTCGTTCAGGTGGACCGTGGCCGTCCGTCTGGGCATTACGCGCGCCACGCTGTCACGCAGCCGTGACGTGCGCGAGCTCTGCGACGCCAGCGAGTCGTACACCTGGCCGCACCGGTCCAGCTCCGGGCCTGAGCTGCTGTGTACCAGAGCGGCCCGACGGCGCGCGCCCGTGCTACTGCCGGTCCCGGCGACAGTGCTACTGCCGGTCCTGGCGGCAGTGCTACTGCCGGTCCCGGCGGCAGTGCTACTGCCGGTCCTGGCGGCAGTGCTACTGCCGGTCCTGGCGGCAGTGCTACTGCCGGTCCCGGTGGCAGTGCTACTGCCGGTCCCGGCGACAGTGCTACTGCCGGTCCCGGCGACAGTGCTACTGCCGGTCCCGGCGGCAGTGCTGCTGCCGGCCCTGGCGGCAGTGCTACTGCCGGTCCCGGTGGCAGTGCTACTGCCGGTCCCGGCGACAGTGCTACTGTCGGCCCTGGCGGCAGTGCTACTGCCGGCCCCGGCGGCAGTGCTACTGCTGGTCCTGGCCGCAGTGCTACTGCCGGTCACGGCGGCGGTGCTACTGCCGGCCCTGGCGGCAGTGCTACTGCCGGCCCTGGCGGCAGTGCTACTGCCGGCCCCGGCGGCAGTGCTACTGCTGGTCCCGGCCGCAGTGCTACTGCCGGTCACGGCGGCGGTGCTACTGCCGGCCCTGGCGGCAGTGCTACTGCCGGCCCTGGCGGCAGTGCTACTGCCGGCCCCGGCGGCAGTGCTACTGCTGGTCCCGGCCGCAGTGCTACTGCCGGTCCCGGCGGCGGTGCTACTGCCGGTCCTGGCGGCAGTGCTACTGCCGGCCCTGGCGGCAGTGCTACTGCTGGTCCCGGCGGCAGTGCTACTGCCGGTCCCGGCGGCAGTGCTACTGCCGGTCCTGGCGGCGGTGCTACTGCCGGCCCCGGCGGCAGCGGGCGTGGACGCGCCGGCGCCCAGCTGATCGGTGACTGAGTCCGGAGACGAGCCACGTCCCGAGTCACTCGTGTCGGAGCCGACGCGATGGTCCGGCTGAGAACGACAGGAGCGGCGGTCAGTCACCTGATCGAACCCGCAACATCGCAGATGAGATGAGATGACACGGCGGCCACACTCCGCAGTGCTGGATGGAGCGAAACAAGTGTAGTCATCATACCCAGAGCGAGTTGGTTTTGCAGGGGACTTAATGAACCTTTGTCTTTGAGAATACGAAGCCCAGGCTTGATGTGACGTCAGCAAGGTCAGAAACCATTTGACATGTTCGGAAACAATCTATGTCAAACCAGAACAATCTATCCAGAAGACATTCAAAAGGGCAGACTTATAGTTGCACCTATATTGCTGAAGGACTAGTTTAAATGGTCAGGTCTTCCATCTCCGACGATTTTCCTGATTTTGCACTCGTCCTGAAGATCGTGTGCTGTTAGTTCCATTGGTTTTCAAGACGTTTTAAAGATGCAAAGTGATAGATCCACCCAACCTTGGTATCAACATCAGAGGTCGTCCCCCGCCGGCGGTTAACAGCTGACGTCAGCGGAGTGTCAGCGCCACCAGCCGGCCCCGGCCCACCCCGGCGCCGACTGACCGTGTCCGTGCAGGCGGCCACACCGGGCCGACAGGCCGCGTCAGGGTCCGTGCCGACTGGCTCCTTGGTCTCGGCCACCCTCCTGACGCTGAAGCGGCTCGGTCGGCGCTCCATGGTCGGATCGGCGGCCGCCGCCGCCACCTCGTGCCGCCCCGTCGGCTCGTGCGTCGTCTTGACCTCGAGCGCGCTGGCCAGACTGACGGTGGAGCCCTTCAGCGCCGACTTCTTGGGCCGTGCGCCCATCCAGGCGGGCCGCTTGGGAGCGATGGTGTTCTGCCGCACCAGGTTCCAGCGCACCTGTGGCCGGATGTGTCAGTCGGAGCGCGACGACACCGTCCACTTCCCCCACCAACGTGACACACAGGTGGATCCGTTTGTTCACACAAGGAAGAAACCAAGTGTGATTCATAGCACCAACCTTTGCTCCTTTGCCGCGACCCACGACAATGAGCTAGTAAGTCTCACGAACTTTATGACAAAATTATAAATAACTAGCAAACCGGACCATTATAATTATGATTCTTCCTATTTATTCGTACAGCATTTCAAGGGTCTGCTTTTTCACTTGGACCTAAATCTGGCCCTCAGTTTCCTCATGTACACCAGGCTACATTGTAATATTTAACTAATATACTCGTTGTTATCGACTGCGTCGGTTATGTAGCGCCCTCACTGATATACTCGTAATCGTTGTTGCTTGCATCAGCATTATGGGGTTTTTAAGTTTTCTAATGGAGGGAGTTCATGGCGATATTTCTGTGCGTTCAGCCAGGTGATTCATTTAGCACTGCGGACATGTACCTGTCAACCCACTTAGCCCATTTTCACAGGCGTTAGGTTGCATCCGGTAGATCTGCTTGCGAACCCAAATAGCACGCTGTTTCTATTGATGATATTAATGAAACAATTTAATGAATGCATCGCATCTGAGGCTATATTGGTTCTGACATGTTTCAGGAAGTGTAGCTATGGAAACACTACAGGTAATTTCACTATGAATGTGCCGCATACATGGAGTTCTATGTGGCTTCAAATCGTCTCCACCACTTGTCTTGGCTCGCTCGGTGTCAGCAGTGACTCCTCACACAGATAACCACTCCACTAAACACAGCCAGCAATAGGAAACCGTGTTCTCACGTCAGCTTCGACCGCCAGTGCGGGTCGGTCACGTACATCAGCTCATCAGTCTAGCACGAGTTATAGTATTTCTTGGAAATGGAGACAAGTACTGAAGCAGCATTTTGTTCGGTATGAACAGGTGTTGGTTCCTTCAATCCTGCTCGTCCTGTCCGGAACACATCTCGCCAGCCGGCCGTGTCGGTGGCCAACTCTGCATCGTGCCCTGTATGTGTGTCGTGCCGGCGGTCCGTACCCACCCTGAACTTGTCGGCGCCCTTAACGGTACAGTACGCGTCCACCCTGCCGCCGTCCACCCTGACGCCGTCCACCCTGACACCGTCCACCCTGACACCGTCCACCCTGACACCGTCCTCCCTGACACCGTCCACCCTGACACCGTCCTCCCTGACACCGTCCACCCTGACACCGTCCACCCTGACACCGTTCACCCTGACACCGTCCACCCTGACATCGTCCTCCCTGACACCGTCCACCCTGACACCGTCCACCCTGACGCGTCCACCCTGACACCGTCCACCCTGACACCGTCCACCCTGACGCGTCCACCCTGACACCGTCCATCCCGACACCGTCCACCCTGACACCGTCCTCACTGACACCGTCCTCCCTGACACCGTCCACCCTGACACCGTCCTCCCTGACACCGTCCACCCTGACACCGTCCACCCTGATACCGTCCACCCTGACACAGTCCACCCTGACACTGTCCTCACTGACACCGTCCATCCCGACACCGTCCACCCTGACATCATCCACCCTGACGCCGTACACCCTAACACCGTCCACTCTGACACCGGGCTGCGGTCCGTACCCACCTTGAGCGGGTCGGTGCCCTGGACGGTACAGTAGGCGTCCACTCTGACACCATTATGTTGGCAGGGACGCGGCGCGTTATGGCCGCTCGGTGGCGGCGGCACCGTCTCCCCCTCCCCATGTGGAGCCACCTCCAGGTCCAGGTTGCCAACAGTGCACGTTGCGCGTACACTCTGCCAGTCCAGTGTTCTGTGGGCGCACGGTGGAGGTCAGTTCAGTGTTCTGTGGGCCCACGGTGGAGGTCAGTCCAATGTTCTGTGGGCGCACGGTGGAGGTCAGGTGTGCCAGTTCAGTGTTCTGTGGGCGCACGGTGGAGGTCAGGTGTGCCAGTTCAGTGTTCTGTGGGCGCACGGTGGAGGTCAGGTGTATCAGTCCAATGTTCTGTGGGCGCACGGTGGAGGTCAGGTGTGCCAGTCCAATGTTCTGTGGGCGCACGGTGGAGGTCAGGTGTGCCAGTTCAGTGTTCTGTGGGCGCACGGTGGAGGTCAGGTGTACCAGTCCAGTGTTCTGTGGGCGCACGGTGGAGGTCAGGTGTACCAGTCCAGTGTTCTGTGGGCGCACGGTGGAGGTCAGGTGTGCCAGTCCAATGTTCCGTGGGCGCACGGTGGAGGTCAGGTGTGCCAGTTCAGTGTTCTGTGGGCGCACGGTGGAGGTCAGGTGTGCCAGTCCAGTGTTCTGTGGGCGCACGGTGGAGGTCAGGTGTACCAGTCCAGTGTTCTGTGGGCGCACGGTGGAGGTCAGGTGTGCCAGTCCAATGTTCCGTGGGCGCACGGTGGAGGTCAGGTGTGCCAGTTCAGTGTTCTGTGGGCGCACGGTGGAGGTCAGGTGTGCCAGTCCAGTGTTCTGTGGGCGCACGGTGGAGGTCAGGTGTACCAGTCCAGTGTTCTGTGGGCGCACGGTGGAGGTCAGGTGTGCCAGTTCAGTGTTCTGTGGGCGCACGGTGGAGGTCAGGTGTCCCAGTCCAGTGTTCTGTGGGCGCACGGTGGAGGTCAGGTGTGCCAGTCCAGTGTTCTGTGGGCGCACGGTGGAGGTCAGGTGTGCCAGTCCAGTGTTCTGTGGGCGCACGGTGGAGGTCAGGTGTGCCAGTTCAGTGTTCCGTGGACGCACGGTGGAGGTCAGGTGTGCCAGTTCAGTGTTCCGTGGACGCACGGTGGAGGTCAGGTGTGCCAGTCCAGTGTTCCGTGGACGCACCAGGGTCGTCACAGCGTACTCTGATGCCAAATGTACTACCCTCGAAGACGGGAAGTCGTATCTTGTTGACTTTGTATCAAGAATAATATATTACGAATTGGTCAACATGCCTTCGAGGATGAAAGCATATTCACACTGTCAATCCGTATATTATGATGGGCATATTGCACAGAACACATCGATAGATCGTGAGACGAAGCATTTCCATGAGATCATAACGCAGTTGAACACGACACGTGATCCCGTGACAAATGACAGTGTTGCTGGCGATTGCATCACACTTTCTTCTACAAATGGATAGCACAGAGTATGTAGATATACAACTGACGTAAAGTGGTGCAGCGACCTGGCCTCAGGACAACGCTGGCACGCTCTACTGGACAATGCTGCATTGATTCCCCACCACCAACATGAGGCGTCGGTCCAGTCCGACCGATCGCCGGGTACCGCCGCCCCGTCGGCACTCCAGACAGTCGCATCGGCAATCTTGATCAAATCTTTTTTAAAGGCAATGCGAAATTTTTAAGGAATCAGCTTGATTAAAATATTGCACTGCTAATACCAAACACTAGTAAGGAAGACTATTTGGTGATATATTCGGTGATCTATTCAATTGCGGCTAGCAGCGCTGCAGACACGGTGGGCCGCGGGATTAAAAAACGCACCCAGTGGTGCGAGTGTTGAACCCGGGACATTGGCATCCAGAGCTCAGCATCTTAACCATCTGACCACCCCCAGTGAGGGTATTTACGGTAATGTAAAACATGCTCACTTACTTGAAGGCGTTCATGGTGAGGTAGAATCTCGGCCTCTCGCGCTGCCACGCCACTTGACCTAGCTCCTCCCGCAGTAGGTGACGAATGCGGCGCACGTGCACCAGTCCGAGGGGCTCCATGTTTTCTGGGGGTCAGCAGGATCAGGGTCGAGTCCTGGGCGACTCAGGTATGCGGTAAGCACCAATCTGGGCGGGCACTCAGGTACAGTGCTCGACTAGCACTCAGAACACTACCCGAATACGAAATTCTGGCGTTGTCGTGGCGGCCTATGGAGCATTGTTTCTGGGACGTTTGGTCTTGAAGATAATGACGATACAGCGACGTTATGTTTGCCGTATTAGCGCGATTTCCATTCATTTGAGGGCAATTGGCCGATTAATAGTCGCTTTTACTTGAAATTTTATTGAATGCATTACAAGCGCGGAGTAACGCTACCGCAAGCTCTCCTTTTGCATCCACTGGAGGACATGCCATCTAATAGCAGGCGATATAGGAAGTAATGACAGCCGTAGCCAACCCCGGCTAAATCTGGAAGATAATTGTAAAACTAGAAGGAAGCATTGGAAATCCAAGGGGTAACTTCGGGAATGTGCCTTCTCTCCCTACCAATAGAAATGTGGCGTCTCTTCTACTGCAAAAATAATCCCCTTTAGGTCGATCGCGTGCACCTCTACCTTCCCCACTCAACGGCATTTTTACCTGATGGCGCCCCTTGAAAGTGCAAAAGGTGCGCCCGCCTCACGTCCGGCGAAATGATCCTTCATCAAAGCAAGTGCCCCAATCTGATTAAAATTCGTCCGTCACTGGAATCCGTCACTGGAAGGAAGTGGTGCATGTGGGCGTTTTGCCCTCTCCATTCCCTGGGTTTGATAGCTTGATAGCTTTGATTGCTCCATCATTTCTGCATCAAAACATGCCAGTTTACGCCCGGTATCGCTGGGAGCAAACTGGCGTCAGTGTTCGATAATTGCGTTCAATGCTTGGCATGCTCAAAAATGTATATAACGCTTTAGCATTACAAACCAGGTCGGAGTGGTGTGAGTGATTGTCAAATGGAGTAGCTTGACAAGACAAATACACTAACTTAAAATGTTTCACTGGAATGTCCTCGGAATTTGCAGATTGTTTCGACTCATGTATTCCTAATAAACTGTAGCGCCCACCACGCTGTGTAAATTTGATAACATTGCAGTAAGCACCGCAATGAGTATCCCCGGAAGTGATGCAATTGCTAATATTCACGGATGTGATATACTCTACAGCATAACGTATCGGCTACTATTGAATAGGAACCAATCGGATGCCAATACCTTACCACTTGGTAGTCATAACCGTACGCATTATTGTGAATTGTTCCCAGTGCAGTGCAGAAGCTTTAGAAGTATGCCACCGCTTGGGGTGAGATCTACCTGCGGGCTGTGGACGCTCCAATGTCACCGCGTACTCGCCGAAGCAAAGAAGGGTACCAACGCCTGTAGGCTTACCTCTGGTGCCGACCAATGGCAACACCTTGGACGGGGTCTTCACCTCGTGCACCAGTTTTCGCAGGCTGTTCAGGCTCATGCGGTTGGGCAGGACCGAAAATTCTGTCGTCATCACGTCCTTGGCCGTGATGTTGGCGTATCCTGGAGGTCAGGGCCGGCTGTTGTACCCGATATACGAAGCTACTAGCAGTTGTGGCAATCACACGCCGCACATGAGTGAAAAACTTGCTGTTCAGAATTGACACAAAGCGCTAGCCGTCTGCCAGATTTTCAATATATTTACCCTTGGCAAGTAGCAACGACAAAAAGGACACGAGGCTCCAATTTGATATATCGGTCACATCATCGAAAAATTGAATGGCCGACAATGTTCGCGTATGTTGAATGGCCGACAATATCCAGCTGGCAGCTGGATATCAAATACAACGGCTTGTGTTTTGTTCGCGTGTCGACCAACCAGGCAGTAGATATCCATATCCAGCTATACAAAAACCTTCCATATTTGTTGAAGCGAAGGGTTGCATAGCACCATGTCCAAACTGTTCCAGGGAGTACAACCGCGGCAGTTATAATCGTCTCGTTAATACAATCGGACGAAAGCGAAGTGCGCACCTTCTGAATTAGCTCCTCACCTCCGGGGATATTGGAGAGTCGCATTTTTGGCAGCACGGTGATCTGTTTCACCTTGATGAGGCTGTCATACATGGAGGGCTGCAGGTGGCGCGAGAGGGCGTTCGCAACCAGCACCGACGTCAGCACGGGCAGCACGTACGTGATCTGACCGGTCAGCTCGAACACGATCACCGAGATGCTGATGGCGTGTGTGATGGAAGCGCAGAGCGCAGCGCCGGCCATACACGCGAAGCCACCTGGCGGCGAGATGGTCAACTAGTAGTAGCATCAGTGCCCGCCCTATGAACAGACCCTGGCAGGAGGTAAAGTCTTCTGGAGCATATTTTATGTTGTAGAGTTTTAGGGAGGTTTTGAATCTTGAAATTGCAACTCATAGATGTTGGACTACCAAACTGGAATAGCTTGCCCGGAACAAATAGCAGAACAATCGGTGCAACAATTACATAGTTGTCCCAGGTGTGAGAGTTTTTGGGAATGTAGGTAAATTCACGTCATGGTTAGTGCATGTTACATGCTCTTTTGCATAGTTTAACACTGATTGGCATGGTTATTGGTCTGCCCCCACGACGAAGAAACCGATGGCTGGATAATGAAAATAAGCAAGGGAGCATCGCACAACGAATGCTTCGGTGTGCGCGTGAATAATGTTGACGTAGGTATGGCTGACTCACACTGCCTTTGCTGCCGATCTTACCAACTGATGCGCGATGGAATACGTTGTACACTAACAGTGAACAGCTTGAAGGGGAAGCTGGGAAGCTGGCCTGGCAGACTTCCTACCAGCCGGAATGACATCTGCAGGTGTCTATGATTTGACGAATAAAAATGGGACCTGAAGTTATTAGCCGTGTGCCACCACTGTCAATGCAAAGAAGGACCCACATTAATGCTACTGGTATTTTATGAGCATCATGGAAGCTCACGCAACCGCACTCGTAACACGCGCACGTCCGGGGGCAGATATCTGCTCCCCCTGCGGTTTTTCCTAATTTGCCGCCACACTAATCGAGTTAGCAAGTCCAAACCGCGCATGGCTGCTCATTGGTCTTTTCCGCATATCCTCCTACATTTTAAACCCTGGGTCATCTTAGGTCAGGTCACCAGGCCAGGCGAAGTGACCCAACTACACTCGGAATTCTAGGTGGCATGACTTCCACAAAAATTGTGCGATTGATTTCAAACTTACGACACGTCATGATCTCATCAGGGACCATAATATATATATATATATGTCGGGTTTTTCGTAGCATTGACCTGAGGTCAGGTCCCGGCCATGGCTTCCCCGTTATAGGGCTATGGTACAATATATAAATGTCTCCTGGTTACATATTTGCTCTCGGAATGATCTAACAACGGTTGTGGCATGTAGTTGGAAGCTATGCTCAATGTTCCCGCTGACATTTTTGCTCAG
>JAOTOL010001643.1:520000-542500 GCA_034440575.1 Imbricaverruca yamaguchii
CGTTCGCAGCGAAATATAACCGGGCTAGATAGCTAGATGCTTCAGCAGTCGTCACGGGAGTCTTACTTGATCCGTAATGAATACTAGTCATTGACAATACACGACACATGAACACAAACAAATCGCTATTGCTTTTGCACAAGACCAAGGTACTTGCCCGTCTAGCCCCAGAACCATCAGATCGCACAACGAACAATCGATCTATGGAGGACCGTGCACGCAAATATGACATGCGATTCCTCCACTGACGACCCAAACAAGGCCCTGGGGAAAATGAGTCGCCGGCGTCGTAACGATAAGTTTTAATTTCGCAAGGACAACAGCCGCGCGGCCAACGGTCCGCCACACAAAGGGCATGCCTGTGCGGGTCGGTGCCAGCCTCGGACGACCACGGACACCAAGCGTGCGCCGGCGGCCGTTCTGACGCCGGCCGAGGCGCCAGCCGGCTGAGGAGAGGCGCCAGCCGGCCGAGGAGAGGCGCCAGCCGGCCGAGGAGAGGCGCCAGCCGGGCGAGGAGAGGCGCCAGCCGGCCGAGGAGAGGCGCCAGCCGGCCGAGGAGAGGCGCCAGCCGGCCGAGGCGCCAGTCGGCCGAGGAGAGGCGCCAGCCGGCCGAGGAGAGGCGCCAGCTGGCCGAGGAGAGGCGCCAGCCGGCGACCAGGCATCGATGTTTTCGGTAGCGTAGGAGGTGGCGACGGCGACAATTTGTTGTCATTCAGGTGACAAACTTAGCTTTCTCGAAGAATGGCTAGCTGGGGCTTGTAATGCCCAGTGGCAAGACGACTGAGACGTATTTTGTGTTTTTCGATTGGAGAGTGAGAGAGTTTTAGGTACATTTTTCGTACAAGGCCATATGTGTGCTGGGAAGGTTCCGAAATCTGACGACTTTCCATTATTTGAAAGGAGGCCACATTTCAGCTGCCAATAGCATTACAAAAGTCACGTACGAGACAAAATATTGCCCCTGGTTTTTCGTGAGCAAAAAATATCGACATTGATTCACCTCTGAGCGCAGCGGTCGAAGCATTGGCGGCTGATGCAATCTGTGGCATCAGAACGCCGGTAAGGGGTGCGGCGTGTCGGTCACGTGACAAACACTGTTTCTGTGGGCAGGCGGATTACAGACGGATCGGATCAAGCTCAGCGGCATGCTGGAAATCAGTAAAATAACGAGCGTTCCCATGACAATTCCGCCACTGAGAGGCGCAGCACTGATCGCCAAAATAGTGGATCAGCGTCCGATTGGTGGACATATTTCTGGCACACCCGATACAGCTGCTCACGCCGTGGCTGGACTTTTGAACGGTTGATCGGGAGCATACCCCAATATGCTGTTTAGGATCTTGAGAAGCATTAGCCTAGGTCCTCACAGATTGACGTCTGGCGCTAAAATCAGGACCACGGATACAAGGCGGAAGGCGCGGAAGGTGGTGCAGAGTGAGCACGGTGGCCGGTGGGGTAAAATATACTGGTAGGAAGTATAAATACCATACATCAATATGCATCGTATGTAATTTGTGTTAAATAATTTACTAAGACCTAGAAATGTAATGAAATATTTTGCAACACAGCCAACAATCCCGATTTTGCCAAACAAAGAACCATAAAACTTGATGAAATCGCGATTGATGGCGTTGGGGTCGATCTCGATTTAGTAACCGGATTACTAACCGGATTACCGACCGGAATACCAACCGGATTACCAACCGGATTACGAACCGGATTACCGACCGGAATACCGACCGGAATACCAACCGGATTACCAACCGGATTACTAACCGGATTACAGACCGGATTACCGACCGGATTACCGACTGGATTACCAACCGGATTACTAACCGAATTACCGACCGGATTACCGACCGGATTACCGACCGGATTACGTGTGCTCCCATGGGATTACGTGTGCTCCCATGGGATTACGTGTGCTCCCATGGGATTACGTGTGCTCCCATGGGATTACGTGTGCTCCCATGCCCGACGTGGTTGCGATGAGCGCTCTTATCGTGACCAGGTGTGATTCGAGCTGCCCGTGGGATCAGGGCCAAAGTGCGAGACACTGACCGTCCAGTCAGCAGTGTCTCTGGTAATGTGACACACCACCCATCACCAGCTTCGGGGGTGACACTGTCCGTCCAGTCAGCAGTGTCTCGGGTAACGTGACATACCACTTATCATAAGCTCAGATGAAAGTGCCACAATATCGTGTCGAGGATGGTCTGTTCTAGCATCACGCGTGCTCCTCCCTTGTGGGGTTGACGAAGTAATCGCGGGTTGTTGGCGAAAGAAAGATAATATGCTTAGCTCCGGTGAAGAAAGTTAAAGGCATCTTCATCTAAAAGAAATGAACTTGAATAACTACAAGCTTAGAGTAGTCCGTTTAATTACATTGTCTCCCTGGAATTTGTCAAGCCATGTATCATCATCTGCCCCGTCGAGGGATGACATTGATGTCGCCTGGACCTGATAGCGTATACGACGAATGGTGTTGTCACACTGTATATGGATCACAAGTGTGACAGAAGCTCTGTGACGTTCACATCTGGAGCGACTGCTGACACGCGACAATTTATGTTCACATCCTATTTAATTTATTGTGCATTCCTGCATGACAATATGCAACGCAAGTAGGTTTCTCTGTGATGAAACCTACTTACGTTATTTCAAGGCCAAGAAGTACACCAACGAGGGTAATTAATGGTAAAATGGCATTGGTTTTGTTTTTCTGACCAGATGATGCAAAATTATGCTAATTTTGCCGCTGAATTTTATCATCAGAAGCGTCACATGCGCACGCTACATCCCCGCTGAAGAATATCACCAATAAACATGGATTCTCTTGTTCGACTGGATAACACAGCAGCCATGCCACTGAAAGAACTCCACGCCCAAGTTGTAGGTAATTCAGTAAGCCATATTGGATATATTTATGTGCTGTGTGGTAGACTCGCGAGGAAGGACTGGCTTAGTGGTCTGCCAACAATGCTCAGTGTCGTGCCGCCACCCCTCTCCCTCCCTCTTACCCAACGACTGCAAGAATCATGCATAAGCATGAACAAAATACGGAATAAATTTGCGCAACTCCAAGCTAACAAATGGAAAGGAACTAAACCTAAGCATGCAAAACCACTCAACACCTATTACAACATATTACAGCAGATGCAACTAATGCAATATGTGGTGTTCAAAATAGTGATATCGAACGAGGTATATATGACTTGCCGTATATCCACCATAAAAGGAAGTTTAAGGTCGAAATCACAAACATTAACAGGTGGATAGCTACGTGATGATGGGAATTCCCTGCCTAATGTTTAGGCATTTCATTTTCATTCCTTACACGGATTCGTCTGGCTCAGCGCAAGCTTATCATCGCATAGATTGTAGGAGGAATCATGGTTCATTGGTTGTTTAGTACTCACGCGTACAAAACCTCATGGCTACACACACATATATAATCCCATGGTTACACACACATATATAATCCCATGGTTACACACATACAGAACCACATGGCTTAGCACATACGGAATCACATGTCTACACACATACAGAACCATGTGGCTAACACATATATAACCACATGGCTACAAGCATACAGATGCACATGCGCACACAAAGCACACATGCATACACCCTCAAAGGAACTCTGGGCTTACAGGAACCCGTGTCTGCATGGACAAGCATGCAATACATACGCAGGCATTCACATCCATGTATAGCATTACTATGCATGTGCTTGGCAATGGGGAGATCGATATGCCATGTGGATAAGAAGGATACATGTTGCAATGTTTGGTCAAGAAATGTGTCTGGATCTGATTTTGCAGGATGGTTTCAGAATTCGGTGCATCTGAAATCAGTAAATGTCTGGCTAGAATGGTAGCCTACAGATTAGCTTCCGGACTTTCAATATATAAAACAACGATACATTCTCATTGAACAGCTGTGCTTAAAATGGTTAAGTCAAGTATGGGACATCGAGAGACCTGATGAAGAGACATACTATATAATGAGGCAGGAGGTGAGATCGCACTGACCTGTTGACGGGTGGAGATGTGCGACATGTAGTGTGACAGGCGGTGAGATCGCACTGACCTGTTGACGGGTGGAGATGTGCGACATGTAGTGAGACAGGCGGTGAGATCGCACTGACCTGTTGACGGGTGGAGATGTGCGACATGTAGTGAGACAGGCGGTGAGATCGCACTGACCTGTTGACGGGTGGAGATGTGCGACATGTAGTGAGACAGGCGGTGAGATCGCACTGACCTGTTGACGGGTGAAGATGTGCGACATGTAGTGAGGCAGGAGGTGAGATCGCACTGACCTGTTGACGGGTGGAGATGTGCGACATGTAGTGAGACAGGCGGTGAGATCGCACTGACCTGTTGACGGGTGGAGATGTGCGACATGTAGTGAGACAGGCGGTGAGATCGCACTGACCTGTTGACGGGTGGAGATGTGCGACATGTAGTGAGACAGGCGGTGAGATCGCACTGACCTGTTGACGGGTGGAGATGTGCGACATGTAGTGAGACAGGCGGTGAGATCGCACTGAGCTATTGACGGGTGGAGATGTGCGACATGTAGTGTGACAGGCGGTGAGATCGCACTGACCTGTTGACGGGTGGAGATGTGCGACATGACTGACGAGTATCCGTCGTTCCACGGCAGCATCAGACCCGCCACCACCACACACACCAGCACCGTGTACAGGAACCGGAACATGGTGACGCGGTGCGTCGTCACACTGCCAACAGACGGCATGGTGACGCGGTGCGTCGTCATACTGCCAACAGACGGCATGGTGATGCGGTGCGTCGTTACACTGCCAACAGACGGCATGGTGACGCGGTGCGTCGTCACACTGCCAACAGACGGCATGGTGACGCGGTGCGTCGTCACACTGCCAACAGACGGCATGGTGATGCGGTGCGTCGTCATACTGCCAACAGACGGCATGGTGATGCGGTGCGTCGTCACACTGCCAACAGACGGCATGGTGATGCGGTGCGTCGTCACACTGCCAACAGACGGCATGGTGATGCGGTGCGTCGTCATACTGCCAACAGACGGCATGGTGATGCGGTACGTCGTCACACTGCCAACAGACGGCATGGTGATGCGGTGCGTCGTCACACTGCCAACAGACGGCATGGTGATGCGGTGCGTCGTCACACTGCCAACAGACGGCATGGTGATGCGGTGCGTCGTCACACTGCCAACAGACGGCATGGTGATGCGGTGCGTCGTCATACTGCCAACAGACGGCATGGTGATGCGGTGCGTCGTCACACTGCCAACAGACGGCATGGTGATGCGGTGCGTCGTCATACTGCCAACAGACGGCATGGTGATGCGGTACGTCGTCACACTGCCAACAGACGGCATGGTGATGCGGTGCGTCGTCATACTGCCAACAGACGGCATGGTGATGCGGTGCGTCGTCATACTGCCAACAGACGGCATGGTGATGCGGTACGTCGTCACACTGCCAACAGACGGCATGGTGACGCGGTGCGTCGTCACACTGCCAACAGACGGCATGGTGACGCGGTGCGTCGTCACACTGCCAACAGACGGCATGGTGATGCGGTGCGTCGTCACACTACCAACAGACGGCATGGTGATGCGGTGCGTCGTCACACTGCCAACAGACGGCATGGTGATGCGGTGCGTCGTCATACTGCCAACAGACGGCATGGTGATGCGGTGCGTCGTCATACTGCCAACAGACGGCATGGTGATGCGGTGCGTCGTCATACTGCCAACAGACAGCCGCAGCCCGAATGGCAGTCGGAACGTGGCTGAACAGTCCGAAAAAGCTAACGCTATGAAAAAAAAAACAATTCGTCAATTTTTTGACGGTGAAAAGAATGGTGAAGATTTAGCTCAAGCTCTTCACTCGATCACGGCGAAACTAATCAATGCATTGGTTGCTGAATAGACGGAAGTAAAACCATTCTGAATCTGATATGGGCCCCTTCAGTTGGCACTTGTGTGACATCCAGAACAACAACCTTATGAAGCAACATGTTAAACTGGGTAATGTGACATTTATCGCAGTCGGCAGGCACTGAATCTGACAGCAGCATACCGAGTGCACGACTGTCCCGGCTTCGGCTTCCCGTCGCTGTCGGCCCCGGTCGACGACCGCCACAGGCACCCGGTGGAGAGGCCCTCAAGCTTCTTGAGCCCTTTCAGCAGCTGCCGGTGGGTCCAGACGAACGTGGGGCCCACCACGCCGCAGAGCAGGCTGCCAACACGGGGAGGGGCTCAGCTGGAGAGTTCGACAGAGGCGAGGGTGTGTGGAAACATGACAGGTGGCGGGAGGTCACGTGGAGCGGCCGGGTCAGCGGAGGAAAGAACATGTCACTGGGAGAAGCGAGTTACTGAAAACGGGACGGGCCACTGAAGGGAGGTCAAGTAACTGGTGGAAGGATGCGAAGTGAATGGTAGTACAGGTCACTGCTCAGTGGCCTGTCCTCTGTTCCCCTTGAGGGGAACGGGAAACCACAAGCAAAGCAGGGGAATTACGGAGGAGAGTAGGGCCTACGGGTGGAACATGGGGTGACACTTTCTAATGGTATCGCTTTGAGCAACAGATGGCAACTGCTTGGACTAAGGTGGTCAATGGGAAACGATTTAACTCGAGGACGAAGGGTCACCGAAGGGAATCAGGAAGTCAATGGCAGGATGTCGGGGAACACTCCATCAGTGCCTCAGCTAGGAAGCGGAAATTCACAGCGATGGAACATACTGGGAAGCGACAGCACTACCAATTGTGGTATGCCATTGAACTGAATTGTACTGCGAGGATATACCTCAATTTATCTTCATTTGCAAAGTCTACAATTCAAATAGTGGTTTGCTGTGAAAGGTCGGATATCGGTCAATGTTTGACGAAGTGTTTGTTCATAATCGAGCCCACCTGCAAAGTGGGTAAGAGCACTCGTGCCATTCTAAGGTTCATTGGCGCAACTTTTGGATCTGATAGATATTGGATTTATTTTTTCATGATGGCGAACCACGAGGAAGGGCATTCAAACGAAGAAAATAAATGAGAAAGACATTGACATTGTTCATGCTAATGTAAATACATACTCCACAATCAGATTGACACAAGCACGCACTGATATCTAAGAGTACAAAAGCTTCTATTAGGTATTTTGCAGCCGATTTTTTTATGTACGCTGGATTTGATTGGCTTCTTAATCATTATCCCATTTTCCTTTCTTTCGTGGATGTCGGAGTGAGTCTACAATCATACTGTAATAAAAGGAAGGTGCTCTGTCGAACTGGACTGTTACCATATTGTAACGTTAATATATCCTCCGTTGTAGCGGTCGAGCCTTGCCCCCTGTAGTAAAATAAAAACAACATTTTAACTTCTATTATGACCAACTTCTGCATGTCCTCTCAATTTATCGCAGTTTTTTTCTTCAAAGAAAATGGTTTGTCCCGACATGTCTCCCACCTCCATGGCCCAGAGCTTCACATTAGTGTGCCGCCGGCTACGTGATTACGTGGCTACGCAGATGTCAGTGAAGCAGGTATGTGGTGCAGCCTGGCTGTTGTATATGGCATAAACTGACCGATAATGCTATCGGAGAGGAAACACTGGCTTGTATCGTCTACGATGCCTGAGCTGTGGTATGCTGTACCTCCTGTCCTGTCCGAAATATGACATGCTGCACCGCCTGTCCTGTCCGAACTGTGGCATGTTGTACCGCCTGTCCTGTCCGAACCGTGACATGCTGTACTGCCTATGCTGTCCGAAATGTGACATGCTGTACCGCCTGTCCTGTTCGAACTGTAGTATGCTGTACTGACTGTGATATGCCTATGCTGTCCGAACTGTGGCATGCTGTACTGCCTATCCTGTCCGAACTGTGACATGCCGTACCTCCTGTCCTGTCCGAACTGTGAATTGCCGTACCTCCTGTCCTGTCCGAACTGTGATATGCTGCACGGCCTGTCCTGTCCGAACAGTGACATGCTGTGACATCCTGTACCGCCTACCATGTCCGAACTGTGATATGTTGTATTGACTGTGATATGCCTATGCTGTCCGAACTGTGACATGCCGTACCGTCTATCCAGTCCCGGAATTGTACATTCCTGTGTCAGGTTTCAAAATGGGTGCATGCACTTCAGCGTTAAGGCTGACCAATTTCGGAGCTTCCGTACTGCGTAGTAACGCTTGTAATGCGTGCGGGTACATATTTTTGCACAGGAATCCAATACCGGCAAATGTGCAACGAATTTCAGCTGATGGGCATTCGGTGCGCTTTTCCTGAAAGTGAAGGAACAGTGTGCATTCGTGTTCTTCTGCTAAATATTGTAACCGCGTCTCAAATTTTATCTACAATGCTGACCGGTCTAAATCGATTTTACTGAATGCAAAAACTGGCACACTGGCGCGAGAACAGACGAAGTAAGACTGCACGGCGCCACGGAGCACCAAGAGAGCACAGCAAAAAGCTGCGCAGCGTACAGCATTATGAACATATCGGCTGGATCTGGTCGGGAGTCAATGTGATCTACTTCCGATTAGGTCGAGTAGGGAAGTTCATTTGATCTACTTGCGATTGGGTCGGGTAGGGACGTCCATGTGAACTTTTTCCGCACATGCAGCAGAGAAGACACGTTGGGACTTTGTCCTCACTATTATCAATCGTGACTACGCAAGGTACTGAACACGTTGGGACTACGCCACCACAAGGGAGCGGTCACAGCGTGTCTGTATGTCTGTGACGGTGCGGCCTCGCTGTGACTGCAGATCCGTCTCAGTGTGCACAGGTGTGTGACAACCATATGGTGTGTACAGTGTCCAGATGGCCCAGGTGTGCGTATCAATGGCCCAGGTATGCCCAGGTGTGTACAACAATGCAATGGCCACAATGTGACAAAAACGTGTCTATACAGCGCTTATAAAGCGGCCATGTTGTTGTTGCGCAACGGTGAGCACGTGGTCACAACTACGGAGTGAACAGAAACACGACTGGACTTATATGAAGTTGGAAGATAAAACAAACAAAAAAGCTAATCGTAATGATAATATGGTACTTAGATAATAGAAACACTATAGTCACAGGACATTGTCTATAAGGCCAGCACCAATAAACCACGATTGGGGTATTGTTTGAATCCTAGTTTGAGTATTCGACTAACTTGTAATAGCAAAGAGCCTATGTTCCGCATTTTACATCGGAAGACACACTTGTCTAGGCGGACGACGCTCCCAACCACAATAATCCGCCAGCCAAAGTGAATCACCATTCTGCAAAGTGGGAGGTGGTGCGTCAGGTGACAACGCTTTCTTAAATTTCCCTTTAATGCGACGAGGAAAACCAGCCCCCTCACCCGACGGCGATGGCGATGGCCAAGAACTCGAAGTCGAAGGGCAGCGGTTGAGTGTAGTCTTCCCGATACATGGGCAGAATGTCTGGAACCGGTAAATACCGGTTGGCGGTTGCATCGCACGGGACGGCACGTCAGTAGATGGCATTTTTCCATCTGCAACACCCTGGCACAGCCTGGTGCCTACCCCGTCAACGGCTGACAGCGGCAAATATGGTCGAAAAACAAGCAGCATGCAAGGCCGCAGGTACATTTGAAGAGCAAATAGGTTCGCGTGGCACAGACTGACGCCGGCATTGTCAATTTTTAGTGCAGCAGCAAGGACGAACGTTTCTTTTTCTTTCGGTTGACAGCCAGTAGGTGTTGAAGACATTACGTTCTGAAGTCGTGGACACCACCCAAAAGCACTGCTGGGAGCGAACATGTGTCCATACGTAGTGAAGAATAGCACTAAGTCCAGCGAATATTTGTACGTACAGACATACTAAAGCGAAGCTACTATGACTACTAAAACTTTAGCAGTATCGGAGGACATCCCTTCCAGACCTGTTCTCCCAGGCAACAAAACTCTCTCTCTCTCTCTCTCTCTCTCTCTCTCTCTCTCTCTCTCTCTCTCTCTCTCTCTCTCTCTCTCTCTCTCTCTCTCTCTCTCTCTCTCTCTCTCTCTCTCTCTCTCTCTCTCTCTCTCTCTCTCTCTCTCTCTCTCTCTCTCTCTCTCTCTCTCTCTCTCTCTCTCTCTCTCTCTCTCTCTCTCTCTCTCTCTCTCTCTCTCTCTCTCTCTCTCTCTCTCTCTCTCTCTCTCTCTCTCTCTCTCTCTCTCTCTCTCTCTCTCTCACATATTTTTATGGTCCGCCACCCAACCAAGATCAGGTGATCAGGAGCGCCCCAACCTACCCAACGACTCCAAGTACCATAAGTTAACACCATAAAATAAACAGTAAAGTCGCGGCACTCCCAGCTAAGAGATGGAAAGCAAATGAACAAGCATACAAAGCATCCGGTGTTAGAGCAGCATAACCAACAATAAAGAATGTTGTAGGTAGGCATACCCAAAGGAAGCAAATGGCTGACCCTAGATTAATCCCAAAAAGAAGTTAGGGTCTGAATTATAATGTTAGTAGCTGGTATGTGAACAGATGGCAGTGAGCACTCCTAATCTGAATCATTGACTCACGTAGTGGTGCCATTGAGACTTTTCAAAAGTACAACCGAGTCAGCATGGGCGCCGTGCGCATTAGCCAGTGGCTCGACCATTCAGGCAGTGCACACGGCTCGACCGACCTGTTCCGTGGTACATCTTGGAGAGGTACTTGTAGAAGAGTGTGCCGCACACGGCGGCGAAAAAGCCCCGCCAGTAGTTGCGCACGGCGAAGTACGAGCGCGTGGCTTCGATGCTGAACAGAACGCCTGCGGCAGAACGGCGGGTTACTCGCCCCGGAGCGCTCCGCCGCGGAGAAGATCGTCGTGTTCGAGAGTCACATGCTAGAGGTAGAGGTCTTACTGAATTTCGAGCCTCGTATTCAGGGGTACAAGACGAACGTGCTCTCGTCAGGTGTGTCTGTGTTCAGAGCCGAAAGCAACAAGAAAGTAGTATCGTCTAAGTGAAGTGTCAATGCCGAAATATACAAAGTATCGAAACACATAAGATTCGGCACGGTTAAGCTTGGTATGGCAAATGTCAGCAAGCATAAGGCTCGTAAACATAAGGTTTGTAATTGCAGGTTCGTGACAATAGGTTCCTAAGAATCAGAGCAGTTGGAGAGAGAAGAGATAAACAAAGACAAAAACAGAGGCAGAGAGGGACAAACAGACAAACGCACAAACGGACAAATAGACAAATAGCCAGATAAGCGGACATGCAGAGAAACAGACAAACAGACAAACCTACAACCAGACACACAAACAAACAGACAAACAGACGAACAGACAAATATACAAACATGCAAACTGACAAACAAACAGACATATAGACAAACAGACATACAGACAAACAGACAAACAGACAAACACACAAACACACAAACACACAAGCACACAAACAGACAACCATAAAACAGAAGAATAAAAAACAGACAAACATACAATCGGACAAATAGACAAACCGACAAACAGACAAAAAGACACACCGACAAACAAACAAACAGACTGACATACAGACAGACAGACAATGTGAGTGAGATTGGAAGAGGGACAAATAGACGACTCTTGTGTATAAGGGCGGATGCCTTCATTTTTCTTGTACTTCATCTCATGACAGCATTGTGATTGATGTCAAGTAGCCATAATTGAGTACTTTTTCACGCCTTTGCTGGTTTTACTAGTTCAGTTATTGTTAGCAGCCTTGATCTCGATACACAGCGAGGGGAAATTGAGCATGGACCTGTGATAGTTTGCTGGTCGCCAAGCGCTACTTCTCTCAAATGACAGCCATGTGTGGTGTGAAGATTTGATTTGCACCCTGCATTGCGCGAGATAATTCGACTGAACTACGGGCACAAAACGAAGCTGGTGGCTCTCATGTGAACATAGAGAGAACGGTCATGCAAGCGCCCGAAGCTGGTGCAGCAGGTCCAGGTCTTATGACGATGTCAGGCTCAGGTCTTATGGCGATATCATATATATCATTGAATATCATTGAAAGTGGCCTAAGCAGTAAAGTTTTGAAATTTGCGGATGATTTGAAGGTATTTAGGGCAATAACAGGTCAAGATGAGCATATCTCGCTGCAAAGAGACTTAGACGAACTTCTGAAGTGGTCCGAAGAATGGCAAATGAAATTTATTTTTGATAAGTGCAAAATCATGCATGTAGGTAAGCAGCATATGAAGGCTCCATCCTTGATGGGTGGCCAAGTGCTATCAGTGACTCAACAGGAGAAGGATGTAGGTGTTATTCTAAACACAAAACTGGGGGCATCAGAACAGACCAAGGAAGCCAGGAAGAAGGCACTGAGAATGCTCGGGGCAATAAATAGGAATGTATCATACAGAAGTGAGGAAGTGATCAGGGAGCTTTACTGTGCATACGTCAGGCCACATTTGGAATACTGCATCCAAGCTTGGTCTCCTAGCTATGAAAAAGATTGTTGGCTTTTAGAGAGAGTATAAAAGAAGGCTACAAAAATGGTTAATGGCATAAGCAACCTGGCATATGAGGAAAGATTGAAGAAATTGAAAATGTTTTCACTTAGATGTAGAAGGCTGAGAGGAGATCTCATCGAGGTCTTTAAATTTGTCCATGGTCTGGAGAGGGGATATCTTGGGGAAATGTTTGAATTGAACAGAAATAATGCAATTAGGGGTCATAAATTCAAAATTAAAGTTAACCACAGCAGAACAAGGTTAAGTCAGACTTTTTTCACCAACAGGGTAGTAGAACACTGGAACCAGCTGCGAGAAAACATTGTCAGTAGCAGCACATTGAACATCTTCAAAAACAGCATAGACAATAATTATAAGAATAGAGGGCTTGTTTTTCAGTATTACAGGGAGGGCTGATTGACAGATTTGGTGGGCAACTGGTTCAGTGTACAGAGTGCAACCAAGAAGGGCTTTTGTGGCTCATAGTTGCACTAATCTTTTATGTCTTTATGTCTTTATTCATCACACTCAGGTCTTATTGTAGTACCAGGCTCATGTCTTATGACGGTGCCGGACTCCAAATAAGGTACCAGGTTCTATCTAAACCAATTGACCTCGCACGGCTCCGAATGACTTCCACCAGAGGTGACTAACCTTCACCAGAAGTGACTGACCTCCACCAGAGGTGACTGACCCTCACCAGAGGTGACTGACCTTCACCAAAGGTGACTGACCTCCACCAGAGGTGACTGACCTCCACCAGAGGTGACTGACCTTCACCAGAGGTGACTGACCTTCACCAAAGGTGACTGACCTCCACCAGAGGTGACTGACCTCCACCAGAGGTGACTGACCTCCACCAGAGGTGACTGACCCTCATCAGAGGTGACTGACCTTCACCAAAGGTGACTGACCTCCATCAAAGGTGACTGACCTCCACCAGAGGTGACTGACCTTCACCAGAGGTGACTGACCTCCACCAGAGGTGACTGACCTCCACCAGAGGTGACTGACCTCCGACAGGTGCGCCGTAGCAGACGGCGGCGCCCATGGTACAGGCGGCTGCCACCAGCTCGTTGCCCGTGTGCCGCTCCAGCTCGTCGGCGGAGATGTCTTTGAACACTTTGGTGATGAACAGGGCGAACACGGCAGCCACATGCGTCACTGGACCCTGTCGACCAACGCAAGGGTGTCACTGGACCCTGTCGACCAACGCAGAGGTGTCACTGGACCATGTCGACCAACGCAGGGGTATCACTGGACCCTGTCGACCAACGCAGAGGTATCACTGGACCCTGCCGACCAACACATGGGTATCACTGGACCCTGCCGACCAATACAGGGGTGTCATTGCTCACTATCGACCAACGCAGGGGTGTCACCGGACCATGTCTACCAACACAGGGGTGCCAATGGACCCGTCGACCAACTCAGGTGTGTCACTGGACCCTGTCGGCAAACGCAGGGATGCAAGGGTGACCTCTAACGTCAGCAGAGTGTGCAAGGGTGACAGGTCCCCGCATGCCAGTACATAGATATCGAGGTGCAAGATATCTGTGCCAGTGAACATGGAGAGCCACAGAGTGCAATGAATATTGGTGGAGAGCATGGCAGCTTGCATGTTACCGATGTCTGGGCTGGGCGGTGCTACAGAGCATCACTGGAATCTGAGTCGCATGCACGGCACGTGTAGGACTGTTGTTGATGCCAGGAGGAGATTGTTCGGGTAGGGTGCCAGATAGATTATGGGATCGAGGATGGCCATGAAGGTGGCACGGTGTGCTGGAGTGAAGTCAAGCGCGGTATTTTGCGTCCAAACACCCGCGCTGTTGTGTTTGTACACTGCTGCAATGGGGGCCTCAGTATGTCTCTCTCGTCAGCGCACTTGGATAATGAGTGCTCCAATATTCAAATGAACTTAACCTTCGATCGCTTAAGTGAAGTTTGCTGGTGATAGCGTTGGTGACCATGGCTTGTTCTAAAGGCTCACGATGTCAACTGAAGAATGAAAATAAAGAGGTAATGTAGTTCAGCAGCATTGGACATACTAACCGTCACACATTATCCTAGCAAACAACAATACAACAGCATGGGACATACTATCACATATTGCCATGCGCACAAAAATACAGCAGCATGGGGCATGCTAACCATCATGTATTAGCCCGGAGACTGGAGTGTATGGATTTTGTCACGCGTTAGCTTTGCTTTTATGTAAATGTGCACACACACCACGCCAAATATAACACGCGTCTAATGGAGGGTTTTCCTATTTTCGTAATGCAGCAGCGTCCGAGTAAAGCGGCACATAGTGACCAACAACGTCCGGGTAAA
Organism: Imbricaverruca yamaguchii; assembly: GCA_034440575.1. NCBI lineage: Eukaryota > Metazoa > Arthropoda > Thecostraca > Neoverrucidae > Imbricaverruca > Imbricaverruca yamaguchii. The sequence continues at coordinate 534,778 of JAOTOL010001643.1, forward strand.
GCGGCTCACAGGCGACCAACAACGTCCGAGTAAAGCGGCACATAGTGGCCAACAACGTCCGAGTAAAGCGGCTCACACTGACCAACAACGTCCGGATAAGGAGGCTCACAGCCGACCAACAACGTCCGGGTAAAACGGCTCACAGCCGACCAACAACGTCCGAGTAAAACGGCTCACGGCCGACCAACAACGTCCGAGTAAAACGGCTCACGGCCGACCAACAACGTCCGGGTAAGGAGGCTCAGCGATGGTCAGCAAGCGATGGGACCGGTAGCCTGAACCGACTGCTGGCTCAGACGGACCCTTTCGTCACGCGAGCGGACTACATGTCAGGATACATATCTCCGCGCATCAAAGCTGGAAATTCCCTGGCTTTTAAAATGAACATCCAATTAAGGGATGTCCGTTTTTCCCTCGATCAAAAACCATCTGATTTCCCGTCTGACGCATGCATTTTTTGTTTCAGAAGCAGATACTGATTGCAACGAAATTAGCCAAGCAAGAGGATATGTTTGATCAATTTTCACTTTATTTCAGACCAATGCGAATGTGACCCGGATAGCACCTTGAATGGACCGTCCAAGTTTTAGACCGAGTGGAGTGACCTTGACACGGCCGTGGCTGAGGTCGGTCAGGGCAGAGGTGTTGTCGAGGAAGAGTCGAGTCCGCTTCACTGCCTTGCGGTCCCGCCAAAATGGTACAACAGTCCGGTCTGCCCCGCCAAAGTGGCACAACAGCCCGACCTGTCCTGCCAAAGTGGCACAACAGACCGACCTGCCCCGCCAAAGTGGCACAACAGCCCGACCTGCCCCGACAAAGTGGCGAAACTGTCTGTCCTGACAGCGAGCCAATTTGAATCAGCCAAATAAAAAAAGATTTGACTGAACTTAGGCCTGGCTTGAGTTTCCACAGGTCAGCTTCTTCAAGCTCTGTATCAAATTGAATAAAGCATGGGTGTCGAATTGCATTCCTTTGAGGGACATTGCATTCCCTTCCCAATGTTTGCTTGGCGCCCAATAATTTCTTCTTTTAGTATGGAACCAGGTAGGAAGTCTTCCCCAATCCAGTTGGACCCGTTCATTGCATTCATGTATTGCCTCTTCCCCCACCCCATCTCACCCCACCACAGCCCCACAACAATTTTGGAATTCCACGCTCCTGGGATGAAGCTATCAGAGAAGCTAATGCATGCGCATTTTTACTTGATGATGAAGATTAAGATCGACGGTCACTCTCTTGGCAAGCCCTGTGTACTTACCCTACCTTTCTAGCTGTATCCCGTGATCACCCTGAAATACTTAAATTGTTTGGGTTTCCTTTTTCATGCCTGCGGCTAGTTGTAACTGTAGTTATTAGTCCCACTGGTGGTGCGGACTCAATGGTGGTCTTATTACCAACAGTTCTCTATGAGACATGCACGATAAAACCTGTTCAACTTGAAAAAAAAACACTCCCAGCACATCCAAAACCGTGGCGATGTGCCACCACTTACGCCCCCCTTCCGTCACCTCCCACGGCATTGCCTACCTCCTTTCCAAGAGGTAGCTCAGTGCACAGTGTGACAGGCAGGAAGATGATCTTTCCGATGCACGTGAGCGGAGAGAATGTGTTTGTCATCTTGACTCCTTGAAGGTAGGCTTTCATCTCCGGAAACCCGGATCCTGAAACGGAGAATGCATGGTCACGACAACTGAATGGCTCGAATAGTTTTCAGTTGTACTGGACCGGCTGTGGAGGGTGTGTCAGCCACACGCTGTGGTAGCTGCTCGTGTTCGGTCCGGCGCCAACAGAAGAGGTCAGCAGAAGCTCCCGGTTGGCCGAGTGGGGACACGGTCACGATCAGGAGGCCGAGGTGCTGCAGGGTGCGACACAGCCCAGCGCCCTGCGGCTACTAATCGCTGCTGCGGCTATGCACACCGCAGGAAGTTGCGAGCAATGACGCCACTTCACTTGCTGTTGAGTTATATTCAGATGTTCAGACTTGCAATTATTCATTACACCGAAAAATGATTGTTTGTTGGGAAGATTATTAAACGTGACATGTGTTAACGTGCTGGCTACAACAGAGAAATAGACAAGTTTCAATGTAGAGAACACGTGTGCCATCAATAGCCTATTCAGAAAGCAAGACACCTTTCTGAGATACTATGCCAGTAGGGATGGGTTAAAATGGATGCACGCTAAAGGCTACGAGAAGGCCCTTTTCCATTTGATGAGACTGGATGGTTTGGTTTTCCGAATCATAATCCAAATATTTGGGAGATTGTCCAGGTGAACATTTTTCAAGCTTGATCCTGACTGCATAATAGACGGTGGATATGACTGCATAATAGACGGTGCCTACCATCGAGCTCACACCCCAACGCACTGCGAGCAGATCGAAACATGACTGCGGTGAAGTCCACGTCCAGACCCACTCTCGTAGGCACAGTAACACCAGCCACAGAGACCACAAACGCACCACTGCTGTGGACGCCGTAATGTTTGCGGTGGATCCAGACGCACTGCGTGAACACCGCAATACCAGCCGTGGAGCCCACACCCAGACTCACTGTCGTGGACACCGGCATACCTGTGGTGCAGTTCACAGCCAGACTCACTGGCGTGGAGGCCATCACGCCCGTGGGGGCCCACACCCAGACTCATTGTCGTGGACACCGGCATACCTGTGGTGCAGTTCACAATCAGACTCACTGTTGTGAAGGCCATCACGCCCGTGGGGGGCCCACACCCAGACTCACTGTCGTGGAGGCCATCACGCCCGTGGGGGCCCACACCCAGACTCATTGTCGTGGACACCGGCATACCTGTGGTGCAGTTCACAATCAGACTCACTGTCGTGAAGGCCATCACGCCCGTGGGGGCCCACACCCAGACTCACTGTCGTGGAGGCCATCACTCCCGTGGGGGACCTACACCCAGACTCACTGTCGTGAAGGCCATCACTCCCGTGGGGGGCCCACACCCAGACTCATTGTCGTGGACACCGGCATACCTGTGGTGCAGTTCACAGCCAGACTCACTGTCGTGAAGGCCATCACGCCCGTGGGGGGCCCACACCCAGACTCACTGTCGTGGAGGCCATCACTCCCGTGGGGGGCCCACACCCAGACTCACTGTCGTGGAGGCCATCACGCCCGTGGGTGGCCCACACCCAGACTCACTGTCGTGGAGGTCATCATGCTCGTGAGGGAGCTCACACCCAGTCCCGCTGTATTGGGCACTGTAATACCTGCCGTGGAGACCACATCCAAATCCACTTCCGTAAACACCGGACGATGCCACTAGCGTGGGTGGTATGAACATGAAGCTTAGCACCTCGGTAGGCGGGCTCATAGTGCTGTCATTGCTGGAGAGCCATGTTGGTGGGCAAACAACTTCGGTACTCTTCCTTTCCATCTTAAACACAAAAATAAAGGCCTTAGTACAGCTACACTCCATACCGCACGTAATGTAATGAAGAACATGCTTGGATTCTTATGTATTGGAATCATCCGAGGTCAACTGAAAACTTCCGTTTCCTTTTATATCTGTATTTTCGCTCCGTTTACGATGCGCTTCGCAAAGCACTGACAGGGTGCTTTAAAAAAAATGCTGAGAGCTTCCCACTTTGAAATAATGTCAGGGTTTCTATGAGTTGTACTTGTTGTGGTTTGTCAATATATTATCACAGTGTTGGTTCCCATATAATGGAAATTTGGGCGCCCCGCGCTCTAATGTGACCGTTTGCTTCGGCTATGTTGTGTGCGAAAGACGTACGCCAAAATATAGGCAGAGCACCACCAACTATTTTCTGAGGCTTAAGCGGTAAGATTTGTTTGCATCGTTATTTAAGACAGTTCCCTGTGGTTGCCAGTAGTGTTTATTAACCAATTTGGCTGACCAATCCCGCTGGTCTATCCTATCGGCCAATCTAACAGATCGCTACCTCGCAAACACATCCTTTCGACTCGTGACCTTCAGTTGCCTTCTATTCGGCACTGGCGTCAAGATGTGTTTCGCACGTTGCTGGGCGACCAGGGCAGGACAACAGTCGGTGAATCACCAGCTCAACATATATTGCGAGTGACACCGGGCGGACAGGTTTCGCTCCCGACGCGTAGGGCTCTGCGTGAGTGCGACAAACATCCAGCGAGCGAAGTTCTGGCGATTGCCCGCGCCCGACTGGAGCCGATTAATGGACCGGTGAGACAGGGAGAACAAGTGAGCTGTTGTCGGCCAGACCAGCGGTCCGTCGCACAGACCGCTGGTCCGGCCTGCCGCGGTCGCCATTAGCTCCGCCCCAGATACCAGCCGGCTCCGCCCCAGATACCAGCCGGCGCCGTGTGGGCCGGCACAACAAAGCCGGCGCTGTGTGGGCCGGCACAACAAAGTCGGCGCTGTGTGGGCCAGCACAACAAAGCCGGCGCTGTGTGGGCCGGCACAACAAAGCCGGCGCTGTGTGGGCCGGCACAACAAAGCCGGCGCTCTGCGCGGCTCGTGCCGCGCGCCCTGACCGTGCCAGTCGCCACTTTTACGGCGGCACTCATTCGCCTTGGCGCCACTTGCAGTCGCGGCGCACCGCGAGCTTGCAGGAGCGCCGACCGGTCTTTTGGTCGTTGTTCTGCCAATTACCTGGGCCAGTTTACAACTGGCTAATTCCTTCTGAATTCGGTGAATGGCTTCGTTCTCGAACACAATGCTGAATGTGTACTAACGGAGCAATTGGGCACAATTCAATTTCTCCGCCTGTGGCAATATTAATGAAAAGGCGTTAATGAAGTGTGTGGGTACATGGACGTATGTGTGTGCATGTTCGTGTTTGTGCATGTGTATGCATCTATGTTTGTGTGTGTATGTGTGCGTATGTGTTGCTCAGTGGCGTAACCAGGATTTGGTCCAGGGGGCTAAAATCTGAAGATGGCCGCCCCTCCTCCCCCTCTCATTTTCACAAACTGATCGGATTTCAGTCACTTAATTTTCGAATTGTCCGTATATGTATGTACTTCATAAATGTATATATATATATATATATATATATATATATATATATATATATATATATATATATATATATATATATATATGTATATCAGGCAAAGGTGGTTAAATACGTGGGAAAATACGGTGTTGGCGTGGCTAATGCGAATTCTGCGATAAAAGTCGAACAGTTCGGTAAGGATCAGAAGTGAAAACAAGCCGTTTGACTGTCGACAACAACCAGGAAAATGTAACTTATTAAGGAAAATGAAGTTACATAAACATATATTTACTGCAGGCATGCATTTATTGCCAGGAAAAAATACAAATGCTCATCTCAATGGACACCATTGCTTCTTTCTCTTATCCGCTACGTTCAGACATAGTTTAACAGGGAGGGTGTTCATAATAAGGGTGGAGCCCACATGGTTGCACCTTTTCAACACCGTCATACTTTCTTAAAATTGGGCGTGAATACCAGTGGAGAAAATGGGGGCAATATATGGGGACGTGAGAAAGACTACGTGTCTGGCCAGCTATGCCAAAAAAACATAGCATCCTGCAATTCATGTTTTTCTTTCTCTGCTTAACCGATGGCACACAGGTCCAAGGCAAAGCGACTGGTACCGCTTGAACTGCCGTCATCACAGCTAACGCTAGGGTATTTGTTTCGCCATCGCGGAGCGACCGTAGCTGCTGGAGTAGCTGTGGTCAGGCCACTGGGACAGATGTGGTCGCTTGGGCGGTCGTCACCGCCAGGGTGGCTGTGGCCGTTGCGGCGGCCGTGGCCACAGGGGCCGCCGCCGCCGCTGAAGTGGTGGTGGGTGACCTTCCCAGTTCTTGGCAGCATTTATGGCTTTCAAAGATATCTTATATTTGAGGCCGGCCCTCAATATTACTCGCAACCATCGCCAGTTCTCTTCTTCTAGCTGTTCTAGCTCTTTTAGGGCTCCGATCCCTCAGGTGCACATCCCAAAACACAGAAACACTCCAATTCAGTCCTTTCTGGCTCTCAGGGGACCCATTCATCCGTCAAGAGCCCTCGTCAACTTGCATTGGCCATTTTCAGTCTTAGACAAACCTGTTTAGCTTTCAAGCTTTATCTGTCAGCCCTGAAGGACCCTCTCAAGTTGCTACGGGACTTTCCTAGTTATCGACAGCTTTTGTTTGTGGGTCCAGGAACATTCTAGCTCTGAAACTAACTGGCTCTCAGTAGTTTGCACATCAATTTCCGGCCAACAGGATTTTTTTTAAAGTTTCTCACGGGGCTCTGTTCAACCATTAGGTGCTTCTCTCCTCAGAAGAATCCCAATCCAGTCCTCTCTGACTGTCACGATGTCCTCTTACTACCGCAGGGTCCTCTCCTGTTTTTGCGAGTCATTAGGGGCCTGCCTTCCCCCCCCACCACCACCACGTTGGTTACACCACTGATGTCGCCTGGACCTATGCGCAATTAATTTGCGCGGCGTCAGCGCTCGCGTGCTTTCACTGTCCGATCCATCCCGCTAGGCAGGTCAGCCACAGCTGGCCGCAGTCGTGGCAGGTAGCCGCGGGCCGGAGCAGAGGTGCGAGGCCGGTCAGCCACAGCTGGCCGCAGAGGTGCGAGGCTGGTCAGCCACAGCTGGCCGCAGTCGTGGCAGGTAGCCGCGGGCCGGAGCAGAGGTGCGAGGCCGGTCAGCCACAGCTGGCCGCAGAGGTGCAGGCTGGTCAGCCACAGCTGGCCGCAGAGGTGCAGGCTGCCAGCCACAGCTGGCCGCAGTCGTGGCAGGTAGCCGCGGGCCGGAGCAGAGGTGCGAGGCCGGTCAGCCACAGCTGGCCGCAGAGTGCGAGGCTGGTCAGCCACAGCTGGCCGCAGTCGTGGCAGGTAGCCGCGGGCCGGAGCAGAGGTGCGAGGCCGGTCAGCCACAGCTGGCCGCAGAGGTGCGAGGCTGGTCAGCCACAGCTGGCCGCAGAGGTGCGAGGCTGGTCAGCCACAGCTGGCCGCAGTCGTGGCAGGTAGCCGCGGGCCGGAGCAGAGGTGCGAGGCCGGTCAGCCACAGCTGGCCGCAGAGGTGCGAGGCTGGTCAGCCACAGCTGGCCGCAGTCGTGGCAGGTAGCCGCGGGCCGGAGCAGAGGTGCGAGGCCGGTCTGGCTACGCTGGCCGCAGAGGTGCGAGGCTGGTCAGCCACAGCTGGCCGCAGAGGTGCGAGGCTGGTCAGCCACAGCTGGCCGCAGTCGTGGCAGGTAGCCGCGGGCCGGAGGCCGGCCGCGCAGAGGTGCGAGGCCGGTCAGCCACAGCTGCCGAGGGCTGGTCAGCCACAGCTGGCCGCAGCTCGCGGGCCGCAGAGGTGCGAGGCTGGTCAGCCACAGCTGGCCGCAGTCGTGGCAGGTAGCCGCGGGCCGGAGCAGAGGTGCGAGGCTGGTCAGCCACAGCTGGCCGCAGTCGTGGCAGGTAGCCGCGGGCCGGAGCAGAGGTGCGAGGCTGGTCAGCCACAGCTGGCCGCAGGTGCGGGCAGGTAGCCGCGGCCGAGCAGAGGTGCGAGGCCGGTCAGCCACAGCTGGCCGCAGAGGTGCGAGGCTGGTCAGCCACAGCTGGCCGCAGTCGTGGCAGGTAGCCGCGGGCCGGGAGAGGGAGGCCGGTCAGCCACAGTGGCCGCAGAGGTGCGAGGCCGGTCAGCCACAGCTGGCCGCAGAGGTGCGAGGCTGGTCAGCCACAGCTGGCCGCAGTCGTGGCAGGTAGCCGCGGGCCGGAGCAGAGGTGCGAGGCCGGTCAGCCACAGCTGGC
>JAOTOL010001643.1:547500-635000 GCA_034440575.1 Imbricaverruca yamaguchii
CACATGTCGGACATCACCAACTGTCGACAGGTGGACACACACGTAACATGTCGGACATCACCAACTATCGATAGGTGGACACACACATCACATGTCGGGCATCAACAACTGTCGACAGGTGGACACACACATCACATGTCGGGCATCAACAACTGTCGATAGGTGGACACGCACGCCACATGTCGGATATCACCAACTGTCGACAGGTGGACACGCACGCCACATGTCTGATATCACCAACTGTCGACAGGTGGACACACACGTCACATGTCGGACATCACCAACTGTCGACAGGTGGACACACACGTCACATGTCGGACATCACCAACTGTCGACAGGTGGATACACACGTCACATGTCTGATATCACCAACTGTCGACAGGTGGACACGCACGCCACATGTCTGATATCACCAACTGTCGACAGGTGGACACACACGTTACATGTCGGACATCATCAATTGTTGCAACGCGAGGCACCCTTCGGATTTGGCTCTCAGGCTATTATATCGCTGACTTGCTGGATGCGATGTTGTTGTTGACTGAGTTATAACAGCCTGCAACCGATAGGTGATATCGGCTGTTTACGTCGGTTTAGGTCGGTTGTAGGTAGTGGTCCGGACGGTGCCTGGTAGTAGCTGGGGGGAGCGGGTTGGGGGCCATCACATTTCGTTTGAACATTTCAAGAAACATTTGGTCACGTCATACACTATTTTTATTTCTTTTTTCTTTATCTTGTTTTGTTTGTTTTGTGTTGTTTTGTGTTGTGGTTTTTCAGGTTTCATTTCTTTTCACGTTTGTTTCAGGTTCTGGTGTCGGCCTGGCACCAGCCTGTTTGACTTTTTTCTTCTTTTTTTACATGTCATGGGCAGAGCTGGGCGAGAGTGGGTTGAGTTGTTCGGATATCTGTGTTTCGGATGCTGTCTATTGTCGAGTGAATTTGGTACGTGTTTTGGTTTTCTTGGTTGTTGTGTTTCGTTTCTTGGTAGATGCAGTGCTTGTTTTGTTGGTTGCTCGTGTTGTCGGTGTTGAGGAGTGATTTCTGGGGTGTCTGAGCTAATGCATTCGTCTGCTGAGTCAGTTATCGGTCCATAGTGGAGGCGGTGTTTTTTGCGTCGTGCGAGTGGTACTTGGGGTTCTACGGGTGGTTCTGGGGGGAGTGATAGGGCTGGTCATAGGGAGACCATCGACCCGGCGGCAGAGATAGAAATCCCCCGTCGGTTCGTTTGCTGTGGTGTTGGTGGGTATGGTGCGTTGGAGAGTTCAGTGTGGGTCTTGGGTTTGGTGACGGAGAAGGAGAGAAGGGAATGTACTTTACAAATATCGGCGGTATTGGGGGGGGGGCGGCACCGCCGGACCAACCTGGAATGAAGTTGTAGATGCAGCAGAGATGGTAGTCCAAGTTAGAGATAGTTGAGATGGTGGTGTAGGGTAGAGCTGAGAGTCCGTAGTGCAGAATAGAAGAGATTGTGGCAGCTGATCGAGCGGTTTGTGGTTGGTGTCCTCCGTGTCTTGGTGTCCTCTGGTTGGACAGCTGTCGTTGGCGCGGATAGCGTAGCACGCCTTCGGTGCAATCGGCCTTGTTTGTTGCCCCGTTGCTGGTGCACGTTGGCAGTGACCGGTGTGTTGCTCCCGTGGCGCCGAAGCCTCTTGTTGGTGTTTGGCCTCGCGACGCACTAGGCTGTTGGTCAAAATTATTTCTCGATTGCGAGATGCGAGATGTTTTGGCGCTCTTCGCTTGGTTGGCTTGGTTAGCTTGGTTGCTTTTACGGGGTTAGATGCGATGATGAACTGGCGAATGTCCTTCCACGCTGTGCAGGCACCAGCAGCCTGAAGGTATTCTGCGCATGCGTGATGTTGAGCCGTCCTGCGAACATTCTTGTGCTCACAGTAATTCCACTGGGTCTCTTCGCTTCGCGTTGCATCTATGCAACACGAAGCGAGACTCTGTGCTGGTGTGCTTGTTTTAGTGATGCCCTTGTGGCATGCACGTCATCATGCTATAGCTAAGGTGGCGACTGGTACTTCAGTTTGAATTGACGAAGGAGCATTTTGTGGCCGGTTATTTGCTGCCATGAACCCGGTCATGCTTTCCACTTGTCCGATGTAGTGGACACTTGATAAATGGATAACCAATCGGGCAACAACAGATCCAGGCACAAAGCATTTTTATTCAAGCGTCGTGTCGATCGGATAGTAATGACGCCTGTTAATTGTGACAGATGTAGCAGAGGCATTCCATGGTAACTCAACCGATGGGTGCCGTCCGACCACTTTTACCGACCACGACGTCATTGCTAAGGCATTCCACAGTAACTGAACCGAAAATTTTCCAATTTGCCGTCCGACCACTTTTTATTTTCATGAAAAGTTGTGTACCGGGGCTTTCAAGGGCGAACAATTCATTTATGATGAAAAAAAAATCCCCAACAAATATTTCCCAAGATAGTGTCGTGGCAAATTTCCCAAGGTTAGTTAGGAGGCCTAACTTTGACAACCCATAACTCCGAGGCGAAGAGAGCTATTTCATTGAACATTTTTTGGGTTGAACTGAGATGAATCAAGGAATAAGTAGGCTATCTCAGATTTTCTATTTTCAATTTATTAGGTCACGTGACCTCGTGACATCATTTGCGGCGTGACCTTGACCTTTTGGCTGCTGAAATTATTAAATTATAACTTTAGTCTGATGATGATTCGAGCCCCATTCAGGTCATTTCAAATAAATAAATTAAAAATGTGGGGTTCGGCCTGTAAAAAGTACTTTTGGGCATCGCAATGCTGACACAACACGCTGGTTGGGCCCCCTGTCCGTCGATGACTTCGCATCTATTTGGCATACGGTTTCGAAATGGTCCAGCGTGGCTCCCAACGACGAAACCTGTTGGTTGGTGAATGTTGTACTGCCATCAGGAAATAAGGTAACATTGACATTAGGTGTTCAAGGTCGTTGGATCTGCGGTCACGAATTTATTCCTGGCTAAAACTGCATCCCTAAATGAGCTAAACAGCTGAACTCAATACTATTGTGTTCGTCACATCGACACGGTTACAGTGATACATGGGTTGACCCCGATGGGTCAAGTTATATCACGTGACCTGAAGTCAGGTCACCGATACAAATACGGGTGTCTATTGACATATACATATACTTTTCGATAGAACAGCACGACACCAGCGCACCAACCAACATACCACCTCAATACTTTGACATGTTTGACGACCTTGTGTTCTTATACTGATTGCATGATTATACGTAAAATGGCAGGTGCGTATTCACATATTCGTATCGATAGAATACGACACCAGCGCACCAACATATCACTTCAATACCTTGACATGCTTGCCAGTGTTGTCTTCTGAGAGGGCGAAATAGCTCTCTTAGTTTCTAATGAAATAGCTCTCTTAGCCTTTGGGTTATCGGTCGTCAAAGTTAGGCCTCCTCACTGACCTTGGGAAATTTGCAAGGACTGTATTTTGGGAATTTTTAATTAAAAAAATTTGTTCACCATAAATTAATTGTTCACCCTTGAAACTTTTCAACTTTCCGGTACACAACTTTTCAAGAAAATAAAAAATGGTCGGACGCCAAATTGAAAAAAAAATTTTCGGTTGAGTTACTGTGGAATGCCTCAGCCATGATGTCGTACTCGTTAAAATGTGTGTGAATGACTCAAGATTCTGTAATCGGTCAGGTCGATTTGTGATAAGATGATCGAGGTGAATCGGCCTGTCTCCTTCCCGCCGGCCTGATGGATGTGCGGCGTTGATTATCGGCTGGCTGAGGAATATATTCCAGAGGCACATATATAAGCCTGAAAACCCGCTTTGTCCAGGTGTAGCACGTTAAAGTTGGTGTCGCAGGGAAGAAGATGGGCTTTCCCAGGCTTAGGACGTGTGCCGGCTTTTTAGGTCGTACTTCATTGACCAGTGCTACTGCACTAGTTCGGGAATGGCAGACAATTCCAAGGCCAGATGACATTAGATCAGTCACAGTGATCCAGTGACTCAAGGGATGAGTTCCGAGTGGGCACCCACAGTGGCTCAACAATGAGATAATAGTGACTCCACGCCAGTGCGACACTTTCTTCCGCCTGATGTTCAAGCCAGGAAAGACGATGATGCTGTCGTCCATATCTACGGAGGTAACTGTGTCTCGTTGGCATGAAATATGTCAAATCACTCCGTCGATATCAGTTGGATGATGTTGTCTAGGTGTCTAGTCAGCGAGCTGACATTCCCGTGGCCGATTTTGAGCCGACGAAACTGTCTCTGTTGCGGTGCGCTACTGATGTGCCACGTTTGACGAAGCGCCAGTCGCGGAGGTAGCAAGAGACATTGTTTGAATGTTCGCCGTGGAGGCGACAGTGGTTTCGCGGTGCTTAGTTCAGCGTTGTCAGGACGAGTTTGATGCTGCTTTGCGCGGCTTATTGCTCGTTCTGTTGTCCGGACTGGCATTACAGCGAGGGCGTCTTGTCATGACTCTTGCTGGTGTTACCGGTGTGCGATTGCGTAACGGCTTGGTTCTTTGAGAATGACGAGCTCGAATCATTGTAGTAATTGCTTGCTTCACATTCAAACGTTGGTTAAGGCGATGTGAACTCTCGATCGAATGTTCCATTGGTCAACACATATCCGAAGGTTTAGTTATAACGTCGTCATGTGTTTCAATTAAAATTTCACGTCAATCCCCTACATTTTTAACACAGCCAAACAATAAGAAATCAGAACATGTATCGTACAGTTCTGATGACGATCAAATACACCTTTCTCCATATCAACAGATTCAAAAGTCAACGGCAGATCAACGGCAGGTCAATGCACAGATTTAAATTATGACAAACACAAAACTCTATGGATTGATAAAACAAAACCTTGTTGTTTCGCAATGCAGAGCAACTAATACATGACCGCGCGTCTGAGCTACAGTCTTTCTTACTGTGTCAGATCGTCTGAGCGAGTCTCACAAACTCGCTTTCGATATATGATATATATACGTATAAATATATATATATATATATATATATATATATATATATATATATATATATATATATATATATATATTTAGCTACATATGCATTTGTATACATACATACATACATATATATATATATATATATATATAGATCATATATATATATATATATATAATTATGTATATATATTAATGTTATGTTGATTGCTTATACAAATTATGTTGTTTTTTCCTTCCTTACCCCCGCGGGAGGTTGCAATAATTGTTACTTTTTGGACAAAAAATTTTTAATAAAATAATATTTTTTAAAAATTTTTTTTTTTTTTTTTTATAAAATAAAAACAAACAATAACCGGGGAGGAATGGTGTGTGTTTTTTTTTTTTTTATAAAATTAATTTTTTTTTCCTTTTTTTTTTTTTTTATATATATAAAAAAAAAAAAAAAAAAAAAAAAAAAAAAAAAAAAAAAAAAAAAATAAAATATATCGAGAGAGGGAGAGAGGGCAGTGAATGGAAGAAGAGTGCAAGCGAATAAGCACAGCCGCTGTGTTTCCGTGTGACGCAACATAGCCAGTGCAGCGCGCCGCCGCACAGTGCAACAGTCGTCCGTGGCAAGGACGTCTTGGCAGGGCCATAGAGAATCCGTGTCAAGCCATGATGGACTTCTGGTCATTTTTATAATTTTGCTCCGCACACACGGTGATTGCATGTTATTTTATGTGCACTCAGGAAGTGCACTGGTGTGCCGCCCTTGGCCGCGTTCGCGCTGGATTACACACGAAGCGACACTGTTGTAAGTGCCGGCAGACGTTAATCACTGGCCGGAGCGGGCTTCGGGCACGTCCGCGTAGCCCGCTAACTGGAGTCACTGCCGACAAAACCGGCCGCGCCGTCACAACGCCGCGCGCACGTGACGTCACGAGCGGGTACGTCATGGCCGGCTGGTGTCGCTGCGGTTGGTATGTACCAACAGAGCCGTATAATGATACTGTCTGTGGTCGGTACCAACACAGCCGTATATTGGCACTGTCTGTGGTCGGTCTCAACACAGCCGTATATTGGCACCGTTTGTGGTCGGTGCCAACACAGCGTATATTAGCACTGTCTGTGGTGGGCAGAAACGCAGCCATGTATTTGCACACTCTGCGGGTGACTTATAATAATATTTGAAACTTTAAATGGGAGCGCTACACACAAATCGTTCAAGCAGCCATCGTGAATTTTTATTAGAATGAATTCAGCAGCTCATATTATTTTGATACATGTATTCAGATCGGAAGCACTTACAAAAATACGCTTAAGTGCAGATATTTGTTCAAAAGTATTGCAAAACGCGCTTGTCGTCCAGTAAAGTAGGTGCAGCTACTCCACACCCAGGGCCGATACGTCTCACACTCAGCGCCAAGCCCATCAATATGTACCATGCCAGGCGCTCGGCCCATCAATATTTCCCACATCTGGAGTTTGGCCCATCATGTCTCACACCCTCGGCGCTCGGCCCATCATTATGTCTCACACCCTCGGCGCTCGGCCCATCAATATTTCCCACATCTGGAGTTTGGCCCATCATTATGTCTCACACCCTCGGCGCTCGGCCCATCATCATGTCTCACACCCTCGGCGCTCGGCCCATCAAAGCGTTCCAATCGTTCACCATTCGTCATTCAGTCGCAGTCATATAGCAGCCAGCAGTTCAGTGAGACACTGATAAGATGCATATGTCATGTGTAGCGTGGATGACCCGTCTGATGGCAGCAGCATCTCTGGCAAGGCACCTAGTACTGACGCATTGTAGCTCGACACCGGCCGGGAGGCAAAAACAGGCCACCTCAAGGTCCTTCAGCTGGCCGTTGCCTGGCCATAGCGGTGAAGCCACTAAAATAGGAAGAGAAGAAAAGAGCTGGAGATTGGGCGAGAGGCGGTGCAAGGTTTTCAGCACAATCACAACCGAAGGTAAGTCGCCGCACCACAAACGCACCAGAGCCGCCATACATCCTGCTCAACTGACCTAGCCAACTGCCTAGTCAGATGAGATGGTCCCAGGAAACCTCGGTCTTAGAGGTAAGCCGCCGTACCACGTACGCATCAGAGCCGCCAAACACCCTGCCCAGCTGACCTGGCCGACTAGTCAGATCAGGTGGTCACAGCTGACTTCGGCCATGGGGGTAAGCCGCCAGCCGCCGCGCCACAAACGTACCAGGGCCGAGGAAGCTCCGGCCCCAGAAGTAAGCCACCAGCAGCCGCCCCATAAACGTACCAGGACCGAGGAAGTTCCGGCCCCGGAGGTAAGCCGCCAGCCGCCGCACCACAAACGTACCAGGGCCGAGGAAGCTCCGGCCCCGGAGGTACGTGGGAAGATCAAGTACGCCTTTGTTTGGGGCATATGCTAGCGCGCATCGCCGGCAGCTGAAGGCGGGTTCGAACCCATCTGAGTAGGGTGTCCATCATGCATCATTGATGAGGAAGTTGTTGAACCGAGGAATCACTAAATGGGTCATTCCGCGTTTAAAGTGCGCTGAACGTTAACGACAGCGAAGCGAGACGGACGTTTAAATCGTCGCTTATCAAAAGAAGGACAACTAAACAAGGACATTTATTGAATGATTGCTTCCGAATACATTTGCGTGCGATTATCACAGATTGTAGAGAATTTCAACTAAGGGATGGATTTTTTTTTTAAACTTTGGCCTGGGAAAAATATCGTCGGGATCGGCGAATTTCCTTCTAAATCTGGCGAAATTTGCAGATTATTAGGGCTTTCTCAACGTTAACATCCTAAAATAGGTATTGATAGAATGCACGTCGCCATCAAGGTGTCAGCATGTACATCCTCTGGCCTCAAGTTACTTTGAGTTAGCAGGAAGATTATACACACAATCCTAAGTCCCTACTGAAAAGAAAGCCGAGCAGCACCCCCACACTGCACACACAACCAAACTCCTATAAATGGTCACGCAGACACCCTCGCACTGCACTGATAAGCAAACTCCTATAAATGGTCACGCAGACACCCTCGCACTGCACTGATAAGCAAACTCCTATAAATGGTCACGCAGACACCCCCACACTGCACTGATAACCAAACTCCTATAAATAGTTATGCAGACACCCTCGCACTGCACTGATAAGCAAACTCATATAAATAGTCACGCAGACACCCTCACACTGCACTGATAAGCAAACTCCTATAAATAGTCACGCAGACACCCTCGCACTGCACCGATAAGCAAAGTCCTATAAATGGTCACGCAGACACTCTCGCACTGCACTGATAAGCAAACTCCTATAAATGGTCACGCAGACACCCTCGCACTGCACTGATAAGCAAACTCCTATAAATGGTCACGCAGACACCCTCACACTGCACTGATAAGCAAACTCCTATAAATGGTCACGCAGACACCCTCACACTGCACTGATAAGCAAACTCCTATAAATGGTCACGCAGACACCCTCGCACTGCACTGATAAGCAAACTCCTATAAATGGTCACGCAGACACCCTCGCACTGCAATGATAAGCAAACTCCTATAAATAGTCCCGCAGACACTCTCGCACTGCAATGATAAGCAAACTCCTATAAATAGTCACGGAGACACTCTCGCACTGCACTGATAAGCAAACTCCTATAAATAGTCACGCAGACACTCTCGCACTGCACTGATAAGCAAACTCATATAAATAGTCACGCAGACACTCTCGCACTGCACTGATAACCAAACTCATATAAATAGTCACGCAGACACTCTCGCACTGCACTGATAACCAAACTCATATAAATAGTCACGCAGACACTCTCGCACTGCACTGCCAGACATACGTCAATAGACGAGCAGTGACTTTCAATACGCATAAGACTTGCAAAGCCTACAATGTTGTGCGGAAGAAGCCAGCAAATATCAGACATTGTTTGACACTGATCAGATACAGTGTCAAAGGTCAAGACAAAGAACAAATCTTGGAACGATACACTTATTTTCAATGAGTAATTGTCATCATATGAATGCTGAAATGACGCTCGATTGCGGGCGAATATTTGTGTCATTGAAGATTCAGTGTTCCAGTTTTATTCCGAGGCATCTCGTAGACGATATTCATCGCTTCATTCCAACTTTTTTCTTCATGTTCACATTGGCCAACCCAGCCTTTGCCACCGCTACGTCGTCCTCTGGGCACAAATAGCTAAATTGGGTTCTTGTTGGGAGGAGAATTGGCAAATCTTATCTGGATCAATGGTTGTCTTCAAGCAGTGATTATCCATGGATATCACAGCCCAGCTGCATGTGCTTCCAACGTTATGGACCTGTTCAGATGAAGCCCTTATCGGCCCTGTGCATTTTCTGCGAAATAGGATCCAGGGATTCAACCGGGACAATGTTGGCCAAGTATTACAGGTTTTTTTTTAAAGAAGATACTGAGCCTTGATGGTTTGGGGAAAGAAAAGAAAGTGGAACGTGATTGGAAATATACTGAACATTGTCTCTTGTGCTTCTTAACATTGCGATTCATTCTTGAAAAAAATGTCATGAGCGTTCTTCATTTACATTAAGTGGCAACACTCTTTTGATGCAGCTGCAAGCGAAGCGGAAGGTTCCGTGTGTTCTACTCAAACTGGAGCAATTGATCAACTTGAACGCCAGCTCGTTGGCAGCGATTGTAGTTGGCTCCCAGATGCCAGCAACTGTGGTTTGTGAACATTCACATTGACGACCGGCTATGGCAATACGTAGGCCAATTTTTAATGGCATATCGAAGATTGGGCCTCGGCCATAACGAACCCACTCAAATCGGTCTTATAAGGCCTGACTTGACTATAGCCAAAACTAGCAGACAATGCATCGCCATCGAGAGAAAACCGGTCGTCTCAGTGCACCGAGATCCGCATGTTCAATCCCGCGATAGAATGATCACAATTGAGGCGATGTGTGTGGTACATAAGTTAGTTTTCCTCGTTGATTCCCGGAATGACTGGATGGCAAGGTTGAATTCATTGCCATGCAATGCACCTGACGACCAGTTATTGTTGAGTAGGCACCGACGCACCAGACCCCAGTCCACGATGTCGGGAAGGGCTTACCTCTTCTATACGAGCACGAAGTGGGGATAACAAGGCATCGCAACTATGGAAATGCTGACGCAATTCATAAATCATAAAGCGGATGATTTATTGCAAACCTATCGATAGGATACTGAGCCACAAGTGCACCTACCGCAACATGGATACACGAGATAGCTGCCACCCTGGCATCGGCAGTGAGGTACAACTGGCTGCTACCCTGGCGGCGGCAGTGAGGTACAACTGGCTGCTATCCTGGCAGAACCACGATGATTGCCTGCTCCCCTCATTCGCCCTCTTCCCCCGAATGGATGAGGCAAGAGTAGAAATTTGGTCTCAATTGATAGGAGCATTTTGATGCAGGAAGCGCGCAAGTTTGACAGGTGCAAGCACACGCAACACGATCCCTATTCGATTTATTAAAAACGGCTCATTTCTCTCCTATCTTATGCAGGTACATGTACGCCCATCCACGTGCTCCCGGACGAAGTCAGTTCACCAGAATGCAGCCGTGCACGTGCAGGTGCGTGTGTTCTGCATCCTTGTTGCAATCATGTCGACGTGTAACAAGTATTGAAGGTCGCACAGACCTGAAGTTATGCTATATGAAAACTCGTCCATCGTCGAGGATCGATGGGCGATCGTGTTGCGGTGGGCGAGCTGAACGTCCGGCATGGACGACGGTCAGCATCGTCAATCTTTTCTGGGGTTCTTCTGGGTTCTCCACGGCGCTTGATGCCTTCACCAAATGTTGTTCCGGGCGTGACATCCCACCAGGAATACCCAATGTATGGAGGTAAGTGCTGATATGTGCAAGTGCCCACACGCATGGATGGTGCATCACTATTAGCACCACACGACCAGAGATGGTGTATAACTATTAGCATCATCCGTGCAAAGAAAGTGTATCACTATTAAGGTTAACCTGATATGTTGTACATCCTTGACATTTTGTAAACGGAAGCAACGCACTGTCAACTATTATTTTCGGAACGAAAACCGGCTTTGGTGAGGAGCTGTGGTCGGGTGCGTGCACGTATGTAATGATTTCTATATTGCCTTCTACATTCAGACGTTTCCTACGGTCACCAAATTCGGAATGCGGATGCGCCATTATGATACCTATCTGGTACGTGGTTCTTTTCGTGCTGTGTATGTCTGGTGTGCATATGCTACACGCCTATATGTGCTGCACCCCACTTGGCATTAGCGACAGCTACAGCCCACATCAAAAGATACAAACCCTGAAGTTTGGTCAATACATGCGCCAAGAGAAGAACCAATCGCTTTAGCGTTGGGAGCCGAGTGGGCCGAGGTAGGCTCGCTGTAGTGGTGGTTATTGTGTTACGACATGTCGACCGTTGAGTCATGCAGCGTCGCCGATCTCTCACGCCGATTGGTCGCGGGCGAAGAGTAACGACAGGTGGGATTCGAACCCGCAATATTTCGATTGTGAGACGGGCAACTTACCCCTGGACTACTCTTCCCGAGGTATGTTTGCGCGTGCCTATGTTTTGAGCGAGATACGCCTGTACTTCAAAAGGAAGTACCTGTAGTCCTTAAATTTTTTGGAAGGGAAGTCCCTATGCAAAATCAGATTGTCGCATTCATAGCGGCTGGTGTTAAGATGTGCACGCGTGTGTTACGTCAGATCGAGTGAATAAGGCTAGATAATGTGGTAGTTAGGTGGGTAGATAGGTATTTGTAATCCTGAAATATGTTGGTAGATGCTTTCCATAAAATGTATGGTACTATATTGGATAGGGTGTTAAGTCTGCAAAGGTCCTACAACGAGGTTCTAATACCTACTTACCTTGGAAAATAAAACGTTTAGCCCATTCTTGAATATAATCTCAGACGACCTTTCCCTTACGTATTCTGATTTTGAACGCAGTCGAGATAATTGTAACTTCTATGATGCTAAAGATATCAGAAGACAAGCTGAAATAGGTACTGATATAGGAATAAACATAGATATTCTCCATTTGAATGCAAGGTCCATAATAAATAAATTTGATGAGCTCAATATCTTCCTAAACCAGCTGAATCACAAATGAAGATTTATATGTAATTCGGAAACATGGCTTTCAAAAGAAAATGAACACAAATTTAGCTTAGATGACGAAGATTATGAACTATTCTGCAAGAGTGTCTTACAAAAATAAACAAACTGAACGTGCCTGCATACATCATTGGAGATCTAAACACTGACCTTTTTCAATTCCAGACAACCACTTTGCTGATTAATTTTTCATGTCTATATGCTCTCATGGTTTTATTCCCCTAATATCAAAGGCTACTCGTGTATGTGATTCATCATGCACACTAACTGACAATATTTTCTGCAATGATATTTCAAAAAGAAAAGAAACTGGCATCATTAAATCTGATTTCTCTGATCACTTCTCTATTTTTTCAACATCAGAATTTTCAGTTCCACAACCAATCACTGCAAAAAGAACAAGAACTACCTTTGACTTTCATAAAATTGACAGTTTAAGGGATCATCTAACCAATGAACTTGAAGGGATTTTTGATGAAAATGATCCTGAGAAAGCATGCATCAGTTTAATTGATGCATATAAGAGTGGGATTGATAAATTTACATATACTCAAGTCAAATCAAGAAAAGCAACCTCCATTAAGCCATGTATTTCACCTGCAATATTATGCTCAATCAACCACAAGCAAATATGATTTAATGAAAAACTTACATATCAAACTGCTGAAAGTAAGACAAAATATAACAGGTATAGAAATGCACTGATTACAATAATCAGGAATGCAAAAATACTTCATTATGAAGTGGAAATTGACAAATGTCAAAATAATTCAAAAGAGACATGCAAAATGCTTCACCAGTTGCTCAGGTAAGCTCCTTCAAAGCATGACATCCCTAAAAAATGAACACAGATGCAGATATCGCTCTAGAAAATGACGCAGCTATAGCTCAAGGATTTAATAAATATTTCACAGAAATTGCACCAAAATTGAGAAAACAAATTCCTGAAAGCAACATCAATGCTTTGGAATATATGCTCACCTACCCAGGTATATAAATGGAGCTATTAGCAGTACCAGAAAACAATTTAGATACAATAATTGCTTCTTTAAGTAATGCTGGGTCTGGGATTGATGGAATAAATTATAGAATATTTAAGCAGTCATATAGGTCAATATTACCACACTTAAACCATATCATTAACTTATGTCTGAGTAGTGGGATCTTCCCCAAGCCATTCAAAATTGCTATTGTAAAGCCCGTCCACAAAAAGGTGACCCATCAACATTTAGTAACTACACACCAATTAGTATTCTTCCATATATATATTTAAAATATTAAAAACGATAATCTACAACCAACTCTTGGAACATTTCACCCTACACAACCTACTTTCAGACAAGCAATTTGGTTTCAGAAAAGAAAGGTCCACATACATGCCTCTACTCTTAATACGGAGCCTGATTACCAAAGGATTTAAAAATAATGAATATGTTGAAGGAATTTACCATGACTTGGGAAAGGCGTTTGATACCGTTGACAAAGAAATATTGTTTGCAAAAATGTAAAAAATATGGTGTAAAGGGAAATGCAATCAAAATAATAAGGTCATATTTATCAGGATATCATATTCACAAGCTCCTACAATAAATAACAGTACCTCTACTTTCAGAAAAATTGAAATGGGTGTGCCACACGGCTCAATTTTAGGTCCCTTACTCTTTATAGTATATATAAATGATATTGTAAATTTACATGTAGAATGTGAGACATTTCTATATACTGATGGCACTGCCATTTTTTCAAAAGCACTGACAATTTGTATTTGTCTTCAATAAATTTTATCCGAGTCGTTGCTGGGTGGCTTTAGGAACCAGGGTTCTATTGCTAACCAGAGCTTGTTGCGCGAACCCTGGCCCCACCACCCGATCCACGAATTCCTGTTCAACGGCAGAATTTTTATCGAAAGTTTAACGTGCTGTCAATGCACCGACACGGCCGCCCGGTAGTTGGTCCCCGGCCTTATCGGGCCAGCTGCCAACTGACACTCCCGGCCGGGGGCTAAATGCGAGCGCGCGAAGCGGCTCGAACCCTGCGTTGCCAAGACAGGGGAGACCAGTGCAGGGCAGCGCTCTAACCAACTGAGCTACCGGGACAATACAGAGCTTCATCACAAAATCACAAATTTACTGCCAAAAAGTTCGCAATGGCTACATTCAAATCTGTTGTCATTAAATGAATCCAAAACTGCATACCAGATATAGAACAATCGCAAAACAGATATTAATATCCAGATTGAATTTAATGGAATTTCTATTTTACATCAGAATCCGGTAAAGTACCTAGGTGTATACATAGATGATAATTTTAAATTTGCATCCAATATCAGCAGTGTCTAAAACATGATAAGTCGCAACATAGGAATGATATAAAAAAGTAAGTATATCCTAGGGAAAAATCACCTAAAATTGTATAATGCATTAATTCTTTCATATATAAATTATTGCTGTTTTCTCTGGGGTGCAAACTATGCTAATCAGATACACAAATTATTGTTACTTCAGAAAATAATGATGCGTATTATTGAGGGTATATTTCTTCCCCAGGGTGCAAACCCTATCATTAATAAATACAAAATTTTAGAAGTCCAAGATCTAGCAAAACTTCAAATGATGCTTATTATGCAAAAATTAATTCATCATCAGCTACCTAATTCTATCAGACCCCTTTTCACAGAATTGCTTGACTCCCCATATTCCACAAGATTACAAAACCACTTCCAGCAAAGGTATTCAAACAAAAATAATCGTCTCTCCACCATTTAATTTTGTGGACCCAATCTTTGGAACTCCATCATAGCAAAGCATTTTCTGCATTCAGAGATACCAAATTCCAAGACTGTTCTTAAAAAATAATATTAAGACATACTTATTCAGCAGATATTAAAATACTTAGCAGTTAATTGTTGCTGTGTGTGTATGTTTGTACAGGGATGCCAGCATGTGAGTGTATGTGTGTGTGTGTGTATGTGTTCTGGGGTGTTGTCATGTGATTATGTGTATGTGTGTGTGTGTTTGCACTTAACCATGTATAAAGTTGAAAACACTCAACCACTGGTTCCTCCCACATTCCACCTAGCAACAAGCCCATGCTTAGCTGGATGAAGGTGTGGGAGGAGCTAAAGTTTATTTTTAAAAAAAAGTTAATTACAAATCAGAAGTGCTCGCCACCATCCGGCCACAAACCAGCTGCTAACATTATAGTTTAGACCCTAATTTCTTATTGGGATGGATCCAGGGACAGTCATATGCCTCCTTTGGGTGTGACTACTAACAGCATTCTTTATTATTAGTTATACTGCTCTAATACCCGATGCTTTGTATGCTTGTTTATTTGTTTTCCATCTCTTAGCTGGGAGTGCCGCGACTTTGTTGTTTATGTTATGGTGTTAACGTAAGGTGCTTGCAGTCGTTGGGTAAGGGGAGGGGGTGCTCCTGGTCACCTGATCCTGGGTGGCGGACATCAAAAAAAAAAAAAAAAAGTATTTTTTGTCAAGACTTACTGTATTTTCTTTACAAGCTTAACGCAGATGGAATCCTAGGGCTCTTAGTAAGTCTGAACATTTCATGACTTGTAGACAATGATGCAATAAAAATGGTACATCTGTGTAATAATTGAAATACACCCTCCATTTGGCTATTGTTCTTCTTCATACTATGTTTGCTTTCGCCTCAGCGAACTATTGCGATATTTTTGCAACAATTTTATTATTGTTCAGAAATTCCTCGATCTATTGAGTTAGCCCCGGTTTGTCATAGCTTAAACGCATGGCTTGTGCATGAGCGTAGAGTCTACCCTTAATGCTACCATGAAAGCTTTTCGTAGACAAACGTCCTTCAAAACGTGGGCATCTTTTATTGAGAAGCTAATGTAAAAACCCGTTTCCCAAAACAAAAGCAGCATTTTTGCACATAAGTATGCTCGGTTAATCTTAAAACCTTAGCTCTAGCAATGCGACGACCCACATGGCTCTCCTGAACATGAGTTACATGGCTGTCCCGAGCATAACCCACATGACTATCCTGAACATTACCCACATTGCTGTCCCGAACATAACCCGCATGACCTACCGAAGCGAATTACTTCATGACCCACAAAGCTGCTACGGCCCGATCCGCAGGGTCACAGAACCCTCCCAGCCAATAGTATTCAAGGCTAGGTCAGCCAATATCGTGGCACCGTTGCTGGCTGAGCTCGAGGAAGCCCCTGGGCTCCACACCTGGGAGAAGTCGTTCCAGCCATGCGGTAATGGGTCTATGATTATACACCGGCCACAGCAACTATGCACCTCCGAACATGGTAAAATACGAAGTTCCGACAGACGCTCAACACTTGCGCAATACTGCAAGGGGCAGCTATCTTAAACGAACATTCCATTTCAGCTATGCTTCCGTACCATGGAGTGTGCTATGGAATGTCGTCTTCTTCTTTGCATTTTTAGTTATTCTACGTTTTAGCGTTACACGGCATTGCATTGTTCGCCCGGCAGTGACTTTGAGGTGAACCACGAACTATGGCCCGTGAACCGTGAACCACGGCGCGTGCTAGACTTGGACAAAAGCCAACGGAACATTTCTGCAACGATACATGATTATTGGTCACTCGAACATACTTAATGTGTCACGTCTAACGTACAACTCCACTGAATTAGACCTATGCTTGTTTTTCGGAGGAAGGAAGGGGGTGCTGAGCCTTTCGAGAATTCAGCCTCGTTCGTGACCACGTCAGCTCCACCAGTTCAGCGTCGCTGGTGACCATATCAGTTCTGCCAGTTCAGCGTCGCTGGTGACCATATCAGCTCCACCAGTTCAGTGTCGCTGGTGACCATATCAGCTCCACCAGTTCAGTGTCGCTGGTGACCATATCAGCTCCACCAGTTCAGTGTCGTTGGTGACCATATCAGCTCCACCAGTTCAGTGTCGCTGGTGACCATATCAGCTCCACCAGTTCAGTGTCGCTGGTGACCATATCAGCTCCACCAGTTCAGTGTCGCTGGTGACCATATCAGCTCCACCAGTTCAGCGTCGCTGGTGACCATATCAGCTCCACTAGTTCAGCGTCGCTGGTGACCATATCAGCTCCACCAGTTCAGTGTCGCTGGTGACCATATCAGCTCCACCAGTTCAGTGTCGCTGGTGACCATATCAGCTCCACTAGTTCAGCGTCGCTGGTGACCATATCAGCTCCACCAGTTCAGTGTCGCTGGTGACCATATCAGCTCCACCAGTTCAGTGTCGCTGGTGACCATATCAGCTCCACCAGTTCAGTGTCGCTGGTGACCATATCAGCTCCACCAGTTCAGTGTCGCTGGTGACCATATCAGCTCCACCAGTTCAGTGTCGCTGGTGACCATATCAGCTCCACCAGTTCAGTGTCGCTGGTGACCATATCAGCTCCACCAGTTCAGTGTCGCTGGTGACCATATCAGCTCCACTAGTTCAGCGTCGCTGGTGACCATATCAGCTCCACCAGTTCAGTGTCGCTGGTGACCATATCAGTTCCGCCAGTTCAGTGGCACTGGTGACCATGTCAGTTCCACCAGTTCAGTGTCGTTGGTGACCATATCAGCTCCACCAGTTCAGTGTCGCTGGTGACCACGTCAGCTCCACTAGTTCAGCGTCGCTGGTGACCATATCAGCTCCACTAGTTCAGCGTCGCTGGTGACCATATCAGCTCCACCAGTTCAGTGTCGCTGGTGACCATATCAGCTCCACCAGTTCAGCGTCGCTGGTGACCATATCAGCTCCACCAGTTCAGTGTCGCTGGTGACCATATCAGCTCTACCAGTTCAGTATCGCTGGTGACCATATCAGCTCCACCAGTTCAGTGTCGCTGGTGACCATATCAGTTCCGCCAGTTCAGTGGCACTGGTGACCATGTCAGTTCCACCAGTTCAGTGTCGTTGGTGACCATATCAGCTCCACCAGTGCAGTGTCATTGGTGACCATATCAGTTCCACCAGTTCAGTGTCACTGGTGACCATATCAGCTCCACCAGTTCAGTGCCACTGGCGACCATATCAGTTCCATCAGTTCAGTGTCGCTGGTGGCCATATCAGTTCCACCAGTTCAGTGTCGTTGGTGACCATATCAGTTCCACCAGTTCACGGAATCAACAAACAGCGCTGCCGCTCCCCTGGTGCAACGATCCGTCACGACCGTCACGACCGTCACGTCCGCGCCAGAGTCCGGTGACGTCACCAGAGCTTGACCAGCTGACCGTGCGCACTGCTGTCGTCGGCAAGGCCTGTTGACCTGGCGGTCTGGCAACTGCGAACGCCGTGAGCCACGTGCAGGCGCCCGCCACTGTCAGACGCCGTGAGCCACGTGCCGGCGTCCGTCACTGTCAGACGCCGTGAGCCACGTGCCGGCGCCCGTCACTGTCAGACGCCGTGAGCCACGTGCCGGCGCCCGTCACTGTCAGACGCCGTGAGCCACGTGCCGGCGCCCGTCACTGTCAGACGCCGTGAGCCACGTGCCGGCGCCCGCCACTGTCAGACGCCGTGAGCCACGTGCCGGCGTCCGTCACTGTCAGACGCCGTGAGCCACGTGCCGGCGCCCGTCACTGTCAGACGCCGTGAGCCACGTGCCGGCGCCCGTCACTGTCAGACGCCGTGAGCCACGTGCAGGCGCCCGCCACTGTCAGACGCCGTGAGCCACGTGCAGGCGCCCGTCACTGTCAGACGCCGTGAGCCACGTGCAGGCGCCCGTCACTGTCAGACGCCGTGAGCCACGTGCAGGCGTCCGCCACTGTCAGACGCCGTGAGCCACGTGCCGGCGCCCGTCACTGTCAGACGCCGTGAGCCACGTGCAGGCGTCCGCCACTGTCAGACGCCGTGAGCCACGTGCCGGCGCCCGTCACTGTCAGACGCCGTGAGCCACGTGCAGGCGTCCGCCACTGTCAGACGCCGTGAGCCACGTGCAGGCGCCCGTCACTGTCAGACGCCGTGAGCCACGTGCAGGCGCCCGTCACTGTCAGACGCCGTGAGCCACGTGCCGGCGTCCGTCACTGTCAGACGCCGTGAGCCACGTGCAGGCGCCCGCCACTGTCAGACGCCGTGAGCCACGTGCCGGCGTCCGTCACTGTCAGACGCCGTGAGCCACGTGCAGGCGCCCGCCACTGTCAGACGCCGTGAGCCACGTGCCGGCGTCCGCCACTGTCAGATGCCGTAAGCCACGTGCAGGCGCCCGCCACTGTCAGACGCCGTGAGCCACGTGCCGGCGTCCGTCACTGTCAGACGCCGTGAGCCACGTGCAGGCGCCCGCCACTGTCAGACGCCGTGAGCCACGTGCAGGCGCCCGCCACTGTCAGACGCCGTGAGCCACGTGCCGGCGTCCGTCACTGTCAGACGCCGTGAGCCACGTGCAGGCGCCCGCCACTGTCAGACGCCGTAAGCCACGTGCAGGCGCCCGTCACTGTCAGACGCCATGAGCCACGTGCAGGCGCCCGTCACTGTCAGACGCCGTGAGCCACGTGCAGGCGCCCGTCACTGTCAGACGTCGTAAGCCACGTGCCGGCGCCCGTCACTGTCAGACGCCGTGAGCCACGTGCCGGCGCCCGTCACTGTCAGACGCCGTGAGCCACGTGCAGGCGCCCGTCACTGTCAGACGCCGTGAGCCACGTGCAGGCGCCCGTCACTGTCAGACGTCGTAAGCCACGTGCCGGCGTCCGTCACTGTCAGACGCCGTGAGCCACGTGCCGGCGTCCGTCACTGTCAGACGCCGTGAGCCACGTGCCGGCGTCCGTCACTGTCAGACGCCGTGAGCCACGTGCAGGCGCCCGTCACTGTCAGACGCCGTGAGCCACGTGCAGGCGCCCGCCACTGTCAGACGCCGTGAGCCACGTGCAGGCGCCCGTCACTGTCAGACGCCGTGAGCCACGTGCAGGCGCCCGTCACTGTCAGACGCCGTGAGCCACGTGCAGGCGCCCGTCACTGTCAGACGTCGTAAGCCACGTGCCGGCGTCCGTCACTGTCAGACGCCGTGAGCCACGTGCCGGCGTCCGTCACTGTCAGACGCCGTGAGCCACGTGCAGGCGCCCGTCACTGTCAGACGTCGTAAGCCACGTGCCGGCGCCCGTCACTGTCAGACGCCGTGAGCCACGTGCAGGCGCCCGTCACTGTCAGACGCCGTGAGCCACGTGCCGGCGCCCGTCACTGTCAGACGCCGTGAGCCACGTGCAGGCGCCCGTCACTGTCAGACGTCGTAAGCCACGTGCCGGCGCCCGTCACTGTCAGACGCCGTGAGCCACGTGCAGGCGCCCGTCACTGTCACACGCTGCGAGCGATGCCATACACCACAGGGTTAAGAGCTACACCGCGGGCATCTATGCGTACACCGCGAGCTTAAGAGATACACCGCGGGCATATATACGTACACCGCGAGCTTAACACGCGTCCTGGAGAGCCTCTGAAAATAACTCGCACTGGAGGGAGCGGATTCCGCCCCCCCCAAGCTCCTATGAAGGCTAGAGAAACAAAATTCGCAGGGTCGATGGACACGATAGTGAACTCTATTGTGTGCAAAGTTGCAAGGTCAATGCAAGGTCAATATCTTCAAGGTCATATGAGATCAAAATAGGAAAATTGTCTGGTTTTGTGTTGCTTCACTTGTCATTGTTATGGATCGCTGTGATTGTGTGCTTAAATGCTCCAAAATTGCAATTCATGATGTTTTGGACATTGCTAATGATGCAATACAGATGTCAGATCCGCCATTTGACCTCAGGTCATCTATATAGGAGCACTTTATTAGGTCCTTACCTGTTCCAGTTACCGGAACCGGGCTCCCAACCCGACTGCCCCGTTGGGCGGCTCGGCACACTCGGCTTCGCAAAGAAATGAGTGAAATACATGAATAAAGTATGGAAATGCTTAGGCACACAATAACAACAGTAGATTTAGGGATGTGTAGGGAGTAACATGTAAAGTGACGTAAATCGCATGAACGTCATTTGCATTTATGACACATTCCAGTTGACCAAGTTTGGTTCCATTAGCCTGTCATGAACTTGACCTGACTTGACCTCGGCGGCCTAACATGACTTTTAAATTATACAGCATAACAATATGCCTTTAAAAATCGCTAGTATTTCCAGGAACGCTTCCTTTTTGCCAAATAAGGGAAGCGCATCAGCGCCGATTTTTGTGGTCTGGCGCTGCGAATTGTGTTTACTTTAACGGCCGTAACTTGAAAACTTTTCGGCCGATTTTCATTTTTCTTGCTTTAAACAATGCGCCGGTCATTTCGAAGCAGGTACGCAAAAACGTTGGCGTATATTGGCCGATACAATAATATGGCGTTATGTATGAAAAATCGGAGGGGTTGGCGGATTTCGCCATCCCCCCAGGGCGGGTGTTAACCTGTCATGAACTTGACCTGACTTGACCTCGGTGACTTGACATGACTTTGAAACAATGTATCATGACAACGTGCATAAAAGTCGTTAGTTTTGCCAAGAACACTTCCCTTTTGCTAATATACGGGAAGCGTATCAGCACCGATATTTGTGTTCTGGCGCTGATAATTTTTTTTTACTTTAGCGACCTCTAACTCTAAAAAAATTCGGTCCATTTTCACTTTTCCCACTTTAAACAACGCGACGGTCATTTAGTAGCAGGTACACAAAGAA
Source organism: Imbricaverruca yamaguchii (assembly GCA_034440575.1). Taxonomy (NCBI): domain Eukaryota; kingdom Metazoa; phylum Arthropoda; class Thecostraca; family Neoverrucidae; genus Imbricaverruca; species Imbricaverruca yamaguchii. The sequence continues at coordinate 569,226 of JAOTOL010001643.1, forward strand.
TGGCGTATATCGGCCGGTAAAAACTGGAGTTATCTGGAGTTAGCATATGCACATACACCGCGGGCTTAAGAGATACATGGCGGGCATATAAACATACACCGCGGGCTTAAGAGACACACTGCGGACATTTATACATACACTGCGGACATATATACACACACCGCGAGCTTAAGAGATACACAGCGGGCATTTATGCATACACCACTGGCTTAAGGGAACGAGTCTCGTCTGATGATTGACAAGGCGCAACACATTGGTCAAAAGTCACGGCGGTATCGGTCACCTGGAAAAGGCTGAGATTGGGCTGACGCAGAGCCCATGGCAATGCCGGACTGCGGGCAGTGCGGGCACGGCAGGTGTGGGACCTGGCGGAAGGCATTCCTGCAGCAACATGTGGGCCCCCAGTTAGATGGGGTGAAGTGGCCAACAAGGGGTTCTGTGGACAGACAACAGCGATGACGATGCGACTGTGTTGGGAGACGGATGGATAAGTATGTTGCAGCGAGACGTGTGGTTTCGGTATATGATTTATAAGATGTCTGATCTCCGGAAGATTATCTGGTCTCAATATGAGCCGCAGACCTCTACGAGATGTGATTTCCGTGAGAGATCCGAGGAGTTCGATCTATGCGAGAGGGAGAGCTGGAGGATGTGTTCTTAATAACAGACGACGAGAGTGGTTGAGGCGCAGCCCTCCAGTTGGAGGCTTAGTTTCGGCGAGACATCTTGTCGAGGTAGGTGCTATTGTCATGAGAGACTCGTTGAAGGCATGCCCTTTATGCCCCCCCTGATTCATCAGGTTCCGATAATATGGTCGTGGCTATACTGAGAGTCCTCAGTGATAAAATTGATGGCGGTAAAATATCCACCGGACCATTTCGTAGACGAGCTGTCTGTCCCATATCGTTCCAAGCAACAGCCGTGGTCTCGGAATAGGCAGGGTTCCCCAAGGAGAGTTCCAGAAATCACTGGAGCTGAATCGTGCAACTGTTGTGGTTCGGCAAGCCTCCCGACCACAGAATAATTATTCCTCCTCAGCCTACGATAAAAAAGCTGGAACAAAAGACGCCGGTTGCCCGCAGGTTGGATACAGCAGCAGTGGTGTGGAACGGAAAGTCCTCTCCGGAAGAAACGAGGCCACACGGTGAGATATCCCACTCACGACTTGCTAGGTGCAATGCTCTTTACTATTTTCGTGTCGAATTAGTTCGTTTTGGTGACAGAAAATCTTCTGTCACTGGTGATTTAATGATGAAGCTGATAAAAATGTCAACTTTCTAAGACACGAAATGAGCTTGATACTTATACAATTTTTACTAGGCTATAATTGTTGCAATAAATAGAATTGAAGTAATTTTCGACATCAACCATTAAATAAAATAAAAACAGGTCAAATCGAACATAAATTCCATTAAATGTGAGCATCAACATAAAGGACTTCCCGATGACAGCCGGTGGTTACTAAAGACAATAGCTACAATGGTCGCGCAAGCACTTTAAGAACCGTGACTGTCATAGCCGCTGTTACAGCTCCTCTATCATTAAAACACTGTGCATACTTATCCATCCAAGAGCGAAAAACGCTGGGAGCCAACCCAGCAATGCATAGGCAAACATGTCTCTGGTCTGTTTGCCTGTACCTTGTCAGTGGAAGTGGAAGTAAGTGGAAGTTGGAAGTAAGTTAACACCTTTCATGCAATCGTTATCACTTCCTAATGCCATCGCTAGGTTGAATTTGCCACGCTACCCCCTCCACCCTCCCGATCCTATGCACACATTTTTTAGACTTCTCCATTGGTGCGCACGTGATATTGTCGTGACATTACAAGTTGCTCATATGATGCATATTACGAGACCAATGTTTTGTCTTCAAGCTAACAGTGCTCTTGGAAATTGTGCACACAGGTAATTCCATGGTAATTAGAGAGCACCGCCATTGATCTATCTGTAGAGAATGACATGATGTAATAACACATCAAACGCTACAAGCTTCCTGGCACTTCAGAATAGTGATGATTGTCCTGACTACTGTTGCATGCCAGCATAATGTTCAACCACAATCTACCAATCAGGCTCAGGAAGAGACACAAGCCTGTTTTGGCCGGAAACCACCAAGGAAGAACCTTTCGCGCACTGGCACACGAATGTCTCGTAACCATTTTCAGATCTCACGTTTCGCGACTCACTAGTTTTGCAACTTGGGCTATTGTTCATGCAGCTTAGTCAATTTGTACACCTTGCACTTTCTATTCCGTGGACGTATCATTGGTGCAATGCACCGCAGGTGCAGGAAGGCTACGTGACTGACACGAATGCGGCATCAAATATACTATGCATGCCTGCATATGCTGCTTGGGGATGCACAATAACTGGACCCAACCTAATCGAACAGCCGGCACTTCGCTACACTTGCAATTAACCTCCTAATGATCCATCGCACAGCGTGAAGTATGCAGGCCACGGCTTCAGGCTACACGCCGCAGGCTAAGTGCCCAGACTGGCACGCGCACCAACAGCAAGTGGAGCCGGCTGGCAGGTGTAGCGATCATGGCGCACCTCTCGTCCGGAGATTGCAATCGCTTGACGTCACTTCAGCACCGTTTAGTTGCAGCCGATGCCTGCCGGCCAATGGCTAAAGGACAGCATGACACGACTGAAAAACGAGTAACCTCCGGCCGGCAGAGTGGAGAGAGCTGAGAGGAGAGCGGCCCGCCAGGGCACCGGCGCACCGGGTACGTTGACTGACTCATCTAATGAATGAGCTAAGATTAGCCAGCATGGTAATGCAGTCATTTGCAGACATTTCCAGAATATCCCGTCCTATTCTGGGTTTGTCGATATTATTATTATGTGTACCAAATTGAAGGAATGTCTTGGACTCCATAGTTATGTTCAGCTTTGGAAATAGATCGTCTGTAATCAACAGGAAAATGTTCACAATTATTTTTGTAGGATTTTAGCAGGATGGAAAGATTAGGTGTATCTGGACATGCCCATATTCGGAAAACATGTGCGGCAGGCAACCGGACAACTCCAAATTAGCTCACGTGCTGAACGCGAAAGTAAAACCAGCAAAATGGGCGCTGTATGACCAACGCAGTCGATACGCCCGTAAGCCCAAATAACCAACCGAAACCAGCAAACGTGTGGCCTTTTTTACCACCAATGAAAAACCTTTTTTTTTTTTTTAAAATTTTTTTTTTTTTTCTTTTTTTTTCTCCCTTTTTTTTTTTTTTTTTTTTAATTTAAAAATTTAAAATTTAAAAAATTAAAAACCAAAAAAAAAAAAAAAAAAGGGTGGGGGGGTTTTACCTGGCATTGATTGGGAGTGCTCATCCTTTTGTTCTGTTTTGTCGTCCCTGCCCTTTTCCTGGTAAACACCCTGTAATTTTGAGCGATCTAATTAAAGGTGTAAGTCTGAGATCCAAGCGCATTTCAAGTATCAGTAAATATTTCCTTTGCGCTTAATCCTCGCTTTCCTAACAGGATGGTTTGCTTAATGATTATCGTCCTATCGTGATCATCGTGTTCTGTGTTCCGCTTCCCGCGCGAGAATATTCATGCTGGATTGTGCTTGCCATCTTGATACAGCAATGCTCGCCTATACGGTAACGATTTGGAAAATGTCTTTGTGAGGGGATGACCCACGTGTTCCCTTCTTCCCCTATTCTGCCTCAGATAGAGCGCCGAAGCGATCAAGCTGGGGCACAGAATGTGGCACTTGTGAATTTAGCTAGAATGTCCTGGATGGTATACGGAACCGATACAAATTTAAGCTAAATAGTACATGCTACAGAGCGAAACAAAGTGGAGTGTATATGTGACAAAAGCTAGGCTGACATTCATTCTATGACTAGGTCACCACATGTCAAACATGTATTCTGCACTTTGGTGGCATTGAGCATGCTGAATGCACAACGACACTTTCATGACAACAACAAAAACACTGATACGATTTCAATGCAATTTCCGCCCTGGGTTTAAACAAAAATGTGTTGAACAGGTCATTGAGCACGTCGCACCCCATTCACATTTGGAAACCGATAATTAATATTTCCTGGAGCTCGAATTGAATAAACCTTTGTAAGAAAGCCGGACGTAAATGTCCAGTTTTGCAGAGTTCATTGCTCAACAGTCCGTTTTTATCGCTTGACACGTGCTGATATTTCTGAGCACCCCTGAACATATTTCCCTCCTAGCTTGTGACACTCCGTCTAACACGAAATAGCAAAGCGTTTACAACTCAGTGACTAGGCGCAAGTAATCTAACTCCGCTCATTATACTCTGGTCATTATAGTTCGGTCCTTATAATCCAGTCGTTATTCTCCAATTATTAAGCTCCGGCCATTAGGATCCGGTGATTAGACTCTGGCCATTATGCCGCCGTCATTGAACTAAGATCATTAGATCCCAGCCAGTATACTTCGATCTGTAAATTCCGGACATCAAACTTCGATCATCTGACTTCAGTACTTAAACCCCGTTGGGACTTCGATTGTTAGACTTCGGCTATCAGACTTTAATCATCGACCTGCATACCTTGGTCGGTCGATGAACCGCCGTGTAAATCAGCTCTAATAGTAACTTAAGCGTGAAATATATGACTTTAACCCTTCTTCCTTATATGCCTTTAAACCCTCCCCTAGCGTAGAACTGTGAATACAGGGCCATGATGGACGCAAAACTAGGCTTGCAACGCTACATATGCATTTTCCAGACCTGAAGTTGGTGGTATATATGCCAACACGAACATGCTCACAACCTGAGCCGGCCGGTACGTGCTATATGCCACGCAGAGGTGACTCGGTGCTCAGAGTCGTGACTCATAGTCACGAGTTATGACTCAGTACTCACAGTTGTGCAGCGCCTGAACCGCCACGTCTATTCCGAACGAGTAGATGCCCATGAGGCTGCCGAGCAGCGAGAGGAACAGCCAGTCCTCGTACCTGCCGCGAGTCCACCTCCTCACCCAGGCCAGGCAGAAGGAGCCATCTGCCGGAAGGTAGGCGCAATGCCGCTGCTCCGTCCTGGCTCACAATGCGCACACCAGTGCTGATGTCACCACACACTACCCACATCGGCACTGATGGCACTGCACGACATCACACACTACCCACGTCAGCACTGATGGCACTGCACGGTACCACACACTACCCACATCGGTACTGATGGCACTGCACGGTACCACATACTACCCACATCGGTACTGATGGCACTGCACGGTACCACACACTACCCACATCGGTACTGATGGTACTACACGGCATCACACACTACCCACATCAGTACTGAACCCACGTCGGCACTGATGGCACTGCATGGCCTCACACACTGCCCACATCGGTACTGATGGCACTGCACGGTACCACACACTACCCGCATCGGAACTGATGGCACTGCACGGTACCACACACTACTCACATCGGTACTAATGGCACTGCATGGCCTCATACACTACCCACATCGGTACTGATGGCACTCCATGGCCTCATACACTACCCACATCGGTATTGATGGCACTGCACGGTACCACACACTACCCACATCGGTACTGATGACTTTCGGTCCGCACGGTCACACACTACCCGCATCGGTACTGATGGCACTGCATGGTCCACACACTACCCACATCGGTACTGATGGCACTGCACGGTACCACACACTACCCACATCGGTACTGATGGCACTGCACGGTCCACACACTACCCACATCGGTACTGATGGCACTGCACGGTCCCACACACTACCCACATCGGTACTGATGGCACTGCATGGCCTCCACTACCCACATCGTACTGTGGCACTGACACACTACCCACATCGGTACTGATGGCACTGCATAGTCCACACACTACCCACATCGGTACTGATGGCACTGCACGGTACCACATACTACCCACATCGGTACTGATGGCACTGCACGGTACCACACACTACCCACATCAGTACTGATGGTACTCACGGCGTCACACACTACCCACATGACTGAACCCACGTCGGCACTGATGGCACTGCATGGCCTCACACACTACCCACATAGGTACTGATGGCACTGCACACTACCCACGGTGGACTGATGGCACTGCACGGTCCACACACTACCACATCGGTACTGATGGCACTGCACGGTACCACACACTACCTGGTACTGATGGCACTGCACGGCCACACACTACCCACATCGGTACTGATGGCACTGCACGGTACACACACTACCCACATCGGTACTGATGGCACTGCACGGTACCACACACTACCCACATCGGTACTGATGGCACTGCACGGTACCACCACACTACCCACATCGGTACTGATGGCACTGCACGGCCTCACACACTACCCACATCGGTACTGATGGCACTGCACGGTACCACACACTACCCACATCGGTACTGATGGCACTGCATGGCCTCACACACTACCCACATCGGTACTGATGGCACTGCACGGTACCACACACTACCCACATCGGTACTGATGGCACTGCACGGTACCACACACTACCCACATCGGTACTGATGGCACTGCACGGTACCACACTACTCCACATCGGTACTGATGGCACTGCACAGTACCACACACTACCCACATCGGTACTGATGGCACTGCACGGTACCACACACTACCCACATCGGTACTGATGGTACTACACGGCATCACACACTACCCACATCAGTACTGAACCCACGTCGGCAATGATGGCACTGCATGGCCTCACACACTACCCACATAGGTACTGATGGCACTGCACGTCATCACACACTACCTACGTCGGCACTGATGGCACTGCACGGTACCAACACTATCCACGTCGGCACTGATGGCACTGCACGGCCTCGCACACTACCCACATCGGTACTGATGGCACTGCACGGTACCACACACTACCCGCATCGGTACTGATGGCACTGCACGGTACCCTCACTGGTACTGAGCAATCCACACTACCCATCAGCACTGATGGCACTGCATGGTACCACACACTACCCACATCGGTACTGATGGCACTGCACGGTACCACACACTACCCGCATCGGTACTGATGTCACTGCATGGCCTCACACACTACCCACATCGGTACTGATGGCACTGCACGGTACCACACACTACCAACATCGGTACTGATGGCACTGCATGGCCTCACACACTACCCACATCGGTACTGATGGCACTGCACAGTACCACACACTACCCACATCGGTACTGATGGCACTGCACGGTACCACACACTACCCACATCGGTACTGATGGTACTACACGGCATCACACACTACCCACATCAGTACTGAACCCACGTCGGCAATGATGGCACTGCATGGCCTCACACACTACCCACATAGGTACTGATGGCACTGCACGTCATCACACACTACCTACGTCGGCACTGATGGCACTGCACGGTACCACACACTATCCACGTCGGCACTGATGGCACTGCACGGCCTCGCACACTACCCACATCGGTACTGATGGCACTGCACGGTACCACACACTACCCGCATCGGTACTGATGGCACTGCACGGTACCACACGCTACTCACATCGGTACTGATGGCACTGCATGGCCTCACACACTACCCACATCGGTACTGATGGCACTGCATGGCCTCATACACTACCCACATCGGTATTGATGGCACTGCACGGTACCACACACTACCCACACCGGTACTGATGCCACAGCATGGCCTCACACACTACCCACGTCGGTACTGATGGCACTGCACGGTACCACACACTACCCACATCGGTACTGATGGCACTGCATGGCCTCACACACTACCCACATCGGTACTGATGGCACTGCATGGCCTCACACACTACCCACATTGGTACTGGTGGCACTGCACGGTACCACACACTACCAACATCGGTACTGATGGCACTGCATGGCCTCACACACTACCCACATCGGTACTGATGGCACTGCACGGCCTCACACACTACCCACAACGGTACTGATGGCACTGCACAGTACCACACACTACCCACATCGGTACTGATGGCACTGCACGGTACCACATACTACCCACATCGGTACTGATGGCACTGCACGGTACCACACACTACCCACATCAGTACTGATGGTACTACACGGCGTCACACACTACCCACATCAGAACTGAACCCACGTCGGCACTGATAGCACTGCATGGCCTCACACACTACCCACATAGGTACTGATGGCACTGCACGGCATCACACACTACCCACGTCGGCACTGATGGCACTGCACGGCCTCGCACACTACCCACATCGGTACTGATGGCACTGCATGGCCTCATGCACTACCCACATTGGTACTGATGGCACTGCACGGTATCACACACTACCCACATCGGTACTGATGGCACTGCACGGTACCACACACTACCCGCATCGGTACTGATGGCACTGCACGGTACCACACACTGCCCACATCGGTACTGATGGCACTCCACGGCCTCACACACTACCCACATCGGTACTGATGGCACTGCACGGTACCACACACTACTCACATCGGTACTGATGGCACTGCATGGCCTCACACACTACCCACATCGGTACTGATGGCACTGCATGGCCTCATACACTACCCACATCGGTACTGGTGGCACTGCACGGTACCACACACTACCAACATCGGTACTGATGGCACTTCACGGCCTCACACACTACCCACATCGATACTGATGGCACTGCACGGCCTCATACACTACCCACATTGGTACTGATGGCACTGCACGGTACCACACACTACCCACGTCGGCACTGATGGCACTGCACGGTACCACACACTACCCACGTCGGCACTGATGGCACTGCACGGTACCACACACTACCCACATCGGTACTGATGGCACTCCACGGCCTCACACACTACCCACATCGGTACTGATGGCACTGCACGGTACCACACACTACTCACATCGGTACTGATGGCACTGCATGGCCTCACACACTACCCACATCGGTACTGATGGCACTGCATGGCCTCATACACTACCCACATCGGTACTGGTGGCACTGCACGGTACCACACACTACCAACATCGGTACTGATGGCACTTCACGGCCTCACACACTACCCACATCGATACTGATGGCACTGCACGGCCTCATACACTACCCACATTGGTACTGATGGCACTGCACGGTACCACACACTACCCACGTCGGCACTGATGGCACTGCACGGTACCACACACTACCCACATCGGTACTGGTGGCACTGCACGGTACCACACACTACCAAAATCGGTACTGATGGCACTGCACGGCCTCACACACTACCCACATCGGTACTGATGGCATTGCACACACTACCCACGTCGGCACTGATGGCACTGCACGGTACCACACACTACCCACGTCGGCACTGATGGCACTGCACGGTACCACATATTACCCACGTTGACACTGATGGCACTGCACGACCTCACACACTACCCACATCGGTGCTGATGGCACTGCAAGACATCACACACTACCCGCATCAGCACTGACGGCGCTATACTGCACCACACACTAGTCACGTCACAACGCTCACCACCATACCCTCACAGTCACCCATCCTATCCAAACAGACACTGCCCAGTACACTACCACGACCTCACCACCCACTACCCAGTACACCACCACGACCTCACCACCCACTACACAGCACACCACCACGACCTTACACCATGCATTACTCAGCACACCACCACGACCTCACGCCAACCACCAGCCAGTACATCACCACGACCTTACACCATACATTACTCAGCACATCACCACAAACTCACACCGCAACAACCCGTTTTAAGCACTTCATCATGCCACTGTCATCCCCCACTCACACACACACACTGCTCTCCATCATAACTAAATCACTACGCTTAACTGTCCCACCTCATCACTGTCTCATCGTCGTTCCATCGCCCCAACCCACCAATTGCCTACTAATGATGCAAGCCAAACTATTAATAAGCAGCCAGATTACGTGGCTACTTTGCAATAACCACTTCGCACTATATGTGGCTACTTTACGATAGCCGAGTGCATCTCAGTAGGTTCACTTATGCCAGCCTAAGTGTAGCCTAAAGTCACCCGAAAGACCAGGTAATCGACAGCAAGGCAGCTAACCCGCCAGTGATGTTCGAAGTCAAACAACATGAGGGAATATATTTCATCGACGGATATTTTTACCGGCAGCATTATGATGCTTCACGGATTTCTACAACGCATCTTCGCAGCAATACATGCAGATGCAACGGAGTGCAAGACCAGAGGGGCATGACAATTGTGAGACCTAGCTTCCTGGATATATGTCTAGTTTTCACGAGGTAAAGAAAATCTCCGGAGATAGGTGGGAATACCACAGGGTAACACAAATATCCGTAGTTGAGCAAAACTCTTCGTGGATGACCAGAGTTTTTATAGGTATTCCTCAGATATGTATGTAGCGATCTTTTGCATGTTTCTGCAGAGAGATATCAGAGAGTGGCGACCTCTCAGATATTTATGTACAGAGATTTCAGCGACCTCTGTGGGTGATCAGATATCCCAGCAAGTGAGCTGACAGCTACCGTTAGTGCTATCCTACACGATCCGAGAATGAGCCTGTGATGCGCACCGGCGACCTCAGGGCGTCTCTCTCTCTCTCTCTCTCTCTCTCTCTCTCTCTCTCTCTCTCTCTCTCTCTCTCTCTCTCTCTCTCTCTCTCTCTCTCTCTCTCTCTCTCTCTCTCTCTCTCTCTCTCTCTCTCTCTCTCTCTCTCTCTATTACGTCACGCCAATGCCTAAGCACGCCCCCACCCCCCATTCCCACCCCATCCCCAGCCCGGCCACGGCACTCACGCTCGGCGGCTTTTTCTTTCCATGGATCGCCGTGGTTGTCGATGACGTTGAAGCCCAGGTCCTCCTCGAGGTCGGTGTCCAGGTCAGGGTCCTCACAAGATTGTAGTCTCTCAGGCGAAGCACGTGACGAGCCAGCCGCCTCCGCCTGTGGCAGTCATGTCGCGCAAGGTCAGGTCAGGTCACGGTCTATCGGATGAAGTTTCCCGGGAAGAAGTATACGAGGTGGTCAGATTATTCGAGGATGTGCAGAAGAGCAGATGTCGTATACATGCCGATATTTTGCAAATACTGCCTTTAAGACCTCGGGTAACATCTGAAACACCTCTCTTATTTCTTCCGTGTTTCGTGCCGTCAGCACGAGCATGCGAAGTGCTTTTATAATTGTCTTATTAGCTCTGTATTAGTGCATATGTCCGTGGCATTACCTAGTGTTGTATACTTGTCAAGCAGTAGATGCACATGGTCAGCACATGATTGGAGATTCAATATCGCTTGATATTGAATATCGCTTGATCTGCCCGACTTAGGAGAACGGTGATAATTGGCAAACAATGAAGGCACGGCGACAAGGAATTGTGTATTACCAGCAAACATCGCAAAATTCCAGCCTATTTTCAGCATTGAATCGGCAAGGATGTCGAAATATCCAACACGGGTGTTTTAACCAGCGCCGTCTCGGGGGAGGGTTGCTAGGCGCCTTCCCTCTGAGGTTTTCCGCGGATAGTGAAAGAACGTCGCGCGGCAGCGCGCCGAAATTTGGTGTACCTTTTACCACATCAATTTTTAGGTGAGATCATCTAGGGTTGACGAGTTAGTCAAGCTCAAGTGAGGTCACCTCCAGAAACGTTAAACCAATCGTGACGCTTTAACTGACAAAGACATGTTGATAAAGCTTTCAGCGTTTGCTTATTTTTAGGGATGAAGCAAAACGCATTAGAGTAATGTGTTTTTGTTTTGTTTTTTATTACTTATTAGTTTTGCATATTTACTCATTAAAGCCAAAATAGAAGATTTTGGCTAAAGTAAGAATTTTATGAGAGCAACTGACTTCGAACAACGTTTTTCTGTCCGGTCTGCCCATTAGAAAAAGGGAAATTAAAGAAAATTCAAAATTACAAATTTGTTAAATGAAAGAAGACGTTTTTTTGGGTGGGCAAAACAAATTAGAGCCATGGTCGATTTCTCCTTCCTTTTCTGATTCCAAATTTAAAAAAAATCAAATATCTCCCAAAATGAACTACCCAGAGCCAAACACATTATGTAAGTCGTGAAAATCTAGGCTCCGTAGTGACGTCACATTGGGGGAAATTGGGGCCCTACTCGTTGAGCGCTTTCCGATGACACTTCTTTCGTTTTCGTTCGATGTTCAGTTTGGAGATTAATGGGGGTTGTATTCATCCCCCACCCCAGACGGTGTGTGAGGATATGACTGGAAAGACGGGGAGGGTTAGGACATACATGACGATCTTACTATCTATGTACGTTCATTTCTCTTCGAAATTAGCAACCTAAACACTGTGACTTGCTCGTCACCTTCATGTTGTATTGTGGCTACTACAAAAAAAAAGTACACACACGCGCATATACATATACATATATGGGCTCCAAATGACCCTGTAGTCGGCACGTCCTTAAATTCAAATAATCGAACATTCACATACAAACAAACTTACTGCCTCCTGGTCCTATTTACTCTTATCAACTTGAACATCGTACCTCGCTCGCCAGCCTGACATCGTTCGGGACCACCACAAAACACACACACCCACATGCACATACACTTCCTGCCCTGTTCATATGCACTCTTGCTGTGCTAGTTTGATTGACCGGGAATTTCTAAATCGTACTTCGATTTAGAAATGAATCTTTAGAAATGATTTAGTGTCGACAACAAACTTGTTGGGCGTGGCCACCGTTGGCCGGTCCGCCACAGCGGCACAGCATCAGTCTGACAGCAGTCGCTGGACAGGGCGCGCAGAGCGCGGTGCCCAGGGCCACGGTAGGCCGGCCGCCGGCCGCCCCAGGCCACGAGGTGCGGCCAGCGGCCGGCCGCCCCAGGCCACGAGGTGCGGCCAGCGGCCGGCCGCCCCAGGCCACGAAGTGCGACCAGCGGCCGGCCGCCCCAGGCCACGAGGTGCGGCCAGCGGCCGGCCGCCCCAGGCCACGAGGTGCGGCCAGCGGCCGGCCGCCCCAGGCCACGAGGTGCGGCCAGCGGCCGGCCGCCCCAGGCCACGAGGGCGGGCGCCGGCCGCCAGGCCACGAGGTGCGGCCAGCGGCCGGCCGCCCAGGCCGAGGTGCGGCCAGCGGCCGGCCGCCCCAGGCCACGAGGTGCGGCCAGCGGCCGGCCGCCCCAGGCCACGAGGTGCGGCCAGCGGCCGGCCGCCCCAGGCCACGAAGTGCGGCCAGCGGCCGGCCGCCCCAGGCCACGAGGTGCGGCCAGCGGCCGGCCGCCCCAGGCCACGAGGTGCGACCAGCGGCCGGCCGCGGCGGCCGACTGTGGATATGTACACCGGCGATTTGACGGGAACTGTGTTGGCGCGACCGCCGTCTCGGCCCGCCTTCCTAGATAGCTGAACAGTGTTCAACTCCGGGAGTTCAGGTGTCTGGGTGGCGGGTCAGTTGGGTCACAATCGCGAATTCGTTGAAGCAAGCAAGAGCATTAAACTAGCATTAAAGCAATAACATTGAAGCAAGTTATTGAAACGAAACAAGATATGCAAATTGGATATCGATTCAGCAATGAATGTGATTTTAAAATTGCATTATATACACTGAGGCTGAAATGTATAGGTATGTACCGTGCAATTAAGGGATACCCATCAAATATTTTTGAAGAGTTCATGGTGCATGTGAAACTATTTGCCGCTTTTGCAGTCGTGAGTAGCACGAAGCTTGATGGTCTGCTTGTCTATAGCGCACGGCTGAATGACATGGAAGGGATGAAAGTTGAGGAAAAAAATTTTATAGTGTCATTAGAACCTTATGATTAACATCAGTGAACAACTAGACCAAAATGAGCATCAAAAGCATCGTACCTACCCTCAGCGCTAGACTGTCAAAAGTTGATTTAGCATCTGGTTATGGCGCGGGCGGTCAGCGAGCCCAGATCCTGTTCCGGCGGCCAGGGGGCGCTGCCCACAGCGGCTCCGCTCGCCGGAGCGAACCAGCCAATCACAGGCCGAGCCTTTTCAGGAGACTACAAGGTGCATCAGGTGCTGAATTTTTTCAAGAAGCCTCCAAAAGTGCGAAGTTCCCATTGAACTGTGGTGGTGTACGCCTGGCTTAATCTGGCCGCCGGCAGACGCATAAATCTAATTTGACTCCGTGCAAATTGTTAAAGCACGTTGCACACCACTACAGTTCAGGGGAACTTTGTACTGAAACATGTAGCACACGCTGTTCGGCCGTTATGTGCTACGATTTGACATATGCTGCTATTGACATATGGTTTGACCCATTTTATTCGGTGGTCGCCATGACGTGTTTTGACAACTACTGCAAGACGCATCATGATATGACATAATGTTAAACCACATTTAATATGTACAGTCAATTGGCTGATGGCAAATGATGAGCCTGGTAACATGACAGACATGTCACACGCTAACGTGCGAGCACCCAAGAGCAAACTGTGCCGTCATCCGAGTGCGGCGGGACCCGTTTCTTTGTGAGCGCACGATTCATACGCGACTCCTGCACATTGCTTCATTGCTCTGCTTTCCCGGAATGTAGGAAGCGAAGCATGCGCGCAGCAGCCACAGCTGGAGAGGAGTGTTGTGGGTGCTCGGCAGCGCGCAGCAGCCACAGCTGGAGAGGAGTGTTGTGTGTGCTCGGCAGCGCGCAGCAGCCACAGCTGGAGAGGGGGTTGTGAGTGCTCGGCAGCGAGCAGCCACAGCTGGAGAGGAGTGTTGTGTGTGCTCGCAGCAGCCACAGCTGGAGAGGAGTGTTGTGTGTGCTCGGCAGCGCGCAGCAGCCACAGCTGGAGAGGAGTGTTGTGTGTGCTCGGCAGCGCGCAGCAGCCACAGCTGGAGAGGAGTGTTGTGTGTGCTCGGCAGGAGCCACAGCTGGAGAGGAGTGTTGTGTGTGCTCGGCAGCGCGCAGCAGCGACAGCTGGAGAGGAGTGTTGTGAGTGCTCGGCAGCGCGCAGCAGCCACAGCGTTGTGTGTGCTCGGCAGCGCAGCAGCCACAGCTGGAGAGGAGTGTTGTGTGTGCTCGGCAGCGCGCAGCAGCCACAGCTGGAGAGGAGTGTTGTGAGTGCTCGGCAGCGCGCAGCAGCCACAGCTGGAGAGGAGTGTTGTGTGTGCTCGGCAGCGCGCAGCAGCCACAGCTGGAGAGGAGTGTTGTGAGTGCTCGGCAGCGCGCAGCAGCCACAGCTGGAGAGGAGTGTTGTGTGCTCGGCAGCGCGCAGCAGCCACAGCTGGTGAGTGCTCGGCAGCGCGCAGCAGCCACAGCTGGAGAGGAGTGTTGTGTGTGCTCGGCAGCGCGCAGCAGCGACAGCTGGAGAGGAGTGTTGTGTGTGCTCGGCAGCGCGCAGCAGCCACAGCTGGAGAGGAGTGTTGTGTGTGCTCGGCAGCGCGCAGCAGCCACAGTTGGAGAGGAGTGTTGTGTGTGCTCGGCAGCGCACGACTGCGGAACACAAACTATGAGCGTCGCAGGTGCTCGTAGGTGGGCCTCGTTGTCACGCCCCGTGGAGATTATTGCACCCACCGCGCAGTACTCAGTAGTCACGAATCGAAGTGGCACTGTGCTGTTTTCACCAGCGATGAGTTTCCGTGCACGTACCGGAGCAAATACAACCATTTTTTCCGCACGCGCCAAGGACGGGGGCGATGGACGGTAGGTGACGCGGCGGCAGCCGCCGCTTCTGGTCAGAGAGCCGGAACTCCGGCCGGAACTCGGGTCAGAACTCCGGTCAGACTCCGGCCGGAACTCGGGCCAGAACTCCGGCCGGAACTCAGCAGCTGTTCATAACGCATCGACGGCACGGGGCGGAGCGCAGCTCCAATGCCGGTCAGATAATGCCACAGGAGCAGCGTCGCAAACACATGCGCGCCACTCAAAAGTTGCTGATTGCAGTCAGCACGTTCAACTGGATGCTGGTGTAATTGTAAGATAACCACGTCTATTATAAAGACAAAGGTTGGGCTGGCGGCAGCACAAAAGTCCAGGTTTGTGCGGCACCACAAGACAGGCGATGTCACACGGGCCATTAGTTCTGCTCTCTGAGGTTTTTGCCGACAGTTTGCCAACAGCCGCGGTCTACCTAACGTGAATGCCATAAATAACTGGGGCCAGTAGGGAGAGAGCAAGGCAGACATGATGGTTTCGTAAGGCAAGGCTGATGGTTTCGTAACAGAAATGTTTGGCCAAAGCGAACCTTTCTATTTCTGTCAAATAGTCAACTTTAAGTATAAATCAATCTACAGCGCTCAGAATTTCCCTAGAATATACGAGCCCACATCCTCGACTTCTACTCATTCTACCTTGCAACGCTGAAATGCTGTCCTTCACCGAATGTCTTCCAGACAGCTCGTATCCATTTTTGTCTGAGTTTAGATTTGTGCATGCACATTGCATGGCACGAATTCGCCCCAAAACCATAATATTCCGAATAATTGCATCGTAGTTGAGCCTCTACCATGCATCCTACCGATTACAATCTTCTGGGTGACTCAACAGCAGACGAGCACGTTTGGAAATATACTCGCCGCTCGTGCCAGCTGCACAAACACAAGTTAGCATCAGTGTTGTGCATTTAATCTGAGGAAAGAAGCTTCCTGAGCGATGCAAGCCGCAACAAAGTTTAGGTTCCAAATGTGCCTTTGTTTATCAGCAAATGGTTTTTTTTTTCTCTCTCTCTCTCTAGGTAGATTGAAAACCTTCAACTTCCAAACGTAATCATACCCAGACGCAAACTTGGAACATGTGAGATTGTGAGATAGTTTTGTCAGGTGCAATTAAATTTGGAAAGTTCATGACAAAATGTGTACTATGATTGTTGACAAGATGAAAGTAGACTTCGGACGGATTACCAGCTGCTCCCCCTGCCACCACGAATTATGCGCCCTTTCGAATGTGGCCTCATAGGTCACATCCCATCTGACATAGGAACAGACCGTCAGGCCCACTCTGCATTTGTGCATACTGTGCTGATCCAATCTGGCACATCTGAGAAAGCATACTCTCAGTTACTGTCAGAACATTCTTGAGCGTCACCAAAAGGGCGACGCGGGGCGCGTCCTGTTCTATTCTCAGAAAGAAGGAAATCATCTCTCCGTCCCCCATCTCGAGCGGAAATATCTCCGAGAGTAATAAATGACAGAGGATAGAATATTCTCAGATATAATGCCACGTGCTTTTGGTGGAAGGCAGAAGATCCGCTCCCGTCTGGTAATAGGTAGATACTCTCCCTCTCCCTCCTCCTCCGTTTGTGACGCTTGTGGACGTTCTTGAAAGCAGCCGAATGCGTGTCTCCCGATGCTCCGGATCCGATGATGCACCAGAGTAGCATTTCCAAACTGTGATTGGGCGTCAGGACCGGTGCCGTGTCTGAGGTGTAGCATCTCTGAGGTGGGCGCTTCACAAGGCCCGCACCGTGGGAAGAGTGCCCGAGCCGTGGGGTACAAAGGAAAATGCCCTCATCGCCCTCTCCCGACTTCGATGTATTGTATGGTGAGGCCAAGGTATGCTCGGTTTAAACATAGCGTTGCGTGGAAAAACAACTTTGAATGACTAATACCTTCTAGCTCTGTTTTGTGGCTCCGAGAGCAGTGCCACTGGGGCAAACAGGTGACCTGCCACAGCTGGAACAGCTATTTCTTTATCGGAGGAATACTGCCACCTGCTAGGGTTATAGCGTTTGGATTAAAAAGCTACACTAAACGGGCTTATGCGGCATCCGGTGATTGACATAAAATTCGTGAATCGAGCACTACCAACGCGATGTGTGTGTGCGCCATTGTGTTCGTCAGTCTGCCACCGTGTGGTGATATCGGCTGCTTCCGGGGGTGTGCGTTTGTTGGTGTTATAGATTTGTGCTGTTTTTTTTTTTTTGGTGGGGGATGAACGGGTATGAGAAGTATTGTGGTGAGGATAAGACAGAGAGGGAGGAATGTTGTGTCCAATGTTTGTTGAATGTGTTTGTTGATTGTCTGATGTATTGTGGGGTAGTAGTCGGATTGTGAGAGTGGGCGTAGTGTGGTTTGTTGCAGTGTTGTGGCTATGTTGGCTTCGGTGTCTGCGTGTTCCTTGCCTTGAATGTTTGTGTGGCTTGGGATCCATAGGAGAAGTGAGAATTTGGTTGGGCGTTGGGTTGTTTGTGAATGTGCAATATTTTTTGGATGAGGGGCGCTTATTTTGGTGAAGTGTGTTATACTTTCTAGTGCTGAGTTTGCGTCAGTGACTATGATGTTGTGTTCGATTTGTGTGTTATAAATGGTGGAGTATGCTGAAAGATTGCGAATAGTTCTGATGTGTAGGTGGATGCTGTGTCATACAAACGGGCACGAAGGATGACCCGCGGCGGTACTGCGTTGGGGTACAGTACCGCCGCTGTGCCCGTCTACTGTGTATGTGATTTGGAGCCGTCGGTGTAAATGGTGTTGCAATTTGCATATTATGATTTGAACTGGAGGAAGAGTTGTATTTCTGCGTCTGTGTATGTGTGCTTTGGGTTGTCTATGAAGAGGTGTGTTTTAGGTGATGGGTGTTTCCACCATGCAGTGGGTGGTGAGAGTGGCTTTGCTGTGGGGAGTGTGATGCGTAGTCTATTTGCGTGTTGGTGAATGCGACAGCCTATCGTAGTTTGGAGTCGTGTTGTGTTCATGAGTTGGTGTACGCGTGTGGTGCGAAGTTTTAATCCCGGAGTGCATGGGTGTTGTGTGATAAGTTTCGTTTTGTAGTGGTATCTTAGTAGTGCTTCTGTGCGTCTGTGCGGTAGTTCTGGTATGTGGTTGTATACGTGAAGAGCGAGATAAGGTGAGGTGATGTAGCTATTTTTAAGGCTAGGCTCCTGTGGCTATTTTTAAGCATTGACGTTGAAGAGAGACTAGAACTTTGAGATTTGATTTAGAAACGTTTTCGAAGAGCGGGGATCCGTATTCCAAAATTGGCTTATTGAGTGATTTGTAAAGAGGTAGAAGTGTATTTCGGTCCGATCCCCAGTTTGTGCCGGATAGTGCTCGAAGGATGTTTATTCTTTTTGATGCGCTTTTTTGAACATTTAAGACGTGTGGCCGAATGGTGAGTTTGGGTGTAATGTGATACCCAGAAATTTTGCTGTGGTAACGAATGGTATGGGTGTGTTGTCTATTTTTAGTGGTTGTAAGTCATTTATGGTAGCCGAAAATCATACATTTGGATTTGTGTAGTGCGATGCGTAGATTTGGTAAGGTGAGTTTGTTGTGTAGTTAATGTTAATGAGTTTTGTAGCATTCCTAGTTCGTTGTTTGGTGTTTCGTGTGAGGTCCATATGACGACGTCGCCTGGATAGATTGCAATTTTGGCCGGAAGGTTGTCGATGATGTACTGAATTTAGGCCTGAAATAAAGAGAAGGGAGCTGACTACAGAACCTTGCATTGGACCGGTTTTGGGGAAATTAGTGTCTGAAGTATGGGGTCCAATTTTAACGAAATGAGCGGGTGAGGAGATAGAAATGAAGATAATGTAGTAGTCTGCCCTGTATGTCTATGCTGTATAGGTGTTGTAGTAGTGATGTTATGCTGATGGTGTTGTATGTTTGTTTTAGGTCCAGGAAGACGGCAACAGTGGAGCGTTTCCCTGCTGCCACTCCCTGGATGAGTTTCGTGAGATAGGTCAGGTTGTCAAGACAGGATCTGTCATGGAGAAAGCCTGATTGTATCAAAAAAGATATCAGTTGTTTTAGTTTGGATAAGGTATAGAAGGCGTTTTTAACAAGGCGTTCGAAACGTTTTTGCGTACAGCTAGTTAGTGTGATAGGACGGTAAGAGTCGCATAGGGTTGGATCTGTGTTTGGTTTAGGGATAGGCATGAGTAGAGCGTATAACCAAGATTGTGGGTATGTGTGTGTTTCCAGGCGTTGTTGTAGGTGTCGAGTAGTGCGTGTAATGCTTGTGTTGGGAGGTGTTTGAAGTATTAGTAGTGTATGTTATCTGGGCCCACGCTTGTGTTTCCTGTTTGTGCAATAGCTAGTTGGAGTTCTGTAAGTGTGAACCTAGTGTTGTAGAGATGTGGACTTGTGTGTCTGATGGGGTAGGGGGTTGCGCGGGAGGGTTAATGTTCTAAGTTGGCAATTATGTGCGAAAATGTTAGCTATTGTTTGTGGATTTGTGATAGTGCTGTTGTGTCTAAGTATGATTGCTTTGATTGGTGGTCTTTGTTTTTGTTGAAAGGTTCCAAGGAGGGTCCAAATTTCACCGAGAGGGGTGAATCTATTAAATTGGATGCAAAATGGATTCCAGGAGGTCTTTTTGGCTTGTTTGACGATGCGTTTGCATAATATTCTTCGTTGTTTGCATGCTCTGAGTGTGTCTGGTGTGTGGTGTCTCTCGTATCTGTGACGTGCGTGGTTCCTCGTGCGGATCGCCCGGTGGCACTCTTCGCTCCACTAGGGAGCTGCGCGAGGTTTGTGTTGGTGTCTTGGTTTTGTTCGTGGTATGTCTTCGTGTGCTGTGGAGAGGATCATGTCTGCACACTGTTCTGGTGTGTGTTGTGGATTGTGGGCTGTTTGTGCGGCTAAGGATTATGCAAAGGGGACCCAGGATGCTTTTTTGCTTTTTTGAGGTTACACCGGTCTGGCTGGGGATTGGGTGGGCCAGTGGTCGGTCGGGATTTGGTGGAGGGTAATGGTGATGGGTGCGTGGTCGCTAAAGTGTGGATCGGAGTCGGATATTCAGGATAGGGTGAGGGCTATAGGTGAGGACGCGATTGTGACGTCTGGGGTCGTGGGGAGGTGGGAGCTGATTGGTACGATATTGGTTGGTGAGCCGTTGTTAAGTATTGTGACATTATGTTGTGTGGGTATTGTGATGAGTCTGTGTGCTCTGTGATCGGATTGTGGTGTGGGGGTGTCCCATATGAGGTGGTGTTAATTGAAGTCTCTGGTGAGTATAACAGGTGTGCAAATTTGGTCCAGTGCTTATTTCATTCCGAGAAGGTGTTTTGCAAGGGGGGATCGTAGATGTTGATGAGTGTGTAAGCTATGTTGTGTACATGTATTTCAGTTAGTAGTATTTCTGAATTGTATCAGGCAGTGAGGGGTCGTGTTCCTAATGTATGTGCATACACCGCCTGATCTGTGTGTGTTGTCTGTGCAGTGTGCAGTGAGGGGTGTTAGATTGAATAAGTTGATTGGTCGTTAAGTTTGAAGTGTGTTACCTGAATGGATAGTGCTATGTGATGTGTTTGAAGTTCGTAATGTTTGAATTCAGTCCAGTGTTTAATGAGTCCATGTTTGTTCCATTGTATAATTGTGTTCATTGTTTTTTAGTGTTGGCGCCCGTGTGTGGTCTTTTAGACGAGTTGTGTCTTTTTGTGCTTTTCCCTGGTTTTTGTTGTTGGTGAGTATGGGGAGGCTGTTGGTGGGCGGGGGTGGTATTTGGTGTGAGGAGATTGTCCGTTCTGGGTCTGTTGGTGAGTGTCCAACGTCAGTGTGTTCCTCTATGTCTGTGTCGCGGTCTGTGTATGTGCGGATTGTGCTTGTTGGTGACCCGTCTGTTCAGGGTGAGGTTTGCGGGTAGGGAGAGGCTGTTGGCTGCTGGTGTGGTGGCGGTGGGGGTTGGGAGGGTAGGCAGGGTGTCGGTTGGCGGGTTGGTGGTGGTGGTGCTTGGTGTACCGGTCGCTAACCTGAAATGTATGCTGGTGTTAGTGTTCGCGTTCTGCGTGTGTTGTTGGTGGATGTTGGTGTTTCTTTTGCTTGTGGGTAGGTGTATGTGGTGTGTTTGTGTTGCGTGGTTGTTGGTGTTGGCAGAGCCGGGTATTCTGTGTAGTTTTGTGGTGGTGGTGACGGTCTGTATTATCCCGGCTCTGTGCGGCGGGTAGGCCACACCGCCAGCGGGTCGTACAACGCCCTCCCGGCCAGGGACAGTTCCATGGCCTTCAGGTGGACCAGGCGGAGAATCTCCTTATCCGCCATCCACCGGGGGCATGTCCTGTTCCCGACCTCTTGCTCGCCCCCTCCCCCCCCCGGAGGCGGAGCAGCAGGCCTCGCCGCTCTGGCAGGTCAAAGCAACAAATCATTCCGAAGTCAACTTTGGTAAATGACCTTAAAATTGGCTGGACAAGTCAATAACTGATATTGCTAAGTTGGATCAGTTGTCAATCACCTAAATCACCCCGAACATCTTACCGTTGCCGACATTATACGATTCAAAAAGTGACAAAATAATATTTGATTGTTTAAAGCAATTCAAAGTCCATCGCAGCCTGTCTTACTAACCTCACATGATCTGGACATTTTGCACTTCTGTTTTGCTCGAACGCA
The DNA here is from genome assembly GCA_034440575.1 of Imbricaverruca yamaguchii. Taxonomy (NCBI): domain Eukaryota; kingdom Metazoa; phylum Arthropoda; class Thecostraca; family Neoverrucidae; genus Imbricaverruca; species Imbricaverruca yamaguchii. Next base: position 591,512 of record JAOTOL010001643.1, read on the forward strand.
GTCTCTGCAAATACCTACAATACATGAGCATAGTAAATAACTATTATTATTCAAATTTAATGACAACCATCTTTCACGACCATCTTATCAAAATATATCATGTTCGATATCGATTACAATGTCAGTTCCTTGTCTCAAATAACTTTCTCCTTACCGATTCCATTGGATTGTTAAGTATGTTCTTTTCACCATTGTCCACATAGGCGTAGGAACCGGTGGGGCCGCTGGGGCCATGGCCCCACCACTTTTTGACCTGGTGGGGCCAGCAATGTTAACTGGCCCCACCACTTTTTGAGCAATAACTACCAAAGATAAATAAGAAAACAACGTGATGTAAAGTAATTATTAGAACCATGAGAGAAACCATTAAAACAATCCTATAGATGACTGGTACACATGGCGTGCCTTTTATTTACAGACCGGGGCTGCGGAGTCGGAGTCGACAAAATTATGCCGACTCCGACTCCGCCTGACACGGGCTGGTGACATTAGCTTGCTAACCAATGTTCGCCGTTTTCCGGTGCAAACCTATGTTAATTCGAGCGTACAAGCAACATCTCCAGAAACGGAGGATCAACCGTTGCTATAAGCACGTTTTCCCGCGTCTTCCTGCGCGAGAAAAAGCCGGCAGAGCATTTATCCGTCGCCGGCATTGCATTCAATTATTGATGCAGAAGATTAAGTTCGGTCTGTTATATTTATGCGTTTGTGATACTGACTTTTACTGGCCAAGTCGGAGTCGATCCCGGAGTCGGAGTCGACTCCGGGGGGTCGGAGTCGGAGTCACCCAGAAACCCATCGACTCCGCAGCCCTGTTACAGACTGTAGCAGTTTAGTCACTTACGTCTATTGCTAGCTTGATTTGGCGCACAAGAGATATGTCTGACAACTAGCCCAAACCCGATTTATAAATGTGTATGAAGGCACCTTGGCCCAAGCCGCCCGCCCCAAACTGATGCTGGATGCAGGTTTCTTGACTCAATAGTGGAAGCAACACTGGCGGATCCAGGGGGGCATTAGGGGCAAATGCCCCCCAAAACCAAAATGGCCGATATTTCGTGGCATAATTAGTGGCATCGTAGATTGAATTAAAATTAGGACATCACCACTATGTGAACATGTTGGTTGGAGCGCTTTCGATCCGTATTACGAATCGTCATCGGCAACACTCGGTACGGATTCACTCAGTGGTGATGTCCTAATTTTAATTGAATTATCATAATATTGTCAACTGCAGTTGCTTCATAGAAGTCCCTTCATTGATGAATATTTATCACATGCTGCTATTCACAGTCCACCCTGGATAATCCATCCGCTCCTGCGCCTACACCTGCACCGTCTGCTCCTGCGTGTTTGCCTACGCCAACGCATCCTGTGCCAGAACCCACGTCTCCTGCGCCAGCATCCGCTTCTTCAAGCAGCCCCTCTGACCTGCATACTGATGCTGAGGGAAAGATAGAGCTTGTCTTCGGCAAATCGGCAAACAGTGGGATATCGCCGGCAACTGCAGGTAATGTGAACAACTCCTTGCCGGCTTGATATGCATACCCACTTTTAATTTCTGTTTTGGTGACATAACCCTATTACTGGCGGGCCTTACGAGGTTCAGTTTCTGGCGGGGGGCCTATTCGGCCCCCCCCTAGGATCTGGCGATCTATGCTTCCTAGCGCAAATCCGAAAATGGCGTTGGATAGCTCGTATCGTGAACTCTAGAAAGTATTTCGTTAATTTTGTACCTCAGGTCAATGGTTTGACCTCCAGAGGGTATCGACCATATAGAGGTTACGCAAAGTGTTTCGCCAATAACTTTTCACCTAATTCAGATAGAGACTTAAACTCAACGTCATCGTGTTCGCCTTGTTAAGAAGGTTCGAATGATATATAGTCTACCCTAGCCAGGTCAATTTTGACCGTTGAGCTTAGGTCACGTGACCTACGATGACCTAAAGTCACCGAAAGGGGTCAAGCTGCATATCATATGAAAGCTGGTATATAAAACAAACACAATGGCGTTGAGTTTGACGCTCTAGCTCAATGTGGCGGAGAGCAGTGGTCCAAAAACGGTTTTTGAGCCCTGGTGACCTCGGATGACCTCAGAAAGGGAAATCGTCAAATTTCACCCCGGGAATCTGTGAAAAGGTGGGAGTGAACATGATTCTGAAAGTTGTGAGCCGTTTTGATCATATTTGTGGCTTTGGCAGTGTCGTTTTTATTTTTCCCATGTTATTCCAATTGGAGAGGTCACCTCGTCACCTGACGTCAGGTCGACGCTAGAGAAAAAACCGAACTATATGTTATACATCTCTGTAGGGCCATGAAGTGTGGTAATTTTTAAATTGACCGGTGTAAAAGTGTGGGTGCGATGGGGCTCCAAAGTTGAAATGAGGTGACCTCAGTTGGCCTGATCTGGTGACCTGACCTGACATGACCCGGGGTTAAAATTTTGACACAACCTGTCAAAAGGACCAATAAAGAAAGTCAGAAGGTTTCAGGTCTTTATCGCCAGCCGTTCCGGAGGAACTAGCAAAAAACCTGAGGGAGGCCTTAAAGGCCCCCGCCAGCAGTAATAGGCTTAATGTGTTTCTGAATTCCATTACACCGAATGCAAATGTCTAATGTGCTATATCATCCAAAGTGAGGCAGTTAATTAATTTGGTCAAATCCGATATTGCTTATTTTACTGCACATACCCCACTTATATGTTATTCGTACCAAGTACCAACACAAATGTCACACATTGCGATTAAGAGAGGTCTGTAGTAGTGTACATTTATCGTTCCTTGGGGGTTTAAACGTACATAAATGAAATAATGGGGTTTGCAGCTGATTGACTTGTGTAAGATCCTAGAAATGACATTAAGTTCATAACCTATTCTGCTTAAAGTTATCTAATCAGCCAGTGAAGCAAAGAAGCAATGGCCTTATAAAGGAAGTAGTGTATCTGCACAGGTGGTATAGCTAACTGATTTTTGGTTGTGTTGAGGACTTGAGGTCAATACAGGGGCGCAGCCAGGGGGAGGGGGCAATTGCCCCCCCCCCGTTACGACCGATGTTTTTCTCTTTTTTACCATTGGAACTGCCCATCAGCAACAGTTTACCCCTCCCTTTAGCATTACCTTGCTCCCCCCTAAGGACAGTCCTGGCTGCGCCCCTGTGTCAATATCTCCATGAACATGAGAAGCATTACTTTTGGCACCTTTTTATAAATGAAGGTAATTCACACCTGCAAAGTGGTGCAATAAGACAGCTGTTTCAAACAATATAAATGAATTGCAGGCAAAACAATCGACAGAACAACCCAGTGAAAAACATGTGCATAAAAATATAATTGCTGTTGTTACCATCACACAGCCAATGATCACAGCTGCTGGAATACCAAGACTCGCAATTTTTTGTGTGAAAATAACGAGATGAATAATTGGTAATTAGTCGTATTTCCTGTTTTCAGTTCCACCATGCTCATCGCCTTGCTGTTCCACGGTCCAGCCCTACCAACCGACCGACACTGCCACGCTCTCAAAGACTGCGCGTGATCACGGCAGACGAACGCGATCATTTTGTCCCGAATGGTACAATAATTATGCGTGGCTAAGCCTCTGCCTAGAGTCTGGAAAGGTTTTCTGTCATGTATGCCGGAGGCAGCACAAGCTCGGAAAGCTAACGATGAGCAAAAACAAAGAGGCTGCGTATGTGGAAGATGGCTTCAACAATTGGAAGAAGGCGCAAGAGAGTTTCAAAACGCATGAAAACTCAATGTGTCACCATGGGGCATGCACGAAAGAACTGAAAGAGAAACAGCAGACCATCTCTGCGCTTCTGTCTCAGCAGACCAGCGAGGAGCAGTCCCGGCGCAGAAAATGCCTGAAAAAGGTCATCGAGACTCTGGTATACTTGTTGCGACAAAACATTCCCATAAGGGGGAAACACGAAATGGACGGGAACCTCAGCCAACTCCTCATCATCAGAAAGAAGGACGTGCCAGAGCTCAACAACTGGAATCACTACCTGTCCCCCGTGATCCAGAACGAGCTGATTCGTTCGATCGGCACGACACTTCTGCGCAACATGCTGAAGGACATCCGAGAGGCAAAGTTCTTTGCTATTCTAGCAGACGAGGCCACTGACTTGTCACTCAAACAGCAGGTCAGCCTCTCCATACGTTGGGTGGACGCCAATCTGCAGATCAACGAGGATCCCGTGGAACTGATTCACACCGAGGTAACCACCGGTGAAGTACTTGCGGACACGCTTAAGGACGCACTGGTGCGTATGGAGCTGCCGCTGAGTCGCTGTCGCGGACAAGCCTACGATGGGGCTGCAAATATGCAGGGGCGAGTGAAAGGAGTGGCGGCGAGGATCAGCGAAGAGTGTCCATCAGCCCTGCATGTCCATTGTCTGGCACACTGTACAAATCTGGCGTTGCAGGAGGCAGCCAGGAAAAACAAGATGATTCGAAATGCCCTGGATATTACCAACTAGCTGACATCCTTTGTCAGAAACTCGCCGAAGACGGCCGCAGCACTCCGACGCGTGACGCTGTCCGCAGAGTCAGCTGGCGGCACTCTGCGGCCGTTGTGCCCCACGCGATGGACCTGCCGTACCGCGTCGCTGCGAAGCGTAGTGGATAACTACGAGCACGTGATGAGCACCCTGGAGGAAGTCAGTGCTGAGGCAAGTGACGATCATGGTCGAAAAGCGGGAGGATTGCTGGCGCTCATGGAACAGTTCGATACGTTTATCGGGCTGCTCATTGCGATCGAGGTATTCTCTCTAGCAGAGGACCTGTCGAGTGGCCTCCAGTCAGCGACAGCGACAGTGGGAAACACACAGGAGGCGGTGAAACGTGTGTGCGAGCGCTATGAGGGGATGCGCTCAACTGAGTCTTTCGACAGGATGTTCGAGAGAGCTGAAAGGTTGGCAGCGGCAGCAGGTGTGGATGGTCCCAAACTGCCTCGAAAGCGGAAAGTTCCCATGCGACTGGACGGCGGTGGACAGTACCACGACTCCACCGTGAAAGACCTACATCGACGCCAATTCTTCGAGATATTGGACACACTGACCACTCAGCTCAAGGAAAGGTTCCTGCAACCGACGTTCCAGAAAGTGCGCGAGGTGGAGCGACTGTTGGAGGATGCGAGTGCGGGAAGGCCTTTGTTTTTCCCCGGCCCACCCTACCAACCGACCAACACCCCCCCCCCCTCAAAAAAGCCGGGGGTGGGGAAAGGAAGCGGCCGAATGGCACAATTACACCGTCCCCGTCGCCGTAAAGGATCTGTATGGCGGCGATCTGGACCTTGCACGATTGGAAGTGCAGCTGCAAATGCTACCTGATGTGGTTGGAGACGGAGGAAAGAGCGTGCACCAAGTGATTCAGGCTCTCGTGGGGGCAAAGCAGTCGGGTAGTACAGTGTTCAGTAACATGATGAGCGAAGTGCTGACGCTGGTAAGGCTGTACCTTACTGTACCAGTAACAACGGCCACGGCAGAGCGCTCTTTCTCCTGTCTGCGACGCATCAAGTCGTATCTCCGCTCTACCATGGGTCAGGCCCGACTTAACGCTGCGATGGTGTGCACTGTGCACCGTCAGCGCGTCGACGAGCTGGATGTGGATGCCATTGCATCGGAGTTCTTCGCAGCAAATGATCGGCGTCGCTCGTTCTTCGGCGTGTAATCCAGGTTGGACATCACTGTGGCACTCTGTCTGCGAGATATACCCTGCGACTATTCCGAAATGCTAAGCAATGCTTGCTAAACCAGGTACGGAGTGTATGTTGTGCTAGGATGGAGCTTAAGTCCTGTACTGCTTGTTTCCGTGGTCGTGGCTCGTTTATTCGTAAAATCCCTGGTGCCCCGGCACTCAATCTTCGTGTTTGGGGCCTCGAATCGCCAGGGATAGATACTCTTTAGTTGCGATGGAAATATCAATCTTAATGATAATGGCATGATTGACAACTAAAAAAGTACATGCCTGTAATTTTTAAAGGAAATTGGGATGAAGTAATACATGTGTAATGGTACTGCTCCATTTTATTTTGTGGTTAAAGCCAGAGACGGAGTTATTGAGGTGGAGGTACAGGGGTAAAAAATAAGGTGGTCGCCGACCACACTCCCTCGGTGGTCTCCCTACATGGGGTATTGAACGTTGGAGATATTGATTTTGGGACTCCGGACATCGGTTATATTTTGGTTAATCCTCGGCAAATAAAACGGTACATAGCATAGCATTCCCTCGCTTCCTTCGTATATTCTAGATAGTCGACTATTTACTTACATTCTATTTACCTGCAGGGCTCCTAAGGATAAGGTGCATGTTCCTCATAATTATACCTATGCAAATGTATCCGTTTTTGCATAGGCGCAGGAACCGGTGGGGCCACTGGGGTCATGGCCCCACCACTTTTCATTCTAAATAATTCCTAAATTTTCCAAATAAATTAATATTTGGAAGTTTTACATCTGGAGAGGAAGACCAAAGCACAAGGAGCTCAAATCCGTTGTGAAATTTTATCAAGAGGGTCTGGATTTTTGATAATATGGGGCCAAAGTTTTCTTGGCCCCACCACTTTTCCGCGAACATGCGTTTTTGCCACATGAGGCTGGCCCCACCACTTTTCAAAACGTTCCTACGCCCATGATTGTCCAAATGGTTTTCAGTTTCAACTTCACCTAAGCTCAACATTCTTTGAAAACATTAAAACACAGCGAAGTGGATATATTTTCATTTTTGCATGCAATTCGCATGCAAAAGGAATCACTGAGCGAAACAGCGAAATACAATGCCAAAAGCTCAGTAGGTGCCTTAGACATAATGAATGTCAATTTGACCTCTTACTGTTCATACACGAACGAAGCTCCGTTGCTGCTTCGGTACCGTATGTCCACAGGCAGGGAGAGCGTGAAGCAAGTCACGTTTGCATCAGCAGCATGCAGACTTCAGGACCAGCGGCTTCCGCTCATTTGCCGCAATATTGACGGGGGTGAGATCCGGGATTGTGGACGTGAGATCCGAGCGTGCAGACGTGATGTTTGTATAGTGACACATCCGTTGCCATCAGTGGGCTGATTTCAAAAGGTGCAAGAACCTAGAAATTATGAGGATAAGTAGAGCTACAATTTTAGTCAGCCAGTTCTTATTCTGTACGAGCGCTAACGATTAAGTGTGTCTGATTGCCACCAGAAACTCTTTCCCAGTTGGATTGACTATCATTTAAATGTTCATGCCTTTCAAGGGCACTTGTTGGTGCTGATTTCGCAGGTGATCAGCAGCGGATCGCCATGCCTGGCGGCCGCCCGCGTTGGCTGGCTGGCTGCACACACCGTCTGCAGCCTACCTCACCCAGTACCTGGCGCCCACACACACCAAAGACCAGAGCGCCGCACCGTTGCACGGCGAGTGGCCGTGAAACAAAGGAGCTGTTTCGTTCGGCTGAGCTGTTTCGCGCCTGTCGCCGTCACGTTCGGTGTGCGCGGGCACAAATCGCGGGCACAAGTCGCGGGCACAAGTCGCGGACACAAGTCGCGGGCACAAGTCGCGGGCACAAGTCGCGGGCACAAGTCGCGGACACAAGTCGCGGGCACAAGTCGCGGGCACAAGTCGCGGGCACAAATCGCGGGCACAAGTCGCGGGCACAAGTCGCGGGCACAAGTCGCGGGCACAAGTCGCGGGCACAAGTCGCGGGCACAAGTCGCGGGCACAAGTCGCGGGCACAAGTCGCGGACACAAGTCGCGGGCACAAGTCGCGGGCACAAGTCGCGGGCACAAGTCGCGGGCACAAGTCGCGGGCACAAGTCGCGGGCACAAATCGCGGGCACAAGTCGCGGGCACAAGTCGCGGGCACAAGTCGCGGGCACAAGTCGCGGGCACAAGTCGCGGGCACAAGTCGCGGGCACAAGTCGCGGGCACAAATCGCGGGCACAAGTCGCGGGCACAAGTCGCGGGCACAAGTCGCGGGCACAAGTCGCGGGCACAAGTCGCGGGCACAAGTCGCGGACACAAGTCGCGGGCACAAGTCGCGGGCACAAGTCGCGGGCACAAGTCGCCGGCGAGCGCGCCTCCGGACCACGTCAGGCGGGACGGTCCGCCTCCCCCTCACACAGCTGTACTCTGCGGTACCTGCCGGTGCCCCTCATACAGCTGTACTCTGCGGTACCCGCCGGTGCCCCTCACACAGCTGTACTCTGCGGTGCCTGCCGGTGCCCCTCACACAGCTGTACTCTGCGGTACCCGCCGGTGCCCCTCACACAGCTGTACTCTGCGGTACCCGCCGGTGCCCCTCACACAGCTGTACTCTGCGGTACCTGCCGGTGCCCCTCACACAGCTGTACTCTGCGGTACCTGCCGGTGCCCCTCACACAGCTGTACTCTGCGGTACCCGCCGGTGCCCCTCACACAGCTGTACTCTGCGGTGCCTGCCGGTGCCCCTCACACAGCTGTACTCTGCGGTACCCGCCGGTGCCCCTCACACAGCTGTACTCTGCGGTGCCTGCCGGTGCCCCTCACACAGCTGTACTCTGCGGTGCCTGCCGGTGCCCCTCACACAGCTGTACTCTGCGGTACCCGCCGGTGCCCCTCACACAGCTGTACTCTGCGGTACCCGCCGGTGCCCCTCACACAGCTGTACTCTGCGGTGCCTGCCGGTGCCCCTCACACAGCTGTACTCTGCGGTACCCGCCGGTGCCCCTCACACAGCTGTACTCTGCGGTACCCGCCGGTGCCCCTCACCAGCTGTACTCTGCAGTACCCGCCGGTGCCCCTCACACAGCTGTACTCTGCGGTACCCGCCGGTGCCCCTCACACAGCTGTACTCTGCGGTACCCGCCGGTGCCCCTCACACAGCTGTACTCTGCGGTACCCGCCGGTGCCCCTCACACAGCTGTACTTTGCGGTCCCCCCCTGGTGCCCCTCACACAGCTGTACTCTGCGGTACCTGCCGGTGCCCTCACATAGCTGTACTCTGCGGTACCTGCCGGTGCCCCTCACACTGCTGTACTCTGCGGTGCCTGCCAGTGCCCCTCACACAGCTGTACTCTGCGGTACCCGCCGGTGCCTCTCACACAGCTGTACAATCTTGCGGTATTTCGTGACTTCGCGCATTCCGTCCTTTCGCATCAATCCTTTTCAGTTTGGTTGGTTATTGGAATTTAGGGGCGCGTCGACTGCGTTGGTCATGCAGCGCCCATAACATAGTCAGTAAAACATTGAAATGCAAGCAACATCATCAGTGAAACAGTGAAATGGAAGTATCATCAGTGAAACGGTGAAACAGAAAGAGAAAATGGAAGTAACATCAGTGAAACGGTGAAACAGAAAGAGCGACCGCAAGCAAATATCAGTGGAACAGTGAAACGAGAGTAACATGAGTGAAACAGTGAAACCGAAAGAGCAAGCACAAGCAAACATCATCAGTGGAATAGTGAGATGAAAGTGGCATCAGTGAAACGGTGAAACAGAAAGAGCAAACGCAGGCAAACATCATCAGTGGAACAGTGAAACGGGAGTACCATCAGTGAAACAGTGAAACTGAATGACCAAGCACAAGCAAACATCATCAATGGAACAGTGAAACGGGAGTATCATCAGTGAAGCAGCGAAGCAGTAAGAGCAAGTGAAGATCAGTTGGAGCGACATGTCACGGTGCCGGGCGCATAGTGTTACATGTCAGCGAGGTATATAAATCGCTCGAAATTTGACATCCGAGAGGAAGCGAAACAGCTGTCCTGAAGTTACAGTGCGTGAATGGTCACCCAGGAGTTCGCGGAGTGACGGCAGCTGCACGACTTCAAGAAGGCGTCTTCGAGCATCGGCGAATAGGGGGAAGGATATCAGAATATGACGTACTGACAGTGGTGCGTGGCATTGAGGGTAATTTGGCCTGTCCTCCCCACAGAGCAAATCGTGGTGCGTTGGGTAGGTGTGCCCTAGCCTAAGGCGGCAGAGCACGACCTCGTCCCGCCTCGTCCTACGATAGGACGAGGGCCACTCCTCAAAACATGGCTTGATTGTTCGCAGTTTGATGTCCTGTAGTGTGCCCCAACTAGACTGCCATTTTTTTTAAACAAAGGTCGTGATAGAGCGGTCATATTACCTCGCGGGGAGCGGCATGGATCGCATATATGGGGCTTGTGCTGCTCGCTTTGCGGCAGCATCGGCTGCCTCGTTCCCCACGATGCCAATATGGCTCGGGATCCAGCAGAGGACAATACTCTTCCCAGCTTGAGCGAGTGATCCGAGACGGCGCAAAACGTCCTGTAAGATGGTGTCAGATTGGTTAAACTGTTTTAGCGCCCAGAGACTGCTCAGTGAGTCGGTGAAAATGACATGCGAGTCATCCTGCCCCACTTCAATAAAACTGAGGACCCTTGTGATCGCCACCAACTCTGAAGTGTAGACAGTTGCATGTGGTGGTAGGGAAAAAGATTTTGACAGAGGCCCAGTAACAAATGCGCTGCCCACACCAGCGTCAGTCTTGGATCCATCTGTGTAAGTTGGGATGTATCCCTCGAACAAGGCTATGTGCTCTAGTGCACATGACAGTCGGTACTGTGGTGAAGCATGGTCTTTTCCAACCGAGGAAAGTGACATATATATTATAGGGGGAGTCACTTGCCATGGCGGCGTTCGAACCGGATTGAACCGCATAATCCCCTTCGGTCGAATCCCGCTCTCCTCAAAGAGCCTGCGTATGCGAACGCAGAAGGGGGTGGCATGTATGGTACGTCTGCGAAATAATGATGCAAGGAGTCGATGGGAGAACACGTGCGAATATGTGGGATGGCCAGGGAATTGGCGCAGCTTACAGGCATAGCGCATCCCGAGCATTTCGCGGCGGAGCGAGAGTGGCGACTCGTGGGCTTCAGCCAGAAGGCTGGCAGAAGGTGAAGTGCGGAAAGCGCCGGTCACTATGCGGAGAGCCGAGTGGTGTACAGTGTCCGGCGAACGTTTGTTTGTTGCACATGCGCTGTCATATATGAAACATGCGTAGTCCAGTTTCGAACGAATGAGAGAGCGATACAGCAAAAACATAGTTTTCCTGTCTCCTCCGTAAGATGTGTGTGAAACCATCTTTAGCAGGTTTATGGATGTAAAGCACTTGTCCCGAAGTGTTTTAAAATGTTCCTTGTAATTAAGACGAGTGTTAAAAATAACTCCCGAGAATCGAGCAACTCGTCGGAAGTGAACTCGCTCACCATACAGCTGGATGACAGGGTCCGGGCAGTTCCGTCGGCGCCGACAGAAGTGCATGCCAACGGTTTTTGTAGTAGAGAATTTAAATACATTCTCGGAACTCCACTTTTCCAAGTGTGATACCGCCAACTGCAGTTGCCGCGCCATTAAAGGTGCACTGGATGTACAGCACCAAATTGCTACGTCGTCAGGAAAGACCGATCTACCAATGCCACGTGGAAGGGAGTCGCAGATATCGTTAATCACGATGGCGAACAGCGCCACGCTGAGCCATTTCATGCATCGCACCAATACAGTTTTACACCACATAAAGGGTGCAGAACACATGCACTACCTACTGCATAGGATAGCGAAGATCCTTTGACAAGGAGGATCCAGGTGCCGGAAAAAGCAGTGACAAATTAGACAACATGTGATAGTAGACATAGCGTACCACCAACATAGTATGATGCAATGTAGTGGCATCTGCAATTTCTGTAGGAATTATGTCGGCTGTTCTATGCCAGGTATATACGGACGAGTAAGAGCTATTTGTACCAAACAACAATAATGGAAATATCCGGAAACCAGTTTTCAACATCCAGTTGCCGTGGCTTTCAATTGTTATGCAGTGAGGAAACATATTTGTATACGGCTCGCGGTGACTGTATGCTGGACTAAAATGTATTTGTGTACTCTACCTGAAAATAAAAAAGGAAGACGACAAAATATTGCATATATATATATATATATATATATATATATATATATATATATATATATATATATATATATATATTTTCCCCCCTCTCTTTTTGTGTGTGTGTGTGTGTGTGTGTGTGCGTATGTGTGTGTGTGTGTGTGTGTGTGTGTGTGTGTGTGTGTGTGTGTGGTGTGTGTGTGTGTGTGTGTATACGCATTAATATATATTGAGGACAAGATCTCCATAAAAGTCACATCACATCCGTTCACTCCTCGATGCATCATATCTTCATTTCCCACGTTCTATAAGCCGGAAGCCAAGTCGGGTCGTGTCTCGAAATTGCTCGAGTTGAGCGATCTTGAGAACTCCAGTGGCCCCATGGCCGCCAGTCCTCTTGCCGTAGCTGGCTGTAGTCAGTTTTCTGGCTGTATTGTGGCATGACAACCACAGTACGAGTGGGAGGACTCAGCCACGCGTCCATCGGGGATGTACGCTTGGCCGGATCCTCCCACCAGTCCTGCGGTTGTCACGCCACGCTGCAGTACGCCATGGCGCCCTGCCGTACCGACGCGTACGGCCGTGCGCACATACTTACATGCACACGCGTGCATGCACGGTCATCCTACCCCTTCTTCTTTGAGTAGAGACAACACAGAGAGCCTACCAGGTGATGCCGTAGTGGTCAGGTGTTGCCACCGATTCCCAGTAGGCTGGGCTGGCGCTGATCTACACCATGAGGCGCGCCGACGTACGCAAAAGCTGCGGACATGGCTGACGCGCCTGGTGTTACAACGCTGATTGGACCGAGCAGGTCTGCACCACCAACGAAGCCAACCGACCGCTGCACGTGGCCGCAATGCTCGAGAAGAAATGAATGGGATCGTGTCGATGCATGTGCTATGTCCTGTGTTGTGCTGAATTACGTCGCTGCGCTGGTCGGATCGTGATCACCTGATCGCGCGAAAATGCGGTGTGGATCACGCCGATCCCATCTGACGACACCGGATCAAATGTGGCCAGAGGACGCCGGTTGATACTCGCTGCTGCTGCAGCGTATAGCGGCACCAGGCTCGGCTTTTGGGTGCTGGCACTGACATCTAGAACATCCGTAGACATCCGTATATTCACTAGACGGCCGAAATAAAATTTTGTTCGTTCCACACGATAACACTGGAAAGAGAAAGGGCCAGGGAGATCGGTGTGATGACGGTTATTGGGCATATGTTTGGTACCGCCTCGGCGGTTAGCTCCTTCAGAAGCGTAGCTGAGAGCACGAGCGATAATTTATGAAAATTATTTGGCGGATGCATGAATGTAATGGGCGGGCCCAAATGGATTCGGGGCAAAATACATGGGGTCCAATGTTAAAAGTTGAAATGATTGTGGAAACCAACATTGACGGCCACTTGCCCCATCAGGAGTATACAAAGCAGAGTATACAAAGCAGCACCCCTGGCTGAGAGTGTCATGTCTCCCCTGGACAAGGGCGGGCTGGGTCGTTACACCGGTCTGGACATCTTCGGACAGCCGACCCGAGGAAACCGGTCGGGGCGGTATTTTTCAATGCAGGTACCAGCCCACTGGTGGCACCGGCCCATCAGTATTATCACTCCGTATGGTCAATCGCTGATCTCTGGAGTCAATTGTTTGCATTATATGAGCATAAAGTGGTCTAAATGTGGGCATCACATTTAACGGCAGAGATAAACTTGTTAATGGAAGTGGAAGTCTCCTTCGACCAAGCCTTGTCTATTGGGGAAGGGGGAGGAGTTTGTGCTCTTCTGGTGAAACCTTTTCTCGTCGGTAAATGGCCTCCCAGGGGCGGATCCAGAAACCCAATTTTTAGGGATTAGCTCTGCATGGGAGGATAGCAGAATCCATAAAGTTGCACAAATTGTCAAACATCACTGGGATTTCGCTTTCGATTGGCCCAAAACGGGTGTTTAAAATGAACCTCCGCATAAAAGTTGCCTATGGAACATCAGCCCAAAGAGTATGTCAAGTTTTGCCTTCGTTTTATGCCCGGTCATTTCCCCTCTCTCCCCCCCTTCCAAAAAAATAATTATGGCGCATGACCGAATCTCACCCTGAATTCACCTACTGCTATTGGGAGATGGCGGCTGTGGCCCTCCAAGCCTCCTAGCTGCACCGCTGATCTCATGTTAAGAGGGGTCCGCCGCTGAAGAACAGATTGAAAGTTTGAGAGTCAGATTCGTGTTCAAAAATATAGTTGTTTGCTAGGTCATATCAAGGGTGGTAAGGCAAGTATGTGACCAATTTCAACTGCTAATTCCCACCAGGGAAAGGGAAGCAACAAGCCGAGAGAGGAACTGCTGCCTTTGTTCAATCATGCTTTCTTATTTAGTAGCTGTGACTTCATTCTGAAACTATAGCCATTTATTGCGTCGCAACCGAATTTACACCATGCTGGAATGTCACGAAAATTCCCTTTGGGCGAAATGAAATAAGACACTTGCACGGAGTTTTTACTTACGAGTGAGTCATGAAGAAAGTGCAAAATGTCCGTGTAAATTGAGACGACAGTGATGAAAACATTCATCAAGTACATCAAAATGTTATCAGGCAAGTTTGCCCAGCTCTGAATATCACCATTTAATGACTGCCAATTTGATGTTTGCAACTGATAATTTCTTCTTTTTTTAACTTCTGACGGCTTGATTTGCCGACAAAAAGTTAACTTTATCTAATGCAATAAAGTGGAATAATGTAGCGCGTGATTGAACTCTGCCGAAGAGTGCAGGACGGCCTGCCGGCTACCACGGCACCGGCTCCAGCTGCCACGGCAACGGCTCCGGCTACCACGGCACCGGCTCCAGCTGCCACGGCACCGGCTCCGGCTACCACGGCACCGGCTCCGGCTGCCACGGCACCGGCTCCGGCTGCCACGGCACCGGCTCCGGCTGCCACGGCACCGGCTCCGGCTGGTCGGCGCGTCATAACAGACCGCCGCCGCGGTAGTCTGGGGCGGCCACTGACCTGCTTGGAGGCTAGTCCTGCGGCCGTTGCCATGGTTGCAGCCCGCCACCGCCGTCGGGAATCTGACGAGACCGACACAGTCGCGGCGCGCGCTGAGAGACTGACCGACCGGCCGCCGGCGCCGCATGGACCGCGACTCGAGACTGCGGTGCACGTGACCCCGAGCCCGAGCTCGGCTCTGTCCGGCCGAGGTGCTCCACAGAGGCGATAATACGCCTCAGGTGCACCGGCTCTGGCGATGTCTCGCCACGTGAAGTCACCGACCGCCGGCCGACGCCCGTCGCTCCTCCTCGGCAGGAGAGCGAGAACAGGACTGGCCGGCCGGCCACCGGCGCCGGACCAGCCGGCTGTGTGGTGCACGCGGTCACCGGCTCACTGGCATTGTGCACTCCGCGTGACGGCCGCGACGAGTGATTGCAGTCCGACCTGGGCTGGCTGATTGGGCATCGCGATGCTACCCCGTGAGACGACTCCAGCAGATCGTCTGCGGCTGAATGGCAGGAGGCACGCACATGAATGCCTACGTGGAAAACTGCGGAGTGTTATCCCCGTGCATATAGTAATTGGACATGGAGCATGAACCGGGAGTTAGTTATTGTTCTGCATGCACCATTGCCGCCGTGGTGAATGCGATTGAGTGGTCATTTGAACCGGTTAGCACCATTTAATGACTGCCAATCTGATGTTTGTAACTGATAATTTCTTCTTCTTTTTGACTTCTGGGTGTAATCTCTGGATGCCAAACCCCATCCATGTCCAATTGTTTATGTGGTGATGTGCTCCTCCTCATGTAATTTGTTTCCTCCAGCCCCAGCTGTTTAAAATACTGGCGTATTATTTCCGATAAAAGCATACTTATTCGTCTTTGTAGTGAAAATACAAATAAAACAGAAACAGCAAAAATACCAGCAGCCCATCTGGCAAATCAACAGATGACCTCAAATACCTGTCGTTACAAAGTCTCAGAGTGACAAATCAGCACGTCTTAGAGTGGCAAATCAGCAGGCGTTGCTAATTTCTGCTTTCTGACCATTCATGAATAGCATAAATGTTGACCACCTCGTGGTCAACAACATACCTTGAGTGGATAAGCGTTGTGACTTTACACTGCTGAAAATTTGCATTATCTCAAAGCCTTATGCGTCTTGGGTTGTCTTATGTTGGGCCTATATAGAAATATCTTTGACAAACGTGACTCTGGGTGCCCTTCGGTACCAAGAGGCACATTAGTTCATCCTCAAGAGGGGCATCAATTAATTGCTCAACTAAATAATTAAATCAATGAGCTCCAATTCTGGGCATGCGAAATCAACAGGCACGCTGCCTCATGGAGCATCCAAAAATGGGCACGCAAATTTGAAAACCAATCACAGTAATCAATGATTCCTCACAAAAATATACCTGCTCTAAATATAGGGGAAAGCACCCAACATGCTTGGCTGATCCCAAAACTGCTTTTTCGATGGTCCATTGAATCAAATTTTGTATTGTTGGGCTACGCTTTTGTAATATATAGTCGCCAGGTGAATTTTATTTTTTTAAATTGCACAGCTTTAGACACATGCATTCCGATCTTCAAACTCAAGGTTTCGTTTGAGAATGTTTCAATTTCTTATGAAGAAGACTTTCTATCTTCCACGGTGGTCGCTAAATAGGTTTAGCATAATGCATGTAATGCAAATGTATCTGGTTCAAGACATGGGTTCTAGGTAGCCATCACCGCATATTGTGGGATGGCTCAACGATGCTTAATTAATCCCTAGCAATGGCTTTCCCAAACACGAAGCTATTTCTTGGAGAATATGGTGCTACGTATGGACTGTTAGACTCTAGCATTACATAAGATCTTGGAATGTCAGACTCTAACATTCCAGGAAAACTCCTCGGAGAAGAGTTTTCCTTTTATATTGGTCATAGCCAATGCAGTTATTGTGTCATAAACCACGGCAACGTTCCCAACCAGTTTTTATTTGGCATTGCATGTCAGCAGGACTTTGGAGGAGTGGAGTTTTGTCCACTTTCATGACAAGGGTGGATGAAGCTAGTTTTGTCCGACCGGTTTTAACCATGGCTAAAGCTGGCTAATACCACCGACTGAACAAAACCAGCGAAGCCTGATTGTTGTGGTGGATATATTACTTGGGAAAGACATTCTTGAATATTAGGGAAGGTGTAGTACCTAATTTGGGGCAGAACATGGATCCGTGGAACATTGTTGTTAAAATTAGGGCACGTAGCAGCCACAGCATTATTGCAAGCGCCACAAATGGGCGGATTTCTGCCCTATCCTCCTCGCATATTACCTATGTCCTGAATGTGATTTCTGTAATATCCTGGAAAGAACTACTATTTTTGCAAATGGACTAATAGCTAATAGGCGACGCTCTCCTTGCTGGCGGTTCATTTACACTCTCTCGTTGCTTCTCCGGAGATACATAATATGCATGCGTGTTTTTCTCAGATTGTCTGCTTTCTTCTCAACGGTTCAATGGAAGTTGCCAAATATGCAAGAGAATCTACATATAAATTAGCACGATGTGGTAACCAGCCAGATTTCATAACCTGAATACCTCAATGTTGTAATTTAATTTGTCCCCGAATAACAAGAAAGCATGGGAACGGTTCATTCAAGTCTCATATTGTTACAATAAAGCCCATAATTCAATATCATATGTTTTCCTGTTATAAGAAGCCAACGTTTGACGTAATTAGAGAATTGTTCCGTATAGATTGTGAAATCGGGCCAACAAATACGGCATACAGTTAGTTGCACATATAGGCAGTGAAAAGCAGTGAAACCTGTCAATTTTGGCGGAAGATTTTTAAAAGAAAATTCCAGATTTAACAACAAGTCTAAAAAATATATTTGAAGATGAAGTGACCGAAATTCGAAGGCTGCGTGGTGCTGAGGAGGCTATCTTTCCATCCACCTCCAAAGTTGCCTGCCCCTGGTTTCCCCCTTTCGATTTAAAAACTGTGGCTATGCACATGTCATGTGATCAAGCTTTACTTTGATGGCAACATCCGCAATAAGCAGTCCTAAAATTAAGACGAGAGACATACAACCTCATTAAATATAGAAAAAGGCTTTTGTAGACGACAAAGAATATTAATTGTGTCCTGAATGTGATTTCTGTGATATATTGGAACGAACTACTACTTTTACAAATGCACTAAAAGCTCATAGACGACGCTCTACTTGCTGACTGCTAGTTTATGCTGTACCATCGCTACTCCGGATATATATATATATATATATATATATATATATATATATATATATAATACACATTCGTTTTTTTCAAGCCGTCTGCTTTCTTCTCAGCGGTTTAACGGAAGTTGTCAAATATGCAAGTGAGTCTACATCATGCTTGTCAAATCTACCCCATATTGTGAGCATGACTCTGGGCCCATCATAACTGAACGAGGTAAATCAGGCCATAAATTACCGTATGCTTCTAGCGCGTGTCTTTGTCAACAGTGACGGCTTGAGGGTGAGATAAAACGAATATAAAATGGCATGGAGCGTGTAGCAGCATGCACTCGGCAAAGTAACTATCTCGCAGCCGGTGGAACCGGATTGACATGTCATGACATGATATAAATACAATCTACATGATATACACGGGAACTCTCAGGGACGTAGGATCCTAATCAGTTTGGAGGGCTTCATCCCTACAAACTTGCAGCTCGGACCCCTCCCCCAAGCTTGTCAGCCAGCCCTCCAACTTTGGAAGTCAAACCCAGGAAAAATTCAAGCAATGCTACATAAATGTCGAGTAAAACATGCTACATGTGTTCAACGTAGGTAGGTGTCAGATTACTTTATAAATGTAGTGGGTGATGACGATGTTCTGGCGGTTCTCCTAAATATTGTTTAGTATTGGTGGTGAATGTCCTCTTTGATGAATTGAAATAGTGCAAGCAAAACTATTTCAAGTTTTCAAAATCCATAAACACCCTGGTCGTTACCACCCATTGCAATGTGGAGCTTTGCTATGATGGCTACATGCTGTCTCTTTCGTACTGCTTTTAATCCGTTTTAGTTGACAGAAATTTTAAGTATCATATATGAATATTACAAAACAATAAAGAAATTAGGCGCAGTGCGAAGCGAAAGTGGAAGTCGTTTCTGCACTGAGTTGATTCTCCATATTCGGTAATAGTTTTTCGATCATTCCCTGATTTTTTTTTGTCTCCGGATAGCCTAGGTTCATGGAAAACGAAAGAAGGCAAATATTATTTATTAAATAAATAATTTTTCAAGATGCCAGATTAAAGTTGCGCATAACCGGGGAGAAATCGGTATCTCCGGTACCCTAGGTTGATCGACCCAGGGCCCTCACCCCCAACTGATCTTGCGATCCTACACCCGTGGGTACCCTATGAATTAGCAAGTAACATTAAACACTGATTGCGCCATATCATGCATACACCATTGACCATGACCACACATACTGTGGTGACACAGCCGATGGCACGTGCTGCAGGAACACAGAACACTGATCGCACGTACCGCGTTCTGCAGTGAGCTGATGCAGAGCACGGCGACGCCCTGCCTTCGGAAGCGACGTGCCGGCATTGCTGCTCCAGCCGCGCGCGCGCGCACCGCAGTGGCACGTGCTGCGCGCCTGTCCCAGCACCAGCACCCACCGCACGGGCCAGCAGCGCTGCCCGGCCGTCAGCAGACTGCTGGCAGAGCCGGCCCTAGCCGATCACGCTCTGTAGTCTGTAGTCGATCACGGGTCTGTAGCCGGTCACGTTCTGTAGTCTGTAGTCGATCACGGGTCTGTAGCTGATCACGGTCTATAGTCTGTAGTCGATTGCGACCGTCTGCGCTGGTACTGTGTAAGGCGGCTGTGTGGCGAGACAGATGCGGTCGTGCTGTAGCGCCGCAGTGGCGGTAATTTACCCCAAGAGCACGATCGGCGCAATGCCCTGGCCGGACACATTCCTCAATGTCAGAAGTGGATCCTGGGATGCCGATTTTTCCAAGCCAATGGTACGTTTCCAATGGTACAACAATGTCCCAGTATGTGTCGATTTAGATGTGGGATGAACAATGACTTGGTAAAAATTGCCCACACCGCCAGGGGCATCATATTCCATACGCTAAAGGGGGCACTTTTGTCCCACATACCGCCTATCAGACCGAAGCTGAACCATTCAATCTACAGGTATGGTCTAGATAAAAATGGATATCAGGGCCACTTTTACCAGTAAAATGTGATTTGGCCCTCATAATAAATTTCGCAGTGACACCCATGCACTCAGCATTGTTGCTTTACGAACGTAGCTATTTCTTCGTCAACGTTTTTGGACATGCCCTTTTTCAGGTGTTCAACAGGGGATTGTCATTCTTCATAAAGCTCCGGTGACTCAAATGTCCTTGGAAATAAGGTCCCTACACCAGTAAACATACCCTTAAAGTTCAGTAGACTTTGAAGTGGTTATTGTTCAGAAAACACGCCATCTAAAATGTTCAAACATGAGTTTACAAAAGGGTATTTAAGCCAGTCCAAATGATCTTTCTACAAAGAATATCACATTGGAAGAGCTAGATATACATGTATCGTAGTATATTCCCAGATTGCCATCCGGATGGCTCCCCGATCGGGACGCCACCCTGCATTGGTATCCCCCGTCCTGGAACGAGGTCCTAGTCCTCCCCAGTCGGGACGCCACCCTGCATTGGTATCCCCCGTCCTGGAACGAGGTCCTGGTCCTCCCCGGTCTGGACGCCACTCTACATTGGTATCCCCCGTCCTGGAACGAGGTCCTGGTCCTCCCCGGTCTGGACGCCACCCTACATTGGTATCCCCCGTCCTGGAACGAGGTCCTGGTCCTCCCCGGTCTGGACGCCACCCTACATTGGTATCCCCCGTCCTGGAACGACGAGTCGCTCCACGCGCTCGTATTTAGCCCCCGGCTGGGACGGTCGGTTGGCAACTGACCCGAAAAAGCCGGGGACGAGCTACCAGGCGGCCGTGTCTGTGCATCGACGAAACGTTAAACTTTCGGCCAAAATTATACCGTCGAACTGGAATTCACGGATCGGGTTGTGGGGCCAGGGTCCACGTAACAAGCTCTGCTTGGCAATAGAACACTGGTCCACAAAGCCACCCCAGCAGGAATTCGGGCCAGATTTCTTTAAAACAAAGGAAAAAATGCAGAATGGAGATCTCAGTTGTGATTCTAGTCCATCTCAATTATCATTCCGCATGTAAAATTCAGCCTTGGGTTCCTCCAAAAAATATTATCAAAAGTTCGAAACAACAGATATGTTGCAGGGGCCTATAGCAGCCAGAATCAACTTTGGTATTCATGATTATTTCCTTTCCGAGAAGCACTTAACGCCGGCTCTTACAAACCATCATTGTGGTCCCCTGCAACCTTGTTCACTCCATTTGCCATCCCACCGACCAGCCCCAATTAAGCACAATCACTTTCCAGCAAATGACTATCTAACCAGCTTCCACCGCACATTGAACCGTTTCCAAACACCGGGTCTCCACGACCGTCTCCAAACACTGCGTCTCCCCCACTGTCTCGACACGCCGCGTCTCCGCGACCGTCTCCATAGACGGCGTCTCCACGACTGAAGTGGCTGGAGCTCGCTCTCACGCTCCGCTTGTGTGCGACACGCGGTCGCGTCGCGCCCAGCCTCCGTAACGGAACGGCACACCGCAATTGTTTTCTTCTCGTCGTCAGAGCTCACGTTCGCCATATGCGCTCACAGCTGCCACATTCACTATGGCAATCACAATCGCAGCTGCACTCACATATGCTCCGTAATCACTCGCACTATCGGTAGACATTGTGTCTGCTTCATATGTGCATGTATGTGCATGTTTCACGTGTGGATATCATGTGGGGTTTCGGATCATTCAGAATGATTTGCATCTAGTTATGCACAATTGTGCTGGTATAAAATACAAACCGTCCGAAAAGTTTTTGGGACGTTTCGTATTTCCCCAAACCGTTCCAAAACCATGACAGAAATTATGCATATCAACCGTTCCAAACAATTATCACAAATTTTGGCCTCCTGACATCCTAATGTGAGCGTTTTGAATTTTTGACATTCTAATGATGTAGACTCGGCATATAATAGACCTGTAGAATTCGTTCCACCTATTCAGTTTCGAAACAGCCCCAATGGATTCCGAGATCTTATGGGGGTGGCAGAATTCGTCCTTTGTTTGGATCTGAAAGAGATATATCGTAATCAGGGACCGATACGGGGGGCACTGAGGACATGTGTGCTGCCCATGGAAATGTGGTGCCCCCCCTCCTGACCGGGAAAGGACACTGAGGTATAGACACCCATTGAGAGGAAAAGGCAGTATACTCGAGTACACGTGAAGCAAATGAAGTGTGTTGAATTCCGAACACGGACTTCATAAACATTTTAAGCCCGCAAGGTAGCACTTGGTAAGTGCGGATCCACTAATTATCCTTGGGGAAGGGACGAATTTCCTCTGAGGGATGGCTACGGCGGAATAATTCGTTAAGTGGGGGAAGTGCACATTGAAGCATCTGAAGGTGTACCTTTCCAACAAAATGGGCGCATTTTTAATCTAGCTGCGGCAAATATATTCGGCATGGGGTGAGGAGGATCCCTTCCTGAAGGGGTGCTTTTCAGGCTGGAGGGGCACCACCTATGTATAAGGGGTAGGGGAGGGGATGCAGCTCGCTGCTTCTAGCAAACTAAGCTCGAATTAAGATCGTCGACCAGCCGGCTATGCCAGACGCCACCAGCAACGATCCTTCCTTCCCGTCCTCCGCAGTCTCGATATGTCCACATATCTGCGGACCTATCCGACCACTGGCATATACATATATATATATATATATATATATATATATATATATATTGCCGCCCAGGTAGCTCAGTTGGTTAGAGCGCTGGCCTGCACTGGTCTCCCCTGTACTGGCAACGCAGGGTTCGAGTCGCTTCGCGCGCTCGCATTTAGCCCCCGGCCGAGAGTGTCAGTTGGCAGCTGGCCCGATAAGGCCGGGGAGGAGCTACCGGGCGGCCGTGTCGGTGCATTGGCGGCACGTTAAACTTTCGGTCTAAATTCTGCCGTTGAGCTGGAGTTCATGGATCGGGTGGTTGGGCCAGGGTTCACGCAACAAGCTCTGCTTAGCAATAGAACCCTGGTTCCTCAAGCCACCCCAGCAACAATTCGGATCGAATTAAATTTAAAAAAAAAAATATATATATATATATATATATATATGTGTGTGTGTGTGTGTGTGTGTGTGTGTGGCGGGGGAGGGGGGGGGTATGTGTGAGAATGAAAATAACAATGTTTTTGGTATATAAGAAACAATATTACTGGAGCAGAGCGGTATTATTGGAATGATATGAGGATAAAGATGAGTTGAAGCCGACATTGTCTTTTTGCAATGGGTCTAGATTTGAAGAAAGCTAAAGAAGACAAGTTTATTTTACATTTGGCCATCATAGGATATGTACTGTCGGCTTATTTGGTATCCTGTTCCGGCTTAGATCAACTTGAATTGCCCTTCAATGAAAGTTTTGAAATTGTAGCCAAAAAGAACATTCTTTCATTCACCCTGAGTTGAAAATTTAAGTAAACAAAGAAAGGAATTTGGCACTGGAATGATTTCAAGTCCTAGCATTAAGTTAAAATGTCAATCCACCAAAAAGATCATATGAGGTAAGTTTATATATAACGATTCCGTCATATAAACACGGAATCGTTAGTATTCATCACTATTGTTATGTTCAGTCTTTCGCTTGGTTGGGAGAAGTTCATCAGAAATTTCCTACGACGCAGAAACTAGATGACAGTGGTGCAATATCCTATACATTTGGTTGGGCGTGGGTCCTACACCTTTTGTCTTGGTCTAACAGTTTCATGCTCTTAACATGGGACTTATACGAGATGGGCCACAACAGCCAAAGTGGCAGCACACATTGCCGCATGAATTGGGCCTCACCAATACATGGCAAACTTCTCCACCCTTGGCTAGTGCATACTGTCAAAGGAGATAGGAGATACCTAGCTTGCAAAAATGAACAGTAAAATATTTAATTTCACTTCTAGAAATCAGCCGAGACAGATGAACCTTTCCGTTGTAGCGTTCTTGCGCATTTCTGCGCTTTTTCGGCTCCACAAGCATGTGTTTATATATAGCACTTCTATATGCTTTTCATTTTCCTGCATAGTGCAAAGTGCACACGATCAGATATATGATGGGCATTGTATTATGCTAGTGTACGAATGTTTGTTGCGCATCTGCTCCCACTATTGACCACACATCTATTCTTTCTTTGTAAATATATGTGAGTTATACCCAGACTGCCCACAAAAGTCACTGCTCCTGGAATGCATGTATTGTTAAATAAATATTTGAATAAATAAATAGACATGAAAATGTATACATTCCATATGCGATAACATGACATCGACCTTGCAAAAAAAACTTCGCTGTTTATGAACGCCCGTCAGTAGTATCATTTTCATTCATGATGATCAGTGCATCGAGGTCTAGCTATGTGCAAATATTGAAGGAAATTTGAGGAATCCGACCACAATGACCTTATCATTTGACCTTATATAATCTAGCTGTCTAGGGACACCTATATTAGCTTTTCTGCTTATGATGAGCAGTGCATCGAAGATTATTCGTGTGCCATTTTTTTAAGGAATCTGAAACCAGTTCGCTTTCGATATCTCAAAAATATGTAAATATGAATATAAGTGTGAATATGTCGCATTTAGACAAACAACAACCCTGAATACAACATTGTTACCAAATTACAATTCTTACTGATATGGCGCCGATGTTGCATTCCTTGCGCAGACGGCACAGACGACTACGGGGCGCTCTAAGAACAATGATAATACGAACCATGCCGCTGGGTATGTGGTTATGGAGGCAATTGTTTTACAGGCTGTTCATCCTTTTATGCAAAAGCTTACTTCACTTTGGAATGAGTCAATGCAGTATTCCTGCGCACCAATATTCTGTGATTTATGCTAAGCTTTGTTAGTCGTAGAATTGATAATCGCATCACCCATCTTGGCCCACTCCAGATTCCACGGGTTTATCTATATCATAAAGTCATAAAGTCATAAAGTGTTAAGGCTTAATAAGGGCCACAAGGGCCCATCTGGGTCAAGCCTGTCTAGAAGATATTAGAAAGTACATGTTCACACCTATCAATTCCAAACCCATGCAATCCCTCCACCTGTGCCACCACAGCCAATCTCATCAGTATGACATCGCAAAGGAAGTTGCCAAATCCACTGCTAGGTACACCCCATATAGTACAACATAATACTAGCATAATGTTATACCCTATATAGCAAGTGAAAATACTCAATATCCCATGCATCACAAGTTAGAATTCAAAAACAACATTTTCCTGTCTAAAAAAATTATCCACCCTACTTTTAAAGACATTCAATGAGGGACTCCCCACTGCATCAGCAGGCAGCCTATTCCATTGGTCAACAACCCTTTGACTGAAGACCTGTTGTCGTTTAACTGTCCTGCACCTCATTTTGTCTAACCTGAATTGATGACCCCTATGGGATACTCTAAACTGCAGAGCATCATTCAAATTGACCTGATCTAGCCCTCTAACAATTTTGTACATTTCAATCATGTCTCCCCTTAATCTCCTATACTTGAGTGAGTACATATCTAATGCATTAAGCCTTTCTCCATATTCTAAGTTACTTAATCCACTGAAGAGTCTAGTGGCTTTGCGCTGGACTCTTTCCAACATATCTATATCCTTTTCTAGGTAGGGGCTCCATGCTTGTACAGAGTACTCCAAGTGGGGCCGCACATATGCTAAGTACAGCTTTTTCGTGACTTCCCTGCTCTTATATTTCACACTTCTATTAATGAGTCCCAGCATTCTGAGTGCCCTATTTCTAGCTGAGATACATTGTTTTTCTGCTTTAAGGTCTTTTGAGACCAACACACCTAAGTCCCTTTCCTCTTCAATAACATCCAGTTCCCTCCCTTCCATTTTATAACTGAATGTCTCGCCTGCAGACCCTATATGCATAACCTTACACTTATCATAGTTGAAAGTCATATGCCATTGATCAGCCCACTCTTTTAGGTCGTCCAAATCTAGTTGAATATTACTATCATGGTATCATCTGTTCAGTTACCTGTTATTGGAGACCATGAGCGATATCTGACATGAATATTTTCTTTCTGTTTTGGTAATTATGTAGAAGCCCCGGATCAATTTTTGGTTAATTTTTTTTTGTTGTGTTTTCTGACATTATTTTATTTTATTTTTTAGATTATTTCTTTGGAAACAGATTTAGGATGCTAGAAATTAAAGTTTAGGTAATGATATCTCAAGTAAGTAGTCATTTCACCAAGGGAATAACATCTGATTCTTTGAAATAACTTGTTTTTAGAACTTATTTTTGACAACACACATGCTATTCCTTCTCTGCACAATAATAAGAATTCCTCTAAAAATAGATGAAGTGTGGAGGAAAGGGAGAACTTGGGTGCAGTGATATGTACTGAACAATGCAATTTTTATAAGAAAAAGGTAACTTTCTAATATAACCTACTGATGTTTGATTACCTAAATCCGTTTGATGTTAGTTTGTCCAAAACTATAGATGTTTCGCCATCAAATTTTTTTCAATGTTTTTCATCATCTAGTCTACTGGGACAAATTAGATAAAACACCAGTATTATTAAGGGGACAAGTGGTCTAGGGCTAAGTTGCCCATCTCAATCAAAATATTGTGGGTCCGAGTCTCACCTCTTGCTACCCTTTGTCAAAAACCAATCAGAGTGAGAGATTAGCAATGCTACGTGACTCAATGGTCCATGGATCATAAAACCAATAACCATCACCACCAGTATCATTAGAGATCATGGCACAATAGAGCTGCACATAAAATATTATATGCATATTTAATTTAGAGTATGGAAATATTGTAAATTTATGACTAATATTTATTTGTATGATTTGATAAACAAACTGATGAAATGTAAGTTCCATTAGCTGATGAAAATATATATTATATACCTGATCAACAAAATATAATAATTCTGAAAGGTATGAGTAGGGTCAAAATCCATCATTGTTTGTTGTGATGAGGCTTAGATCATTATGTGCTTGTTATATGTAAGGCATACTTATACATGGTAGTGCTGTTGTGTAGCATTCACATGTGAAGATATTTATACTCTGGAGATTTTTCAATAGGTCATGTGTTACTTGTCTGAAAGTATGTGACCGAGGGTTGTGCCCAAAATATAATATGTATAATTATAAATTTATGAATCAGTGTAGGGAGCATCAATAAATTATGTACTGTAAAAATCCATCATGATTTATAACATCAGCTTTTCTCCAGTATAGCCAGCAATTGCTGTTATTTTAAATTTCACTCATTTATATGAATGCTGATGAAATTATAGGGGAAGCAGTTGCTAAGAATGCTTCATCAAGTTTAGTCTGTATATGCTTTCATCAATTTGCATTCAGTGGCTTCTATAAATATGTTGTGATGTGGGTGTTAATTAGGCACCATGTATTGGGAAACAAGATTGATGAGCATATTGCACTTATGTGGCAGTTTTATGCATATTCATCATGCATACATCATACTCCAAGTTGAACACCTGAGCAAGTATTGATTCATTGATTATATGAACATGTACTTATTTCCAAATTGTCTTTTGGTCATTGCTGGATTTTGCCTTTTCAGGCCTCAATTTTGAGTATATAATGTCACTTGACTATCAGAGTATACAGTGGCCACAAAAATGTATATATTAGCAATATTTGGCCAATAAAACAACAATATCTAGGTGCCTCTTTTTAAGCACTGATGCTGTAATTGCAGGCTATGATAATGCAGCTCTCTTCAGAATATGGTCAGTGTGTGGGGAAGTCTTGTGGGCTGCTCCAGAGACTTTCTTTCTCTCCAGAATGGTGCCTGGGGGTATGAAGGCGGCGGTAATTTTGAGGTTGTGAATAACCTGCCTCGTGACTTGTAGATCTCTGGCGACACGTATCACAGACATGCCCTGCTCCAACAGGGTCAAAGCCTGACTCTTGTCAACATCCGTGAGCTTCTTTCGTCCCATTCTAACCACTGAGAGCAAAAGCACCCAGAAAGGCATCAAACAGTTGCACCCACCCCTCTCAGAGCCAATCACTTACTGAGCTTTCCCGCTGTGTGTGAGTCAGGGTAGTGATGGGGCCCAGCTACAAACGTCATACCAAGTTTCTTCCACTGACTGTTGCTATGGTACGCAAAACAAAATTGTTCTGTGATCACTATGTATACCTTTTTTGCGCTCGCGGTGTATACATTTTTTTGCGGCCACTGTATAATGTCTATGCTACAGTATCTCCATCATGCTCCCCCAGAATCAGTATATGCATCATTACAGTACAGTGCACAATTTGATCCTCTGGCACTACTAATTGTGCCTTCTCAATGTGATTTCCCTCCATGCCATAAAGATTAGCTGGTTCTGCTACTGAGCTTACTTTGTTGGGCCCGCTGCCATTATTGCCCTGCATTTATCAAATGCAACATGCATCACATAATATCACATGCAGTTGATGTTTTGAGCTCCATGATAACCTAAGTTCACAACAATTCATCAATGCCCTATTTTTCCAATGCTACCATCAATTCAGCATGATATTTTCAGGGGGTGGAGAAATCAGGTCGATTTGTTTCCATGCTAATGCTTCTTGTTCGTCACCGCAATGTTATTTCTGATCTTCAGTAATGGAGTGAAACAGGCACGTTGAAAAAGAGGTAACCAGTCCAGCTTACCTCGACAATAAAATGAAGAAGTCATTGAAGAAGACAGACAAAAAAAGGCCGATCTCCAAAAAGCAAAAGCAGACACTTCTTGCACGCAAGATGTCTTCAACGTATAAAAACACGGCCAGCCTGAACGCGCCCAATGCGACGCCGCGAGCTGACGCAGTGCTCAGCCGGCTGGCCGAGCTGCGGACGCTGCAGCGTCCGGCGGTGGATCGGTCCTCCGAGCGCCCCCACCAGCCGTCACAGTTGCCGCCGCCGGCGGTGGTGCCGCTCAAGAAGCCGCGCGCCGAGCGGGTGGCGTTCCTCTCGTCGGCCGCGGACTGCGCCGAGCAGGATAGCGGCCTGAGTCGGCCGCCGACGGCAGCCACGTGCGGAAAGAAGAAGCGGCGCAAGCTGAAGCTGGTGAAGAAGAGGCACCGTCGCCAGGATGAGAAGGGTGCTGCTGAGAGTGGCGAGGCGAAGCTCGAGTCGGCCAGGTTTCGGTGAGACAAAGTTGATGTAGAATAATCACGGCAGCTAAATGTCAAGCAAGTAAGACGTTTTGTAACCAATGGAGTCAATTCCCTCTTAAGTTCAGATAGGTGCACTCATGAGTCAAAGCTGCAGCCCGCTATGTTCGGAGGAATAAAACGCTGATGCTGTTGAATATGTGAAGCTAAGCTCGATGTATTGATTACAAATATCTTGAAGCCCTTTAAAACGCAAATAACTGTCCAACCTATTTATTGACAAGTGTCGGATATGAATATTTTGCCGTGCGGGTTATATGTCATGCAGACTGTACTGACAGGGACTGATGGTTCAGGTACCTGAACGAGCAGCTCTACACGCACACCGGCCTGGAAGCGTTACGCATGTTCTCGCAGGACCACGACGCGTTCCAGGCGTACCATCAGGGCTTCCGCAACCAGGTGGCCAAGTGGCCTGTCAACCCGCTAGATCTCATCATCGAGAACGTGAACAGAATGTGAGGAAACGCTGAGAACGGCATGAATGGAAATATCTGACAGGCGAATCTGCAATAATAATGATGCATGGATCCGGATTGTACTTTATTCAGTTACGAGGTCCAGCTTATCATGTGCAGTTGACATGTATTTGGTTTCCAAGTGGTTGTGAAAGATATCATCCTCGCTAGAATCCTTGCATCCTTCGTAGATCAGTGCAGACGGTAATGCCGTGCAGCGTAATCATATGCCAACTCTGTATATCGGAAGAAAGACGATCCAAGTACTTGCAAGGTCCAGCTACCGGCTGTATATTTCATTTACTTTGCTCGCTCACATACACTAATCGCTATTGGGTTGCCTGGTCTGCCTACAACTACCCTCTGCTAGCAGTGAACGCCCACTCAGCCGTCCGATGGTGGACCTGGACCACCCCTGCCCTCCACTAACGGTGACTGCTCTCCCAGCCGACTGACGTGGACCTGGACCACCCCTGCCCTCCACTAACGGTGACTGCTCTCCCAGCTAACTGATGTGAACCTGGACCACCCCTGCCCTCCACTAACGGTGACTGCTCTCCCAGCTAACTGATGTGGACCTGGACCACCCCTGTCCTCCACAGATGGTGACTGCTCTCCCAGCCGACTGATGTGGACCTGGACCACCCCTGCCCTCCACTAACGGTGACTGCTCTCCCAGCTGACTGATGTGGACCTGGACCACCCCTGCCCTCCACTGACGGTGACTGCTCTCCCAGCCGACTGATGTGGACCTGGATCACCCCTGCCCTCCACTGACGGTGACTGCTCTCCCAGCCGACTGATGTGGACCTGGACCACCCCTGTCCTCCACAGATGGTGACTGCTCTCCCAGCCGACTGATGTGAACCTGGACCACCCCTGCCCTCCACTGACGGTGACTGCTCTCCCAGCCGACTGACGTTGGTCTGGACCACCCCTACCCTCCACTAATGGTGACTGCTCTCCCAGCCGACTGATGTGGACCTGCACCACCCCTGCCCTCCACTGACGGTGACTGCTCTCCCAGCCAACTGACGTGGGTCTGGACCACCCCTGCCCTCCACTAATGGTGACTGCTCTCCCAGCCGACTGATGTGGACCTGGACCACCCATGCCCTCCACTAACGGTGACTGCTCTCCCAGCCGACTGATGTGAACCTAGACCACCCATGCCCTCCACTAATGGTGACTGCTCTCCCAGCCGATTGATGTGGACCTGGACCACCCCTGCCCTCCACTAACGGTGACTGCTCTCCCAGCTGACTGATGTGGACCTGGACCACCCCTGCCCTCCACTAATGGTGACTGCTCTCCCAGCCGACTGATGTGGACCTGGACCACCCCTGCCCTCCACTGACGGTGACTGCTCTCCCAGCCAACTGACGTGGGTCTGGACCACCCCTGCCCTCCACTAATGGTGACTGCTCTCCCAGCTAACTGATGTGGACCTGGACCACCTCTGTCCTCCACAGATGGTGACTGCTCTCCCAGCCGACTGATGTGGACCTGGACCACCCCTGCCCTCCACTAATGGTGACTGCTCTCCCAGCCGACTGATGTGGACCTGGACCACCCCTGCCCTCCACTAATGGTGACTGCTCTCCCAGCCGACTGATGTGGACCTGGACCGCCCCTGCCCTCCACTAACGGTGACTGCTCTCCCAGCTGACTGATGTGGACCTGGACCGCCCCTGCCCTCCACTAATGGTGACTGCTCTCCCAGCCGACTGATGTGGACCTGGACCACCCCTGCCCTCCACTGACGGTGACTGCTCTCCCAGCCAACTGACGTGGGTCTGGACCACCCCTGCCCTCCACTAATGGTGACTGCTCTCCCAGCCGACTGATGTGGACCTGGACCACCCCTGCCCTCCACTAATGGTGACTGCTCTCCCAGCCGACTGATGTGGACCTGGACCACCCTGCCCTCCAATAATGGTGACTGCTCTCCCAGCTGACTGATGTGGACCTGGACCACCCCTGCCCTCCACTAATGGTGACTGCTCTCCCAGCCGACTGATGTGGACCTGGACCACCCTGCCCTCCACCCTGACGGTGACTGCTCTCCCAGCCAACTGACGTGGGCTGACCACCCCTGCCCTCCACTAATGGTGACTGCTCTCCCAGCCGACTGATGTGGACCTGGACCACCCCTGCCCTCCACTAACGGTGACTGCTCTCCCAGCCGACTGATGTGGACCTGGACCACCCCTGCCCTCCACTAACGGTGACTGCTCTCCCAGCTGACTGATGTGGACCTGGACCACCCCTGCCCTCCACTAATGGTGACTGCTCTCCCAGCCGACTGATGTGGACCTGGACCACCCCTGCCCTCCACTGACGGTGACTGCTCTCCCAGCCAACTGACGTGGGTCTGGACCACCCCTGCCCTCCACTAATGGTGACTGCTCTCCCAGCTGACTGATGTGGACCTGGACCACCCTGTCCTCCACTAGATGGTGACTGCTCTCCCAGCCGACTGATGTGGACCTGGACCACCCCTGCCCTCCACTAATGGTGACTGCTCTCCCAGCCGACTGATGTGGACCTGGACCACCCCTGCCCTCCACTAATGGTGACTGCTCTCCCAGCCGACTGATGTGGACCTGGACCACCCCTGCCCTCCACTAATGGTGACTGCTCTCCCAGCCGACTGATGTGGACCTGGACCACCCTGCCCTCCACTAATGGTGACTGCTCTCCCAGCCGACTGATGTGGACCTGGACCACCCATGCCCTCCACTAATGGTGACTGCTCTCCCAGCCGACTGATGTGGACCTGGACCACCCCTGCCCTCCACTGACGGTGACTGCTCTCCCAGCCAACTGACGTGGGTCTGGACCACCCCTGCCCTCCACTAACGGTGACTGCTCTCCCAGCCAACTGATGTGGGTCTGGACCACCCATGCCCTCCACTAATGGTGACTGCTCTCCCAGCCGACTGATGTGGACCTGGACCACCCCTGCCCTCCACTAATGGTGACTGCTCTCCCAGCCGACTGATGTGGGTCTGGACCACCCCTGCCCTCCACTAATGGTGACTGCTCTCCCAGCCGACTGATGTGGACCTGGACCACCCCTGCCCTCCACTAATGGTGACTGCTCTCCCAGCCGACTGATGTGGACCTGGACCACCCCTGCCCTCCACTAATGGTGACTGCTCTCCCAGCCGACTGATGTGGACCTGGACCACCCCTGCCCTCCACTAACGGTGACTGCTCTCCCAGCCAACTGACGTGGGTCTGGACCACCCTGCCCTCCACTGACGGTGACTGCTCTCCCAGCCAACTGATGTGGGCCTGGACCACCCCTGCCCTCCACTAATGGTGACTGCTCTCCCAGCCAACTGATGTGGACCTGGACCACCCCTGCCCTCCACTAATGGTGACTGCTCTCCCAGCCGACTGATGTGGACCTGGACCACCCTGCCCTCCACTAACGGTGACTGCTCTCCCAGCCGACTGATGTGGACCTGGACCACCCCTGCCCTCCACTAATGGTGACTGCTCTCCCAGCCGACTGATGTGGGTCTGGACCACCCCTGCCCTCCACTAATGGTGACTGCTCTCCCAGCCGACTGATGTGGACCTGGACCACCCCTGCCCTCCACTGACGGTGACTGCTCTCCCA
Organism: Imbricaverruca yamaguchii; assembly: GCA_034440575.1. NCBI lineage: Eukaryota > Metazoa > Arthropoda > Thecostraca > Neoverrucidae > Imbricaverruca > Imbricaverruca yamaguchii. The sequence goes on from JAOTOL010001643.1 coordinate 624,791, forward strand.
GCCAACTGACGTGGGTCTGGACCACCCCTGCCCTCCACTAATGGTGACTGCTCTCCCAGCCGACTGATGTGGACCTGGACCACCCCTGCCCTCCACTAATGGTGACTGCTCTCCCAGCCGACTGATGTGGACCTGGACCACCCATGCCCTCCACTAATGGTGACTGCTCTCCCAGCCGACTGATGTGGACCTGGACACCCCTGGCCATCACTGACTGTGACTGCTCTCCCAGCCAACTGATGTGGGTCTGGAACACCCCTGCCCTCCACTAATGGTGACTGCTCTCCCAGCCGACTGATGTGGACCTGGACCACCCCTGCCCTCCACTAATGGTGACTGCTCTCCCAGCCGACTGATGTGGACCTGGACCACCCATGCCCTCCACTAATGGTGACTGCTCTCCCAGCCGACTGATGTGGACCTGGACCACCCATGCCCTCCACTAATGGTGACTGCTCTCCCAGCCGACTGATGTGGACCTGGACCACCCATGCCCTCCACTAATGGTGACTGCTCTCCCAGCCGACTGATGTGGGTCTGGACCACCCCTGCCCTCCACTGACGGTGACTGCTCTCCCAGCCGACTGATGTGGACCTGGACCGCCCCTGCCCTCCACTAATGGTGACTGCTCTCCCAGCCAACTGACGTGGGTCTGGACCACCCCTGCCCTCCACTAACGGTGACTGCTCTCCCAGCTAACTGATGTGGACCTGGACCACCCCTGCCCTCCACAGATGGTGACTGCTCTCCCAGCCGACTGATGTGGACCTGGACCACCCCTGCCCTCCACTAATGGTGACTGCTCTCCCAGCCGACTGATGTGGACCTGGACCACCCCTGCCCTCCACTAATGGTGACTGCTCTCCCAGCCGACTGATGTGGACCTGGACCACCCTGCCCTCCACTAATGGTGACTGCTCTCCCAGCCGACTGATGTGGACCTGGACCACCCATACCCTCCAATAATGGTGACTGCTCTCCCAGCTGACTGATGTGGACCTGGACCACCCCTGCCCTCCACTAATGGTGACTGCTCTCCCAGCCGACTGATGTGGACCTGGACCACCCCTGCCCTCCACTGACGGTGACTGCTCTCCCAGCCAACTGACGTGGGTCTGGACCACCCCTGCCCTCCACTAATGGTGACTGCTCTCCCAGCCGACTGATGTGGACCTGGACCACCCCTGCCCTCCACTAATGGTGACTGCTCTCCCAGCCGACTGATGTGGACCTGGACCACCCCTGCCCTCCACTAATGGTGACTGCTCTCCCAGCCGACTGATGTGGACCTGGACCACCCCTGCCCTCCACTGACGGTGACTGCTCTCCCAGCCAACTGATGTGGGTCTGGACCACCCATGCCCTCCACTAATGGTGACTGCTTTCCCAGCCGACTGATGTGGACCTGGACACCCCTGCCCTCCACTAATGGTGACTGCTCTCCCAGCCGACTGATGTGGACCTGGACCACCCATGCCCTCCACTAACGGTGACTGCTCTCCCAGCCGACTGATGTGGACCTGGACCACCCCTGCCCTCCACTAATGGTGACTGCTCTCCCAGCCGACTGATGTGGACCTGGACCACCCCTGCCCTCCACTGATGGTGACTGCTCTCCCAGCCGACTGATGTGGACCTGGACCACCCCTGCCCTCCACTGACGGTGACTGCTCTCCCAGCCAACTGACGTGGGTCTGGACCACCCCTGCCCTCCACTAATGGTGACTGCTCTCCCAGCCGACTGATGTGGACCTGGACCACCCCTGCCCTCCACTAATGGTGACTGCTCTCCCAGCCGACTGATGTGGACCTGGACCACCCATGCCCTCCACTAATGGTGACTGCTCTCCCAGCCGACTGATGTGGACCTGGACCACCCCTGCCCTCCACTAATGGTGACTGCTCTCCCAGCCGACTGATGTGGACCTGGACCACCCCTGCCCTCCACTAATGGTGACTGCTCTCCCAGCCGACTGATGTGGACCTGGACCACCCCTGCCCTCCACTAATGGTGACTGCTCTCCCAGCCGACTGATGTGGGCCTGGACCACCCCTGCCCTCCACTAATGGTGACTGCTCTCCCAGCCGACTGATGTGGACCTGGACCACCCCTGCCCTCCACTAATGGTGACTGCTCTCCCAGCCAACTGATGTGGACCTGGACCACCCCTGCCCTCCACTAACGGTGACTGCTCTCCCAGCTAACTGATGTGGACCTGGACCACCCCTGCCCTCCACTAATGGTGACTGCTCTCCCAGCCGACTGATGTGGACCTGGACCACCCCTGCCCTCCACTAATGGTGACTGCTCTCCCAGCCGACTGATGTGGACCTGGACCACCCCTGCCCTCCACTAATGGTGACTGCTCTCCCAGCCGACTGATGTGGACCTGGACCACCCCTGCCCTCCACTAACGGTGACTGCTCTCCCAGCCAACTGACGTGGGTCTGGACCACCCCTGCCCTCCACTAACGGTGACTGCTCTCCCAGCCAACTGATGTGGACCTGGACCACCCCTGCCCTCCACTAACGGTGACTGCTCTCCCAGCCGACTGATGTGGGTCTGGACCACCCCTGCCCTCCACTAATGGTGACTGCTCTCCCAGCCGACTGATGTGGACCTGGACCACCCATGCCCTCCACTAATGGTGACTGCTCTCCCAGCCGACTGATGTGGACCTGGACCACCCATGCCCTCCACTAACGGTGACTGCTCTCCCAGCCGACTGATGTGGGTCTGGACCACCCCTGCCCTCCACTAACGGTGACTGCTCTCCCAGCCGACTGATGTGGGTCTGACCACCTGCCCTCCACTAATGGTGACTGCTTCCCAGCCGACTGATGTGGACCTAGACCACCCCTGCCCTCCACTAATGGTGACTGCTCTCCCAGCCGACTGATGTGGACCTGGACCACCCATGCCCTCCACTAATGGTGACTGCTCTCCCAGCCGACTGATGTGGACCTAGACCACCCCTGCCCTCCACTAATGGTGACTGCTCTCCCAGCCGACTGATGTGGACCTGGACCACCCCTGCCCTCCACTAATGGTGGTCGCTCCACAGGCCACCCAGCCACCTGGTGGTGGACCTGGGCTGTGGCGATGCCCGACTGGCCACCTCGGTGCGGCAGCGTGTGCTCTCGTTCGACCTGGTGGCCACCAACGAGCGCGTGACAGCGTGTGACATGGCTCGTGTGCCGGTGGCGGATGGCGCCGCCAACGTGGTAGTGCTCTGCCTGGCGCTGATGGGCACCAACCTGGCTGACTTCGTCACGGAGGCAAACCGCGTACTTCGCGTTGGGTGAGTGTCGGGCTCGCTCGTACCTAGATGCTCGTGACGGGGAGTGGCAACGCGGGACCTGCCGAGAGTGACCTCAGGCACGCGTCACGGAGGCGCCAAGCCGGGACTTCGACCCCCTCCCGCTTTCCTTCGTAATAAGTCGACTGTGGTTTATATTGACGGGTACGGTACATGTTCATCAATATGTTGTTGACGACAAAGTGGTACGCTTAGTGTGTGATGTCGCGCTGACCTCCACTATTGCGTGCACGAGCGTAGTCAGCACCACTCTGAGGCGCGCGCCAACCTGCGAATGTATTTCTGCTGGTGGGAGCATCACATGTCTGTGGCTGGTGGTGGTGGTTGTTGGTTTTATACGTCGACCGTTGAGTCATGTAGCGTCGCCTATATCTTACGCCGATTGGTTGCGGGCGAAGAGTAGTGACAGGTGAGGCTCGAACCCACAATCTCTTGATTGTGAGACGGGCGACTTACCCCTAGACTACACGTCCCCATGCCTGTGGGCCTGTCAGTGTCAGTCGTGTGGCCGGTAACCGGTGTGTCACGCCCGTGACCCGACACGGTCGAGGAATGACGTGGATCGACACTGGAGCACTGTCGACGTGCTCCTGTTCAGTGTTCCTGACCACGGCACTGTCCGTACGCCCAATACCGTGCATGTGACGCTGGTTCGATACTGATGCAGTGTTGTCTGAGTGTGGCACTGGTGTGGTGTTGTCCGTGAGTGTGCCACGGGTGTGGTGTTGTCTGAGTGTGGCACTGGTGTGGTGTTGTCTGTGAGTGTGCCACGGGTGTAGTGTTTGTGAGTGTGCCACGGGTGTAGTGTCTGTGCGTGTGGCACTGGTGTGGTGTTGTCTGTGAGAGCGGCACGGGTGTGGTGTTGTCTGTGAGTGTGCCACGGGTGTGGTGTTGTTTGTGAGTGTAACGCTGCTCGTGACGAGTGTGATGCTGTTGCTGCACTATCCTCGAGTGTGACGCTGACGTGACGTGCCGTGATACTGTCCGGAGGCGTGACGCCACTGTGACACGGTGACACAGTCGGCGAGTGTCAGTATGTAACAGCGAATGTCAGTGTGTGACACCGTGACACAGTCGGCGAGTGTCATTGTGCGACACCGTGACACAGTCGGCGAGGGTCAGTGTGTGACACCGTGGCACAGTCGGCAGTGATTACACCGTAAAGGGTGTTGTCGACACCGTGCACAGTCGGCGAGTGTTTGTGCGACACCGTGCACAGTCGGCGAGTGTCATTGTGCGACACCGTGACACAGTCGGCGAGTGTCATTGTGCGACACCGTGACACAGTCGGCGAGTGTCATTGTGTGACACCGTGACACAGTCGGCGAGTGTCATTGTGCGACACCGTGACACAGTCGGCGAGGGTCAGTGTGTGACACCGTGGCACAGTCGGCGAGTGTCAGTGTCAGTGTGTGACCACGTATGTCCGGCGGCAGCGGTCAGCTGAGGATGGCCGAGGTGGCCAGTCGGTTCGAGTCGGTGGACGACTTCGTGGCCGCCATGAAGGAGTACGGTTTCAGCTTCATCAGCCACGATCTGACTCACCAGTACTTCTACCTGTTCAGCATGAAGAAGGCCGCCACAGTAAATCGGAAGCGGCCGGACCTGCCGGAAATAACGCTCAAGCCGTGTCTCTACAAGCGTCGGTGACCATGCCCTCCCTGTTGTGACGCCCCTTCAAGAGCTCCGGATGCTCTCAGCTCCCGTGAGCTCTTTAGTGGTCTGTCATTGTAGGAGAATATACAGCAATCGGGCGAAAGAAGTGTCGGACGTCTCGGCAATGGCGTTGATCATTTGCAGCCAGTCACCGCAGTAAATACACCCTGTTTACACTGAATCAGTATGCCCCACACGACGTAAGGGCATCCGGCGGCTGGGTGCCAGCGTGTGCAAGGCATTGCGGTGACGTCACGTGTGCTAGTTCCGCACGGTGCGGATGACTAGAGAGCCGACGCCAATGGCGAATGCCGGTCACGTTCGGGGCCGGGTATCGACTCGGGAAGAGGTAGAGACGGAGCCATGCCCCACTTTGAGAAGAGTTGACAATTACTTAATTAGTATTCCATGAGCGGATTCCACCACACTTCTTTGCGGAGGTGAGTGCCGTTCGTCCCTTCGATTCTTACGTGAGCCGTTTCAGCATCTTTGAAACTTGGTGACTTGTGATAACTAGCAGGTCTGTTCAAAGCGACGGGATTCACCGCCGGCGTCCAGGTAAGCATTTTCGTTATGCTTTGCGTACAAGTCGCATCCTGTAGTGATGTATCCGATACTATGCTGGTAGGGAGCTATAAGTGCCGCATATTAGTAAGGTAGCACGCGACGTCTGACTGCTGAATTTGGGGGCGGGTCGACGGGCCCACGCCTAGGCACACAAGCATGTCTGACGCCGGTTTATTCAGAGCTTACAAACAGCACAACGGGTGCGCGGCACTCGGACGCCAGAGGCAACACTCATGCTTCGTTGGCATATATCCACGTCTGCAAAAAGGCGCCTACGTGTGGATTAAGCGCACCCGAATCGCCGCGGCACACGGATAACCGCGCACACCTATTGTAATTTGCCGCTCAGCTCGGTGCCCTACGATCGCATGGAATAAAACGCATCTCGGCTGTCCAAATTTCGAACGTCATTATAAAATACACCGTTCCCATGCTACTCCGCACCCCATCCACCGGCGGGAACCACCACGGCCCGCGCTACACCCGTCATGTCGGCAACCCTTGGCGCCGTCGATTTACTGTACTAAAACGACGCAGAAGCCCTCGGCTGCTGCCAATAAAACATCGTCCGGCCGTGGGACGCAACACGATCTGAGACATGCCGACACTGCTTCCGTGCTGTCACCACCGCCAAGCCACCCCAAGCGAAACGGGCGAGCACCGCACACGTGCTCGCCACCACTGGTCGAGCCGCACGACTAAAATTTCCCCGTCAGGCGGCCGCCGGCCTGGGGGCGGACCACGTCTACATGGGCCGGAAGTCTGGCGGATAGCGGACGGCGCGGCTGCGCTGCAGATGTGCCGCCATGTGGTTCCAGTCGAGTCGCTCGTAGATGTCCACCAGCCGCTGTTCGCCGTCCATGCTCGACTTCTCGTCGTTGAGGCGTGTCTGGTAGCGCAGCGCCAGTCCGTAGCGACCACAGGCCAGCGCGTGACGCGCCGAGAACGGCAGCAACTGACCGGTACAGGGGCACGCAAGTCACTTACTTGGATCTTACCGTGCCCGTATGAGCTGAACCATTTAGCGCCAAAAACTACCTAAAGCTACTTAAATTGCGTGTCGGTTACGAGTGTTGAGAATGTATTGAGTTTACGGAGAAGACGAAAGTGCACGCTGCCGACGAGGTTGAGGGTGGCGGACGCGAGTTGGAAACCTCAACTCGGGAGGAAAAGTGGAGTGGTCCAGGTTCAACATGGGTGACGGAAAACCAGCACGGGAGCGACAAAAGTCGGGACGGAGGATGGATCACCAGATGACGAGGACACAGATCCATGTGACGGGAGGACACGAACCTATGGGCAGACCAGCAGAATAAAGGGAAGAGACACCAATCATAAAGATGGGTTATGAGCCGACGAGACGAGAGCGACACCAATCCAGGGGAAGGGAGAGGCCTGAGACAGGCAAGCTGATGGGGGACGGTAGACACCAGCGCCTGAAACAGACAAGCTGACGGGAGGGGGAAACAGCAACTGGAGGAGACAAGTGATGTGGAGCGAGAAGCTCCAGTGCTTGAAATGGATGAGCTGATAGAAGACGCGAGACACCAGTGTCTGAAACAAACAGACGACGGGCAGGGAGTGGCACCTAGATTTATCCTCAAGAAATCATGGCGTCGTGTTACAGCAAGAACCGCGCTGTGGAGTACGTGCGTACCTCTACGTCGATTGGGGCTCCACAATTTCGTGAACACATTAATTTAGTGAGCTAATTATATATGCTGGTCTTGTTCTTAACCAGCAAGCCCTAAAATAAATATGCGGCAAGCAACCACGGAGCAGAAGAGCAACCTATAGAGGGTTGGAGCGGCGGCCGCAGTCGCCGGTCGTACCTTGGGGTCGGTGGCGTCGGCGAACTCCAGCGCCGCATTCATCAGGTCCTGAATGTTGGCGACGGTGGCCATCGACAGCAGGTCGGCCGGCTGCTTGCGCTGCAAACTCTCGCACAGCACAACACCCTTGCGCGAGAGGGCATCTAGCAGCGCTGCTCGCTCCTTCTCCATGTCGCTGCGGGCGGCGCCACGGTCAGGTCACCATGTCAGGTTAGTTTAGGTCACGGTCAGGCCTGGCACAGTCAGTCACTGAAGTGAAGTTGTCAGTTGCCAATGCAAGTCGGCCGGACAGGCAGACAGTTTCCCATCGTCACCGAAACTCGTTCCCAGCAAATCTGACGACGTGTTGAGAATGATCCTCCGTCACGCCGGAGCACAGGGTTAAAATAATGGTTTTTCGTCAGGTGTCAAATGTCGAAACGAGCACAGTATGATGCCGAAATTTCTCATGGAATTAACTTTTGTCATTTGTTTTGAGATTCATAGTTTAAGAAGATATATTCGGGATAGTGAAAATAATACCATGTTATAGCTGCTATTCCATATCACATTATAGGTAATCACTTTACCTGAAGTTGCATTGCAAAATATTCGTATATCACCATTATCTGTCAAGAGCGTGCACATGCTACTTATAAACGAGATACTGTTAGACAGGAGACACGAAGACATCATAAGCGTGCATCAAGGAGCAGGATGTGAATACTTCTTGGAGAATGATGTCGATTGAGTGCTCAGGAAGTGGTATATTCCACCATATTTCACGAACAATTAGCACTGCCGGGGCACCCTTGCTGGGGCATCCACCACAATGCATAATCTTCGGTCTCTATTACCCTCGCTGGGGCGTTCACCACAGAGGATAATCCCCGGTCTCTAGTACCCTCGCTGGGGCGTCCGCCACAGGGGATAATCCTCGGCCTGTACCAACATCGCTGGGATGTCCACAGCCGAACATAATCTTCGGTCCCTAGCACCCTCGCTGGGGAGTCCACCACGGGGGATAATCCTCGCTCTCTACCAACGTCGCTGGGTCGTTCACAGCCGAGGACAATCCTCGGTTTCTAGCACCCTCGCTGGGGCGTTCACCACCGAAGATAATCTTCGGTCTCTGGCAACCTGGCCGGGGCACCCACTGTTGAAGATAACCCCCGGTCTCTAGCAGCCTCGTCGGGGCGTACGCCGCGAGCAGGGCAGCACAGCCGCAGCCTGACCATCCGCCAGTTGCTGAGTGACATGCTCGGCCGCTCCGTGGACGTAAGTTTGGTCACCGATGCACGTGGGATTTGCAGATGTAGGAGTAGACCTAGGCTCGGCCATGTTCAGCTATCTCCGCCCCAGTCCTACATCGTCTTCACCATCAACGTTGGGGGGATGGAGACTCGTGTACTTTTTGTAATACCGGCGCAACTCCAGTCAACATATTGGTGTTACCGTGCAAGATATAATATTTCGATGGCCATATATTGGTATTCACTTCCTAAATTTACAGAGGGCACCGAGCTCCGCTTACACAAAGAAACAAATGCTGTTCAACATATCGCAGTACAACATTGATGACAACGCCTGTATACTTGGTTCCGCCGATGCAACACTAATACTTTTTCAGATTAGGCGTTCAGGTTACGCAGTTACATGAAAGCGATATGGTCGAATCAGATATTGCCCACACGGCTAATTATGCGAAGCCTCCACCTATGTCTCCCCCAACTCGTCCGCAGTCTAGCTGCCGAACACCTCTGGGGTAAGCGCTCTGATGCGGTCTGAAGTTGCAAGTTGACACACCATAGTGGCGGAATATGGAACGTGTCGGCTCAGAGCGTGCCACATCACAAGAGTAGACACAGGATGCGATGTCTTAATAGAGAATTAGAGCAAACAGCTGGGGTTGTTCTGGAGGCAAACATCCGGCATAACAAGAAACGGTCCAAGATGGCAGTCGCACACACATCCATGTCCCGCAAACTTATCCTTCCGCAGTGTGCCTAATGGCACAGACTGAAATTGAGTCGAGTGTCACCAGCTTACCTTTTTCCACCTGGTACCGCTGCAGTGGCTTCTGGGTGCCCAAAGTATCTGCCGCAGCATTGTCCTAATTGATAGGTGAAATGCAGGAAGATACGTTGCCACCGGTCGGAACGGTGGTTGGTCAGCTGGGCTTTGGGGTGCACCAGCTAGTCGGTACACAAGCGCCAACACCAGCTCGAATGGGGAGACTGAAAAATGTCCTCGGATCATCTGCAATAGCTATGCAGCACCTACACCTTGTCGGATCGGAAGGGTGGCAAAATGGCTCTGGGGCGATGACTAAACATAACGTAATGAGAGCTCTGCAATGTGTGCCAAGCAGCACAATTTGATGCGATCAGCTGGCATGCGGAAGACAGCCATACTTCTTTAGGGCATTGTCCCTTCCCCTGAAGCGCGCGTGGTTGGTGCTACGAGCCGGCAAGTGGGTGGACTGACCTTTTGACGGTGGTGTGCTCAGAGGAGGCGTTTAGGACCCTTCCCCTTCCCTGCGGCGCGTGTGCGTGTGGCTAGTGTTGCGAGCCGGCCAGTGGACGGACTGACCTTTTGACGGTAGTGTCCTCAGAGACGGCGTTCTTGCGGCCGTAGTAGGTGAGCAGGCGGACCCGGTCTACGTCAGCTAGCACCAGGTCAGCGAAGCGAACCACCTCCAAGGCGTCCTGCTCCTGCAAACGGGTCGACGCGCCGGGCGAGCTCACACACGACCCGCTGCCGCAGCACCTCGTGACACAGCGCGCGAGACATACGCTCACGCGTTAGAGTCCTGACATCGATCAGTCTCCGCACGTACAGAGCCGATATCGAG